>VZRH01004172.1:386980-461018 GCA_013397555.1 Urocynchramus pylzowi | reverse complement strand
TATATATATATATATATATATATATAAATAGAATAACCCTCCCTGACACAGAAAGTGATCAAAACTAGACAGTTCCACTGCCCACAAAGAACTGTTACTTTTCTTCAAGCCCACTATAAAGCAGGACAAAGACCAAAATGGATCTACACATAGTTTTCACAACAAGCAAGAAGCACAGCATGAAACAAGGCAAGAAGCAATAGAAATCCCTGCCACTCCACTTTCCACAAAGTAGCAGCCATCTTTCTTGATCCTCTTTTACCCAAAAATGCCTAGATATACACACAGTCATTCTTCAAGATTTCTTTCCAATCCCTGACAATAAAGAAAAGCAAAAGCAGCAGCAGCTACTGGAAATCACTTTATTCCCCATTTGTACTTAGCACCTTCTGACAAAAGTGTTGAAATGCTACCAGTGAATTTGTTGCAGCAGAACTTTTAACAGATTACTGATCAGTTCCTAACTTTTTTACTAATGGTGAACTATCTATTTTTAGTGAATAAACTATTTGTAAATTGAAAATCATACACAGTATGGTTTCTTTGACTAAAGAGTATGGTCTGCACACTGCTGCCAGTTGGCAGACTGTACTTTCTGGGCTGTGCAGAGTACCATGCAATGGTGTACTTAATTCCTAATACAGTAGAAGATTAGGCATTATAACTATCACTGACAGAAAAGACATATAAGCTACAGAAGATAACACTAACAACACCTCCCTAAAAATAACATGTGTATTTTCATGCAGGGAAAAGAAAGAAAAAGATTAAGAGTAGTTCAGTTTTGGTAGAACCATAAAGTTAGAAAATAAAGTCCTCAGTAAGGAAAATACAGTATCGTTTTAGCAGAAAGATATGCTATATTACCTTTGAAATCAAAAAGCTGCAACGAGTAAAATGAAGACTGATGGTGTCTTGTTTTTTCTTTTTTTTAAACTAATAATGGATAAACTGTTAAGACAGTTGCTTAAATTCAAAACAGCATTTTTGATTAATTTTGATGATCCTAGGGTGGTAAATATAAAACTAAGCTAAACAAATCAAACTTGTCTTGTGAGTTATCACCAACAGCATAAGTAAAACAAGAAGATAATGTGCTTGCTTTTTCCAAATTTTTGTATTACCATCAATATAGAATACTCTGTTCAACATGGAAAATCCAGTCCAGAATCACTGTCTTGTTCAAAGCAAGGATTTGATGTAGTTTCCCATGACAAAATAGCTAAAAGAACTATTCCTATCTTTTCAGTTACAGAATAGGGGGGCATGAAAGTGTCTAGAAAGAGCCTGAGAGCTAGGACATCAATCATCAATTTAGCAACACACATTATTTTACACCAAATGAACTGTCTTTCACCACAAGAGCTTCCCTACAGGACACCAAGGAATATGCTATGAATCTCTATAGACCAAATAGGTGGTTTAAAGAAATACACAAGACTACAGAGAAAGCACATAAAGCTAAAGAAAGTAATCTTGGCTTAGGAATTCCACCCACAGAATGAGTTTCCAGACATATAATGTGTCATCCTCCTTACTAAAAAAAAAAAAAAACAAAAAACCCAATAAAAATCAAAATAAGCACAAGGAAAAAACAGAAGTAAACAAACCAAACTAATTTCCTATCCCAGGAGCCATCACGTTTTGCAAAAACAGCATATCCATCTGCTCCACCCCCAAAAATACACAGCCACAAGGGAAAATAAGATGGAGGTAAAATACAAGCCAGATCTTTTCAATACCAAGGAAAACCACATTCTCCTGAGAATAAAAAGAATATAGATATTGAAGATATTGATATTTTGAGGCAGTAGGCAGTAGCATAAAACTCTGAAATAGAATGCAGCAGTTAACACAAGTAATAGAGACAAGATGTGACATGACTTACTATCTGACCTTTGTCTTTCCACTGCCCTCCAATAATACCGAGCCCATTACAGAAATGTAAAAAAGTGCCAAAGAAAACAAGAAATTTTAAAAAAAGCCCCAATTTTCTGTTTTCTTTTCAGCTGTTTTCAGGAGCCATAACTTTATCTCTCAAGCAATTCTTAAACAAAATCAGAAGTGCCATTGAAATTAAAAATAATTACAAAATATCTTATTGCAGACACAATCTTAATTTTCCCAAAACAGCATACTATAGAGGTACACCTCCTTAGCTTTATACAAGGCTTCTCAGTAGACAATCTGGGAGTTTTGGACTAATTTCTTAATTTGACTCTCTCATTTTTGCAAATTCCACCACAGAATTATATGTCAATATCAGTTTTCACATAGTGACTGCAAGAAAATTGTGCTTTTAACAGGCCCGACTCCAAGATCTTGATTATTACTATCGATGATTCTGCAATTGTTTTGAGTATTATTAAAGGAAATATTAAATACTCCCCAACCTTAGCTGCAGAAGTCAAGACTTAGTGGTAGAACCTCAGGTTTAAAAAGTAATGAAAAAAGGAACACACACCAAAAAAATTAGTATTAAAACTACCATATATGATTTTTGTAGGCACCTTTACTTTGTGGAAATTGTTACTGTAAAAAAAAACCAGAATAAATGTGAGTAAGAACCTTGTTTTGAACATAAAGGCCACGGCCCTGGATGACTGGAAGAGTCAGGTTCTCCAGGATTCTGCCATAGAAAAGAAACAATATCCAGAAGAAGATGCCTGGAATACCTTAGAGAAAAGCTAGCATGCACAATACTTCCACTAAGGCTCAGGAGCTTCACTAGCCAAAGAAGGCTCCCATGTATTGAGCCAACAGACCCCTATCAACAGGCTCCAGTTCCCAGAAAAGATTTCATTTCAGAAGAGCAGTTTATATGACAGTGAATATAAAGTCCAAGAAGGTGTGTAGAAGAGAAACATGGCATAATTTACTCAGATGCTAAATCACTTTTGGGTACATACATCTTCTGCTAAGACTGTTCAGTTTAGAACCAGTTAAAACTTTAGCCTCAATCATTTGACAGATGTCCTTTTTTCTTTGGGGAAAAAATATCCAAAAGGCTATTACCTCAACCGATACTTAAGACTAATCCTTTAGTTCTGATGCACCCTTAAACTATTAAACTAGATTTCAGCTGGGATGGTTTTTTTGGAAATTTATGAGCCTGTGGAGGAAGAGGAAGAGGAAGAGGAAGAGGAAGAGGAAGAGGAAGAGGAAGAGGAAGAGGAAGAGGAAGAGGGCAATTTTATCCAGTTGCTGGATGAAAAGTTAACACCCTTTCACTAACATCTTTTATAAAGACACTTACATAACTTTTCTATCCAAAATGCCTGCTAAGGCACTCTGTGAATAAAGACACAACCCTAACCAAAAAGCATAGAACAGAAGACAAGGAAAATCTTAATAGAAACTGAAACACTTTTACTGTGATACACCTCCCCAGGTTGTCCTGAGGGGTTGCAGTCTCCAGGAATGGAAATACTCAAAACTTAACTAGGCACTGTCCTGGGCAATCTGTTCTAGGGTGGGGTGCAGCAGATGCTCTCGAGAATTCCGTTCCAAATGGTTTCACAATTCTGATTAACAAGCCCTGCAAATATTAGGAGACAGCACAGAAACAAAAGAAGTTCTTAGATCTAAAGGAAATTAAGCAAAACATAGCAAACAAAATTAAATTACGCTAAAGAAATTAGCTGGTCAGCAACAACTTTATATTTCAACTGAAAAGATGCTAGAAAAACACAACATTAACATTACCCATATGTATTTATGCTTTCAAATGATTTATCTTTACACAAAGTTTTCATAAGAAATATAACCTTAAAATGGATTAACCATCTACAAATAATTCCATCAGCTGACTTTCAAACCACTTGAAGAATTTTACTGAAGTCCATTTAGTAAATCAGGCCATTTTAGTTCACATTCAAATTCAGAATATCTTCACAAAACTTCTTTACAAAGTTAATCACCTTAGAGAAATGCTATACTGAAGAAGCTGCCTAATTGATGAGGTTATCATCTCTTTAATGTATTAATATCTGGCTTCCCCCTTCTGTATGTAACATACACATGCTTAAAGCTGTCTAATGTATTGATGGATTAGTAAAATGGTAAAGCATGTAGATGTCTACACTGCAGTACTTTCAGAGAATCTCTACTTAGAGATTCATGCTTCACTCTCTTTTTTATTTTATTAATAATCTGAAATATATGGTGAACACATGCATCCCCTGTCGTTAGAAGGATGGTAAGTATTGGATTCTACCTAGAGCTGGAGAAATTACTGTCTGTGTTCTGTTTTCAAAAACTGTAACTAGCTTCCTGATCTTTTTTTGCTTGCTTTCCTTAACAGAAGATATCTGATCTGATAAAAGATAAAGATCTAAGAACGGCAAGATAATATGCAAGAAAGTTAAAATAAATACATTTCAAAATACTTTGTTTGCTGACTTCAACACCTGTGGAATGTGTTCATCAAGAAACAAGTACAAATGCACACGTAATCAAAATAATTCTAAAGGGGAAATCAGATGCTTAACTACAATTTGTGCACATCAAGTTATCAAAGCGATTAGAAATTCAGATTTGTTCTTCAAAGTTTCTATGTATAATGCTCTTCAAAATTACTACATGCTACAAGGTTTTAGTAACACATAATTTATGTTCAACTAGCAAATGAGCAGAGCGCAGGGCCTACTCCTGCCTGCCCCAAATTTTGTCTGATAGCACATCGGCATACTAGGAATAGTAAACTATATCTTTATAGAGAGTTCCCTTAACTTTTCTCACAAGACATTGAAAATATGCCCTAAACATTTAGCATTGTTCAGCACTTCCAAATAGGATTTTCACTTGACAGCTCCTTCTCCCCACAGATCTCCTATGCAACATGTTTTCTCAAGAAGTCTGGATTCTACCCACGGCAGGGATCCAACACCAGTTGGCACGTGCATCAATGCTGCTTGAAGCAGGAAATCTCTACTAACTTTCAGGTGGATGCTTTCTTCTGATGGCTTCCTCAGCCCAGGCCTTCATGGCTTTAACCAGACCACATCCCACGTGAAAATACTGTTTTGGCTGCCAGCAGCATTAGGTGTCACCTCCCTCTCTACCTTATACCTCTGGTGTAATCCATGTGTTTGGCTGAGGATTTTTGCTGATTTCTAGAACAAGACCTCACATTACCAATGTTTTTTATATTTTTCAGTAAGTACACCTAACTATCAGCGATGAACGACCAACTGGAAAAACAAGGGAAGTGTACCTATGAAGGGAAGACACAGGGCTAGACGCAGAGGAGGAACTTTTGAAAGTACACCCATAATTACTCATTAAGCCCTCCCTTCCCAGAGACAGCTTGGGTATATTTAATCCTGATGCAAAGTTGGGGGAGAGATGAAATTAACTCCAAAGGTTCCTTCAAGACTTAAAATTCTCTTAAATTGTCTGCCTGTTCATTTCCCCCCGTAGTTGCACAAGGCAGTACCTCGGGACCTTCACTATTTCAATTCAAGTGAACCGTGGCGAAGGGTGAACAAAACAGCTTCAGGACAGATGGTTTCATCCAGGGCAAGGGTCCAAGCCCGATTTAATTCATGTCTCGGAGGCGCCGGGCGCCCACGGCCCCGCTCCTCCTCCTTGCCCGCCGGCAGCGAGACGCGAACCCGCGGTCCCACACGGGACGTGCCCGCCCGGCCCCAGGCCGGCCCTCGCCCCGCCCTCAGGTACCTGGCAGCGGCTCAGCTGCTCCGCCAGAGCCTGCAGCCCTTCCTCCAGCTCTGCCACCCGCTGCATCGCCGCCTCCGAGCCCCACGAAGCCATCGCCGAAAGCCTCTGGCCGCTCCTCCCGCGGAGACGGCGAGGGGAGAGGAGGGTCCGCGCCCGGCGGAGCGGGCTGAGCCAGCCCCCGCCCGCCCGCGCCCGGGGGAAAGGGGCGAGAATCGGCGCCGTGAACCACGCAAATGAAAACTTTCCGCAGCACTCGCGGCGCGGGCGAGCGCCGGAAACCGCAGGGAAGAAAGAGGACGCGGTGCAATGACGTCACAGCTCCAGCGCTACCCCGGCGAGGAGAAGGGGCGAGCGGCCCGTTTGAATTCGCCCGCCCGAGGCGCGGCGCCGCGCATGCGCCGTGGGGCGGCGGNGGCTCCCGGAGCGGGCCGCGCCTGCCCCGGCCCCTTCGAGGGCTGGGCGAGGCATGTTGGAAATGCCTGGGAATCCAGCGGATCCCTGCCCTTCCTCAGCCGTAGGAGCACGTGTGTCCCGCCTCTGTTTAGATCCTAGGTGTTTACGTGCGAACCGTACAGGTCAGGCTGGAAGGGACCACAGTGGACCATCGGGTCCAACCTCCCTGCTCATGGAGTCATCCCAGAGCACGCGGCACAGGATCGCTCTTGAATATCCCAGCGAGCGAGACTTTCACAGCCTCTCTGGGCAATGTGTTCCAGTGCTCGGTCACCGCACACTGTAAAGTTCTTCCTCGTGATTATCTGGAGCTTTCTGTGCATCAGTTTTTGCCCGTTGTCTCTTGGCACCACCGAGACTTGGCCTGGATCCATCGCTGACGCTCTCCCTTCGGATACTCACAGCCATTGATGGGGTTATGAGATGTTTCTGGGTGTTCTGCGAGGTGCTGAGGCTCCAGCATACCTGATGCAGATGTCTCATGCCTCTTCCTCTTTGTTTGTTTGCTTATTTTTTCTCTGAATTAAATAATAACCATTGCAAGACAAGAGTCAGAGACCTGAGTTTAGACTAGGTCTTGATAGCGTTTTAGGATGCATGAGCACAAATGTTTCTCAGACAGGAAGTTTTTCAGATTTATCACTTCCAGAGTTGTATTTCAGAGCCTGCAACTGAAAGCAAAGGAAGGCTTCAAAGATCTAACCCTTACAAATATGTGAAATCGTGGCTGGTGCCACTATGTAAATGTTTTAGATCAGATATGCAGAGTACCTGGTTTTGTACTGAAGGGTTAAACAGCATTGCCAAAGCAAAGAATTTTGTAGCCTACATGGGAAGCAAAATACTCATAAAAAACATACTTTCCCCCAAACAAATGGAGAAAGAAGTTGAAACATGGTCAGAATATATTTTAACCTGGAAATTGCATTTCACCAATGTCAGTATCTTATTACAGAAATACTATACCTGTTTTTATAGAGACGTGTATTTTCTTTTCCTCTCCATTGTAACTTTTGCATGGTTTTTGGAGAAGTTGCCCTGAATGCACCACTGTGACAAGAAATAAAACTCTTTGAGTGTGTATGTGCATGCAGATAAGCAAGATGGTTTCACACCATGTCAATTAGAATACACATAAAAATGTCCAATCCTTCCACCTGTGGCCCTAGCAGAAAGATTCCTGCATCCTTGGTGATAGCTGTGCCTGGCAAGTTGATTTTTCATCACACTGATGTCCAGGAGCCCTTCTCAGAAGTAGAAAGTGGCTACAGTACTCAATGCCAAGATTTTTCACATAATTTTTCAATTAAAATTTTTTCTATTACTACAAGTATTATCTGCATAATTATAAATGTACATGTAAAGATGGGAGACTGCATTTGAGTCTTCTCTGTCCATTTATATGGAGATTTAAGGAGATTCAACAATTATTGGATCAATACCACATATCTCCTTAGGACAGTCTTTATAATTTTTATAGTTCATCACTCATTGTGTGTTGTGTCATCTCATATTTGTAATCTTGCACTTCCTGTCATTTATCTTTGTGTGTTATTAGTTCATATGACCATTATGTCAATTCTAACATATTTACATTTTAAACTTTTTCTTTGCTTTTAGTTCTCTAGTTCTCCTCTACCATAAATTCACTATCCAGTCACTATGTAGCCTTCACTTTTTCCATGTCCCTGCCTTTTAATAACCATCTTTTTTTTATTTTTCATCTGTTTCCTAACATTTTTATCATTGTCCCCTTGACCGTTTGTTCCCTATTACACTTGGGCAACAAGAAGCTAACCTTACTTAAAAAACAATGTGCTTAGATTAACTGCTGAACAGCTACAATGACTAAACAGGATTTAAAAACATTTTCCAAGTACAAGGTCATTCAAAGTTGAGCTGAGAAGATTCAGTTATTACAGGGGCTAGGCTCAAAGCTTGACAGAACACAAAACAACAGATTGCAATTCCCTACAACTTTAGTAAATACACAAATTTCTTTTTTAAGGTTCTATTTGTGTAGACACAACATGTTACCACAATAAACACAAAAGTAACACTCCCCCATAGCAAGATACTTTTTTTAAGGACATAATATTTTTGTATATTGTTTAATTAGTATCACATTTGTTTTCCTGCTAGTTCATAAGCTTATTCTCTATAATATAAGGTTTCTAGTTATTAACCCAAACAGTATTCATGATAATTCTTAAAATATTTGACAAAATTTAAAATGTGGAGTTGGCAAGTTTTGAATGTTGAAAGTTTTTGAATTTTAAATTTTGAAAAATTTAAAATGGCAAGTTGGCAAGTGAATTGGGAGACTTGTATAGGATTATTTTGTACATTATGTTTCTCCCTAATCTTCATATTTTGGAACCCCTGCATTTACAGTTATCAAATCCATGAGACTGTTAGGCTAAATTCTTTCAAAACTATTTTCCCTTTGGATTTCACTTTTATAAAATTAAACAACACTATTAAAAATACATTGCACAATTGAAACCTATTTGTTATGGCTTTTACTCATTTACAGTTTCTGTGAATGTTACACAAATGGAAGTGTTCCCCAAGTTGCTTTGGGGACAGAAGCAAAAAAATATTTTATGTTTGGTGGGTTGTTTTTTTGTTCTTGGGAAAATTCCACATCTTTCTCTGAAACGCGTTGATATTACAAACATGTTGCATTTACTCCTGATCACATAATTACTTTTTTCTGATTGTACATTTTAATGTGAAACATATATTCTTAATGTGAAATATAAAGTTACTCCATCCATTGTGACAATCCAAATACTTCATTATTAGAGGAAAAGACATGTACATACTAGAGCATTTTCATTTTCCTTTAAACAAAAAAAATTTCGTTACTAACCTGATTTGAATTAAAAGTGTTAAAATGTTATACTAAAGAATTTGCATTTCTCCTTGGATTTTTTATGTTAACTGTTCATGTTTGTCACTAGTAGTTTGCTAAGAAACACCATCATCAAGCAGGTAATTTCTGAAAGATGTTCGTCAGCTAAAGTGAACAAAACAGATCAAAATTGCTGAAATTATTTCTAGCAGGTTTTGGCAATGTCCTCAATATTTTAGGAATTTGTGTGTTGCTCAAGAACATATTACAACTCTAGAAATATGTTCAGTCTTTGTTTAGATAATGAATTCAAAACATACTTGCTTCCAGTGAAAGTTTCTGGAGGTTTTGTGATGTAGGTTTGAGTTTGGGTTGGTTTGGTGGTTTTTGCTTGCATATGCCTTCAGGGCTGCGGGGGACATTCTTTCCTCTTCTGTGACAGCTGTATATAATAGCATGATTATGACCATAGGAAGAATGGGGACATAAAAGTGGAAAGGTCTGTAAAGAGAAATAACATCTGATATTGGATCACCTGCCATAATCAAGAGAACAGACAGACCATTTGGTTGTTAGGAAAGAAAGAGAAAAAAAAAAAAAGAAAAGGTAAAAAAAGTATTTGACAAAATTTACTTCTTGTTTCCAACTGCTTGTAATAAAAGATACTACTTCAGACCTCATTTCTACCATCATAACACATTGATACTGAATTAGCTGATTCTGAAAAAGCAGAGCTGGAAAATGTCAGCATGGAAGCCTGGATTCACTGATGTACAGGCCTGAAGTTCTGCTACTAGCAGGATTCACTTTTCACTCAATGAAAAGAAAGTGCCATCTTATTCTCATAAGCAGAGAGTAAGACAGCAGAGGTCTGATTTGCACCTGAAAAGACAAGAGGTAGACCCAAGTAACCTCTGGAGTATATCAATTTTATTGCTTTGGTTTACTGCATACTTTTCTACTGCCTTTCTTAAAGGCTGGGTAAACATCAATCAACAGGTTACATTCCCCAGAAGGGCTACATCATGATGCCAGAGGAGTCTGTAACATGGCCCTGTTCCACTAACCTTTACCATGGAGAAGGCTTCAGTTTTTCGTTGTCTCTTTTAAATGAGGTCACAGATCTTGCCACTACACCCTGCAAAGCAGGGAAAAATAAAAGCCACTAATATAAAGTAGGGCAGGTCAGCCGAACAAAGCACAGAGGGAAGAGGTGATTAACAGTCCTTGATGAAGTCTTCCCCTCCCCATAGCACCTGCCAGGAAGAGGAGGCAGTAAGGGAGGGGCAGACAGCTGGAGGTCATTAAGAGGGGGAAGCAGATTCCAGGGTGGCTGTCCTGGCAGAGGCATACTGGGTTTGTGTTGTAGTAAACTGAAGAGATGGGTTTAGCCCGAGCTCTGGGAATTGATTGTTTCTTTGTTAATTTGTTTCTTAGTGAAACTGAACCCCAGAAAGAAGTTGAGCTTTGACCTTGCCTGCAAGGTGTACCCTGTATCATAGACTAACTGGGAGAGTCACCTGGTTATGGAAGGGTTGCATGGAAAATGAAGAGCAAAGTTTCATCACCCTGAGAAAGGGTGTGAAGAGTACGTGGCCACCCAGGCTCAGTAAGTAAGCCACGATACCCTTGTTAACCCAAGGAGTGGCTGCTGACAGGGGCAACATTGTCCATGACCACCCAAACTTTATTTAGAGTGCAGGAGACACGGATGAGATGCTCCCTCACCCTAGGGATTGCAGCTGAGAACATACACCTACACGTCCTCTCATTGCAGTCATGCACATGCGTATGACACAAGAGCAATGAAATTGTGCCAAGTGCCTCAAAATTACCCATTTTTAATACTAGAAATCAGGTTCACAACAGTTTGTATGTTTTAGTATTGGACGCTGCTGCAAAATCCAATGAAATAAACTGATTTTCTGGCTGGGGACAAATTTAAAGTACTGCAATTAAATAAGAAATTCAAATTCAATTTAAAAATCACTACATTTCAAATCTCTGTCATTCAGAAATAATAAGAATTTTGAATTGAGATTTTGAAGTGAATGACTGAGGCAAGCTGCAAAATTGATGGAGGTATAGCTTAACTCATTTTACATGACAGAGGGGTTAAGGTGTAGTCAGACTAAGTCACTGCAGAGTGCACAGCAGTAGCATTGATAAAGCTGCAGACATTAAATAGGGCATAAATCAGAACCCTGCAATGTTTTTGGTCAGAACAGAGGCAAGACATATGATTTTCAGGTCTTTGTTTAACAGTTCATACTGTTTAAAAAAAAAATAAAGGCCTTAGGAAAATAAATAAATTGAAACAAAGTATAAGCTAGTAGTTTAGTCAAAAACCTTTTACTTCAATTAAAACACTTCTTCTAGTTTTATCCATGTGCTTAAATTAATGTTATATGTTATTCTGCAGACACTAGCTTTTAAAGAAGAAAAAGTACTTGCTTCCACTCTAAGATAAGGAGGCTTTGACATCTTGTTATGATATTCCTCTTGCCTCAATTACCTTGCTGAGTTCTTTAGCTTGAAATTCTGAGGTAAATGTCTGTTTGTTTCTGTTTGTTTTCAGATTTTCAGTTGACCATCAGGTTTAACTTATTTACAATCACTTGAATTCAGAAATTAGTTCAGATGAACAAGCAAGATTCTATTTTTATTATCTGTGTGCACCGTGGCAGTAGCTAAGAGTTACTGGGAGGGCACTTTGTGCTGCAGTATTTCAGTTGCTAACACTGTTCCCAAAAGCACTGTTTGCTATAAATTCCCAGCCCAAGGGAATACAGAACAGATACTGCACATTGCATTCTAGGGTGGTACTGCAGACTCAGCCCAACATGAACTCTTCTTGCAGCCTGAACTCCATCATCACAGTGGGATTCAACTGACTCAATTCACTGAGATAGAGCTCGTGTATTTTGGCAGTGATGCAAAGTTGTGCATTTGAACTTTCCTTTCCTTTCCTACTGTGGCTGATTTTTAGAGTAACAAAGTGAGACTCCATCTCTGTTGATTTAAGTTTTTAGACATAGTTTTTACTCTACAAAGTTGCTTCCTTTAGACACAGAAAATATTTAAGAATAAATACTACCTAAATATCTGTATTAAAAAAAAAAAATTAAGCATTGTAATGAAAACTGCATTTAAAATTATCTGGAATCATTCAAAACCAAAAGATAATTCCTGCAGAAATTAAGGAGGTTTTAATAACTGTATTTGGTTTGGTTAGTTTTCTCAGCAGTTGTGTCCTATTAATATGCACAAGATAAGAATTGATTTAAGCATGTAAAATAATTTAATTATTTCTGAAGGCAGACAGTGGAAAGGTTTAGAGGATAACTTTTCATGCTTACTCATTTTTGAGAGGACAGGCAGTTGTCAAACCATATTCAGTTTCGAATTTACAAAAAAGCAGAAATAGAATTCTTGGTACACTTTATTTTCAATTAAAAAGTAAACAAACAACGTTCTAATAGAGTATTAGAGTGGTTTGCCAAGAAAAATTTCATTCCCTTTTTTTTTCCCCCAGAAAATGAAACTTAATTTCCAGCTCTCACAATTCTCTTGGAAAATCCCTGTTACTTTCCTTAAAACTCCTTCTGGAGTCCTTTGATTACATAAGAATTTCTAGGGTTGTTTGTTATTATGCTTTTAGCACTTCTATCACACAGTATAAAAATATGGCCCAAATAGGACCTAAGAGCTCAAAAACTGAAAATCAAACATAAATAGCTATTAGAAATCACAATTTTATTTTCCCTCTGACCAGTGGTTTTAGGACACTTAGCATAGGTAACACTAGATATCTCTTGAAAACCACAGATTAAAAAAAGCTAATTTGGTGGTATGACCCAAACAGTGGTAGAATATACTAAATGAAGACTAGTTACAGATACTAAAAGATTGATACTAATATTTTAATGTCTTCAATTGTCTGAACTTACTACAATATGATATATTGAGACTGTGAATGATATAAAGGAAATACATAGCCCTGACAGCAATTGCATTAGACCATGTGTTGTTATTCTCCACTTTCTTCAGGGAATGAGGTGCAGCTAGAAGTAGAAGAATATACAGTCTCATGTTGCAAGCTAACTCTACTTTTTCATTATAACCAGTTGAGTCTTTGTATTCCTAGGGAGTGTCAGCTTGACATCTGTCTCCCCTGACCAGTCCTGCATCCTGACCATGTGACTCATGACCACATAATCTGTTTTACAAGAACGCTCAAAATTATCCAATTCCTGAGTTGCTGTGATATTCTGTATGAGCTTTCTGGCAGTATCACAAAGTTTTTGTGATCCAGAAAACCCTTTGTGTTAGTCAGTCTTTTATCTTTTCTAAGGTATCATTTCTGAGAATCCAACCAAGTTAATTTAGATGTCAGTACTTTGACAAATGACCTCTGAATAATCCAGCAGCAGCTCCAAATACAGTCTTTGCATCCCTGGCCCCCTGTGCATAGCTAAGACTTCCACATAAGCTCTTATATGAGGAGCAGAGCAAGCAGCAGAAGACAGTAGCTTCTTAAAATGTTGCAGCTTTATGGATTAGATGGTAATATTTGTACAATTTCCAGGAACACTCAAGAAGATAACTTGGGGTCTGTGAATTCTTATTATCTATGTGCATAATTTGGGTTTTGTCTAGTGTTAATAGGCTACTGTTAATAGGGTATATTCATCTCACATATTTGAAGAATATATCATAGGTTGTGCTGATGGGATTATTTCTGTTTTGCAGGTACATTGCAACATTCTGCTAAATACCTTAATTTTTTTTTTTTTTAAACAGATTTGGGAGGCTTGGTGCTAATGCCTCAGCTTGCTCAGGCACAATTTTAAATATCTTTTTTTTTTTTTTTGGTGTTAATAATACATAAGTCTGCCAAGTCAGGGAGACCACTTCATTCTGAAAACTCTTGGTATGACCATAAGCAGAGAAAATACATGAGGGTCTTTCAGCCGGCTATAAGTACTTACCCAATTGCACAGTTTTTATTAGAGGGTGGTTCTGACCTCATGCTTCACAAAAAACTATTCTATTATTCTTGTGACATGCAGTTCAGGGGAAATAGCTATTATGTTGATTTATATTATGGTTGAAATGTTGTTTGTGGGTCCAAGGTCACACTTGCACTCCCCTGACTGACTTTGGGAAGACAACATTTTCAGTCATTGTCCTTTTTCTGTATCCCACCATTGTATAGTAAGAGGCTGACCTTTCTATTTGAAAATATTTTACAAGATAGTACATACACATAGAAAACAATCTCTGAAATAGAAGGAGGAATTAGAAGGCCTGTATCATCAAATCACACTGTAGAGGCATAAAATAACAATGCTTCAATGCCTGGATGACACCAATGGAAAGAAATATTAAATCTAAAAGACAATTTTTTTGCAAGAAAATTTCAGCAAAAAATAGTCATTTCTCCCAGTAGCTAAAGAAAACCTGGTTATGTAAATATAGGTCTTTGCTCTTAAATAGGATTCATATTTTTTAAACATAGAAATACATCACCATGGGAGTTCCAAAACATAAACTGTGCCTGGATACAGAAGAAGATTTAGTAATCCAGTATCCCAGACTAAATCAATAACTGGCATCTTATCTGGTCCATTTATTGAGAGAACATGATTTGCTTTTTCTTTGCATCATGTTAATGGATTTCTTTTCCTGTTGAATAATACCTCTGTATGGATACTGTTTTAAAGCTTATTTGGGTGAATATTTCCTTTGTACAGATTATATACTTATCTAGGATTACATACAGTGGAGTGCTGCTTACAGAAGTGCTGTTACTTGGATCTGTTATTTTCTAGTAACCAAAGTAATAAAAAATAGTATGTTTCACTATTAACTTCACACAAAGGTTCGGGTAACTATGCACCCTCCATCTCACTTGGAAAATATAACATCTGGATCTACACATCTTCATCAGCATTCAGGGTAGTAGAAAAAACTTAAAAACACATTACAGAAGGTGAAACAATATCCTTCATTATTGTGATTTTTTAAATAATTATTTTAATTTAAGTACTGCTGGTTACATTGATAAGGAATCTCATAGAAATTATGGTTTACAGAACCACAATTACCACAGATTAGTTTGCATACGTATTATAAATTTGCTTTTTTTTTTGCCTTATCTAACTTGCTGTTTCTTGGATTGGAACAGTAGTTGTCTGCCACTACCTTAAGTCCCAGTAGACATATTGCTTTTGCCTCCAAGCAAAACCTCTTAATGAAACCAGAGAGTACTTTTCTCTAATCTTGCGCCCATGTCTGGACAATGTAAAGTATGAGTTGCAGCTCTCCTGATCTCCAGGAGGCCCACCACTTTCACACTCTTTTACTTTGTATGGCTAAAAAATTTCAGCTATGTGTTTCTATTTATTACAAGATTTTTATTACTATATTTTTTGCAAAATTTTATTTAGAACCTTGTCAACTGTCACATTAAATTTACTGCCCTTGATACCTCTTTTGCTCATCAGTGCTTTTCAGTCTGAGCAATGGAACCTCAACAGTGTCTTCTTACTCTTAAAATATGTCAGAAGTGTTTGTAAGTATCTGTCTGTGATGACTAGGGGACATCAGACCACAAGAGAAAGGTCACACAATTTTTTATTTCCTTCATTCTGGCATGTTCAGGCCTTTCCTTGACTATTCTTTTCTCTGATATTTCCTTTCCTTTCCTGAAAAGTATGTGTTGTTTTACACATTAGAAACTTGCTGTTTCTAACCCTGATTCTTTCTTATTACCACCTTCTGCTCATTTCTGTTTTGATCATCAGTGCAGGTAACATGTCCCTGTTTTTCTTCTCTTTCAATCAGGCTCTTCTTCCAATTTATCCCTGTGGTAATGTTGGCCATCTTTCTTACTCAGGGTCAGCCCTTCATGTTCTGTTTTTCAGTAATATCGACAAATTCTTAGGTAAGCTGGCAGTTTCCTCTATTCCTTCTTCCAGTTCTCTCCTACAATGTGGATTGGTAAAATCTCCATCTTCTCTGTTCTTTAGAGCATCCATAAAGTCTTTCAGTGTCTACGCACAGTCACCTTTGTTTGTCAATCACTTTGTTTCTGGCCTTGCCAGTCATCTTACCACCTACTGCCCATTCTTTTATTTGGAAAAATTAAAACATGTTTTCATCCAGTCTACATCAATGAGTTTCTTCTGCTCAGTTGGATGAGCCATCACATCTCTCTGCATCTATATAGTCTCAGAATTTTTGTTCCTTTCTGATGTCTTGGGGTTGAAGTAGAAGTTGGCTACTAATGAAATGCAGTATTCTGGGAAGTACTGAAATTTTGCCCTTTCTTGCCCAGACCAGTTACTTGCATCACAAAGTCCTTTTATCTGAGGTAATTGTATATACTGCACATTCCATTTATTTGAGACTTCAGAAGGCCCATGCTGTCTGTGCAAAGCCTTTCATACACAGCATTTCTCGCACCTTTAATTTCACTAAATGACACTATATACTACTATCCTAACATAGGGGAGACAAAACCTTCCCATGTGTGCTGGATGTGGCAGGGGTACAGGTAATTTTCTTCATAATAGCTGATACAGAAATATGTTTTGGATTTGTACTGTACACAGATTTGGTAACACAGAGATGTTTTTGTTACTGCTGAGCAGGGCTTACACACAGCCAAGGCCTTTTCTGCTTTTCATTCTACCACACTGGGGAGAAATTTGGGGGTGCATGGGAGGCTGAGAGAAGATGTAGCTCACACTGAGGTCACCGGAGCGGGGAGGCACCGGCTGGCTGCTCCTCATGCCACCGGAGGGGACCACAAGAGCGGCCACTCCCAGGCTCTCTTTCTGAGAATACCCAGGTGGTGGTGTGGTCTGCAGTGTGGGTGACACAGACAAGTGCAGGCTGCGAAGTCCCAAGGCAAAGGAATGAGAGAGTGGACACTTGTATGGATGCCAAGGAAGCTTTTTTCCCTGGTCCAAAATGGGACCAGGGAAAAGCGTCAAAAGAAAGCGTCTGGGGAGGTCCTTATAAAGGGAGTGGGCGTGAGGGGTGGACACACAAAACAACCAATAGGCGAGGGCAAGGGGAGGACGATAAGGCATGGAAAACCAATGAGGATCACACAAGGGAGGGAGGAAGTCTTGGAGTCATATACTAGACTAGGGATGACTGACACAGAAACTTCTCCAAAAAGAGGGGAGGTGGTTATAATGATAGACAGGGGCTGTGGGCAGCACCAGGAGGATTTACACTAACTTCTAAGGGCATAAGGGGAGGAGCAGGGGATCAATCACTTTGAGGGGCAAATCTATGGCAGGAAAAACAGGTGGTAAACAACGTGGGGAGAAACCATTCTGAGGGGCTTACAGGAGGAACAGAGGATTAACCCAGTGCTTAAACTAACAGTAAATAGCTAACCTTTTGCAACAAAACCAACATTAACATTTTAAAACACGTGACGCCACAAGGAGACACAACCAAAATGGGTGACCCCAACTGACCAAAGGGGCATGACCCCAGATCACATAGCAGCATGCTCAGGATATAAAGTGGGGGGAAGAAGGAGGGAGGGAGGATATTTAGAGGGATGGCATTTGTCTTCCCAAGTCATCATTACTTGTGATGGGGCCCTACTCTCCTGGATACAGCTGAACACCTGCTGGCCCATGGAAAGCAATGGATTAATTACTTGTGTTGCTTGGCTTGTGTGTGCAGCTTTTGCTTTACCTATTAAACTGCCTTTGTCTCAATCCACAAATTATCTACCTTTTACCCTTCTCATTCTCTCGTGGACACTGCTGGAGGAGGAGTGAGCAAGTGACTGTGTGGGACTTCGCTGTCAGCTGGGATGAACCACGATGCCATGCAGGAGCACTCATCCACACAATACTCAGTAGTACATGCTGGCAATAGGTCGATTCCTGCCTAATACTTCTTGACCTGTGCCTTCTCTTTTTCAGCAGTCACATGTGATACTGGGCCAGCTTCCCTTCCAGCAGTCTTTTGATGGATTTCACAGAGACCTGGGCAGAACACAGAGCTAAACACCTTGTTCTCAGCACAACAGGAAAGTGGATGATGTCTTTTATGAAGAAGGGGGAAATAGAAGTAGCATCTGCTTCAAACAAAATGCCCAGCAAGTACAATTTACCAGAAAGACAAAACTCTCTCCTCCACTAGTACCATGTTGGCCAGTTTTTTATCCATCATATTGCAATGATAATGATCTGGCTAACAGATGACTGTGGCTGATACAGTTCTAAAAATTAAATTTTCCTTCACATCCAGATGGCAGAAGAGTGTAACCTAATGGATTTTAAGCCAAGTCACACTGGCTGGGAGCCTATGCTGAAGGCTACTGCAAAGTCCCAACAAGAAAACTGGATATAATATAAATATGGTTAACAGAGCTTGTCTTAGCATATTCGATAATGTTGGGTCAGTAAGAGTGAAATTAAAGCTTTTGGGCACTTCACATATGAATTTAAAAGATTTACAGAAAGGAGACAGCAACTGCCAGTGTCAGATGGTCAACCTGGTGAAAAGAGAACAGGAGAGTGATCAAATTAGGTCAATTACAAATTTTCTTTCTATTTTTTTTGTGGTTTTTTTTGTTTGTTTGTTTTTTGGGTTTTATTTGGTTTGGTTTTTTTTTGTTGTTGTTGTTGTTTTTGGGTTTTGGTTTTTGGTTGTTTTTTTTTTTTTTGATCATTGGTTTGGGGGTTTTCTGGGGACTGGGAGGAGGAATGAAGCTTTAGTTCATGTCATCTTGAGTAACCTTAGATATTCAGATTGTATTCCAAAGTAGTTCTCCTATACTGATTAGTAGTATTGAAAGAAACCATTAAGGTGTGTCCTTGACACTTTGACTTATTTGCAACAAAAGTTGTAACTGTTTTCAGCAAAAAAAGCCTGTGAAAGAACATGGATCTGAATCATATATTGTAGTGTTAAGCATGGCAATGCAAACTATGTAAGTCTATCTTCACACCTTTTGTTGCTTTACATCTCATAATATACTCGTATTGTTTTTTTAAAAACTGTAGTGC
Source organism: Urocynchramus pylzowi (assembly GCA_013397555.1). Classification (NCBI taxonomy): domain Eukaryota; kingdom Metazoa; phylum Chordata; class Aves; order Passeriformes; family Fringillidae; genus Urocynchramus; species Urocynchramus pylzowi. The sequence goes on along the minus strand of VZRH01004172.1, from coordinate 441,980 downwards.
TTCCACTATGTTTGGGGTTTAGGTGATCTCACGACTGTCCAGTTTTTTGAGAATGTACTGCCAGACTTTACTGAGGGACCTTATTCTAGTATCTGTCCTTACAGTACCTGTATGTGAACAGTAAATCCCGGTTGTCAAACACAAACCCACCCCATCATACATTGCACTCTGAGTAGGACAAATACTACATGCACTGTGAAGTTGGTCTGAACATGCTTGTATGACATGTACACATGCTTGTACCAACACTAAATCTGGAGTAGATGTGAAGTATTAAGCATCAAGACTATGGTGTAACTCTAAAGGCCTCCATCAAACTGGTCAAAGGTCTTAAAACTTTAGCACTAATAGGCACCGTAAGATAGCATAAACAAATAGGTTATTCTGCAGTCTCTCATGTAACAAGATTGTCCTTTCTATTCACGTAAAAATATAAAAATTACGAATCTTATTCAAGATCATTATTGCTGCATCATCAGGAAATCTAAACTTTTCATAGAAAGACAACTGTATTTTTTCTCTGAAGTACACTGATGAGATAACTAAAAGATAGTGATTCAACAGTATAAAATAAAGAGAAGTAACATAGTGAATGTTAATATGTCAATTTAGTTAATATAATTTTATACATTTTCTAAACACTACAAAAGAGACAAAAGCAGTACTGGGCATTCCAAGTGGAAATCCTGAAAACAACATACAATTAAACTACTGATGTATTACTAAAAATAGTAAAGCTAAGAATAATTTAGGCCTATAACTTAATAGAGGGGGGACCTTGGTAACAGAGGACACAAAGGCAGACTTACTGAACACCTTTTTACCATTGAGCTTCACTGACACAACCAGCCCTCAGGAATCTTTGAGGAAGTCAGGATAAAGGAATTTTGGAAGGAACACTTTCCCTTGGTTTGGTTTGGGTTGTGTGGGAGAATACCTAGGCAAATCTGACACTCACAGATCCGTGGCTCCTGATGAGACGCATCCAGAAATGCTGAAAGAGCTGGTGAACACCACGGCTGGTCATCTTTGTAAGGTCATGGAGAATCGGGAGGGGTGCCTGAGGACTGGAAAAAAGCAAATGTCACCCTAGTCTTCACAAAAAGCAAGAAGAAGGACTCAGGGGACTACCAGCAAGTCTACCTCACCTCAATCCCTGAAAAGGTGATGGAGCACCTCATTCTGGAGGCCATCTCTATCTGCAGAGATGACAAGGAGGTCAGGTTGGAGTCAGCAAAGGGACATCATGCATGGCCAATCTGATTGGTGTCCACAGTGAAACAACTGCCTGGATAGATGGATGAGGGGAGAGCAGTGGATAGTGTTCTACCTGGACTTTCAACACTGTCTCCCACAACAGCCTCACAGGCAAACTCAGTGTCCTGGTTTAGGGCAAATTTGTGGGAAGACCCCCAAAGGGACCCCTCCAGAAAACAAACCCACATGGTTTGTTTTCCCAGCTGGTTCAGGAGAAGTTTTTCCTCAGAGAGAGAGATGGAAAGAACCTGTTTATTATCAGGCCCGGCATTCCCCAGCACACAGAATGAACAATACCGGATGACAAAACACGTTCACTGCTCTGAAAAGATCACACACTCCAAGAGTCTCTCCGGTGGATGGTTGCTGTTTCAGTCCCTCCGGCGCTGGGAAAGGTGGACCCCCTGGCAGGCTGCAAGGTGTTCTTGATGTTTCCTTGGGTCCTGGCCTGTAGCAGGTTCAGAAGGCTCCAAGGGAAAGAAAAGGGGGACAGTCCAGAGAAAATTGGACTGTACAGCTAAACTAGTTAGAAGAGCAAAGCAGCAAAGCAAGAGGTAAAGCAAAAGCAGAGTGAGAGAGAGAAAAAAAATCAAAGCAGCACTAATATACTGCACTATCTGTGTCCTGCCAACTGTGGGGGAGTGAGCAAGCTGATAACCAAACGAAAATTCACTGCTCAGGGCCAGTTTTGAAGGCACCAAGCACAACATCCAGCACACACAGGACAGACGACTGGGGATACAAGCATCATAATGTCACCCTAGGACACTCAGGAAGGGGATAGCCTGGATAAGGGGACAGAGGGGTGAACTGAGAACTGTCAGAATGGCAAATCCCAGTGGATTGTTATGAGTGGCACAGGGTCTGGTTGGAGGCCTGTCACAAGTGGTGACCCCTCAGATTCAAGAGTGGGCCTGGTATTGTTTAACTTCTTCATCAGTGACTTGGATGAAGGGGCAGAGGCCTCCTCAGCGAGTTCACTGGTGAGACAGAGCTGGGAGCAGTGGCCGATAGCCCAGAGGGCCGTGCAGCCCTTCGGAAGGGCCTCGACAGGGGGGAGAGAGGGGCAGAGAGGAACTGTCTGAAATTCAACAGAGGCAAATGCAGGGTCCTGCACCTGGGGAGGAAGAACCCCAGGCACCAGCACAGGCTGGGAGCTGATCTGCTGGAAAGCAGCTCTGAGGAGAAGGACCTGGGGTTCCTGGTGGACAGCAAGCTGTGCATGAGCCAGCAGTGTGTCCTGGGGGCCAAGAAGGCCGGTGGTGTCCTGGGGTGCATTGGGAAAAGCAGTGCCAGCAGGCTGGGGGAGGTGATCCTGGCCCTCTGCTCAGCCCTGGTGAGGCACATCTGGAGTGCTGTGTCCAGTTGTGGGCTCCTCAGGACCAGAGAGACACAGAGCTGGTGCAGCAGAGGGTGACATAGGTTATTAACGGATTGGAGCATCTCTGTGAGGAGAAAAGGCTGAGGAAGCTGGATCTGTTCAGCCTCAAAAAGACAAGACTGAGAGGGGACCTCATCAGTGTCTATAAATGTCTGAAGGGACAGTGGCAAGAGGATGGATCCAGGTGCTAGGAGAGAGACTGTGGAGTCTCCCTCACTGGAGATATTCAAGAACCACTTGGGTACAATTCCATGCAATATGCTCTGGACTGACTCTGCTGGAGGTGGGACATTGAACCAGATCACATTTTGGTGGTCCCTTTCAGCGTGACCATTCTGTGATTCTTTGAACTAAAGGTTAGTTGGAACTTCAATTGCTGTTTCATAAAAGTCTATAAATGTCACCACCAAGCTGACCCATTGTTACCCAATATGTTTAAAGATAACAATGGATTTTTGGCTACTAATAGATTATTTCTGTTTTATTAGTGGATTTCAGAACCACTCAGATTTCCAGAAAGGTTGACCAGTAAAAGCAATAAGTCTCTTACAAGAATGCATGAGTTTGATAATAATTAAGGTTCCTGCAATGATATTCTTGTACAGTTTCTTTATTACTCTGTCTCTAAAACAAGCTGTATTTATTAATAGCATTTAATATCTAGAGATAATTTTGCACAGATAATTAATATGTGACAGGACTGAGGTATATGAATGATCTGTAAGCTGACAAAGCATTCAGTTTGATTGAGGGGCTCTATCCCAAGATACACCACAAATTCTCAAATGTTACCATTTAAGGCCAAACATAATTAGCCAAATGCAGTTTCGACTTACAAATTTTAAAGTATGTGTGTGTAACAGCAGTAGCGTTAATACAATAGTTGTCACTATCAACAGTAGTAGTAGTATCAATATTTGAAATTGGTGGGTGAGAATAATAAATATACAGTTTCGTGTTATGTTAAATAAAAAAACACATTCAAGAGCACAGAAAACTATTAAAGGCAATAAAAGATTTATTTAATTTATGTTTCAGCTCCTGTTTTGTTTTTTTCTTCAGGAATTTGTTCAGTATTGTTTCTTGTCTTTTGCCTAGAGTAAATCATGAGTCACAACATAATTGGAGTATGATTAATGTTCAAATGATAGACAATTTCCAGATGAGTGTGATGTCCCAATCAAAGGTTGCATGTTTCCTCAGATTTGTATTTTATGTCAGTATTTAGTCCTGACCACAAGTATAAAGTGCTAAAACCTCAAAATCATAATGTGTTATAATCATTCTTTGTTAAATAATTATGTATCTGCATAATATAAAATGTTTGGAAAATCATGCCTGCGTCCTGAAAATTCACAAAGCTCTTGTCAGGATCAATTTCTTGCAGAAAGAAAAGTAACAGTGATCATATCACTTTTTCTTTTGTATCCAAGTGACTTCATAATTTCTGTCTCAGTGTTTTCATAACCATTACAATACTAAGGATGAGGTCAGGAAGGCATTTCTCGGCTCTTGTTTTTCTCTGGTTTTAATGTCTTCTGTTATACATCCATGTTTTTGTTTTGCTCATGTAGATGACAGCATTTATAATCACACAGGTTTTTGAGAACTCAGTTATATAAATTAGCCAAAAAACTTAATACAGTGAAGCATATAAAGGAAAAATAAAAGTAATTTATATATTTTTATTTCTTTATTCAATTATTAATTATTATAACAGAGAAAATAACTCACAGATGTCTAGCTTATATGGACAGAAAGAAACTTTTATATACTACTAAAACTACTTTAAAACGTAGTTTTCATTTAGCTACATTAATAATGTAGCTAAATATTCAAACAGAATGTGCATTCATTTAGTATCTTGGATTCTCATGTTAAAACAGCACAGAGATTCTTCTCACAGTAGACTTGATTTTGTTTTTTTCTATACATACTGTTGCTGCAACTTGGGAGTGGTTGTACTCTATCACCCATCAGGTAAGTGCAAGTCACTTGTGCTACTATCTACAGCCCATGAAGGTAGCAGAAAGACTCCTTTATCTCTACTGGATTTTGGATTGCATGTTCTTATGCTGTTCCTTTGTACAAGCTGAACTTGTACAACTACAGATTTACAGAACTACAGGTTCCCTCCCCACACCCCCTGCCAAGAAAACAGCAGGAGGCAGGGGTGTCCCCACTGCTGTTTTAAAGATACTGTTAGCACTAACAGCAACCCTAACCCTAACATTAATTCAGTTTTAAGTTAACAACAGTAGTTGTATATAGCAAAGAGACGTTTTAGGATTGTTTTTTGGTTTTTTGCATCCAGATCATCAGACAAATCTTCATAAGTAGACTATTTCTGACTAATTTTCTACTCAGAGTGAGCTAGTGGGATCTGCATTCCTCATGACAATTTTAGCACTACTTTTCTGGTATTTAGGTAAACACATAGGATTGCCTGAGAGAGCATCTCACTGTAATACAGGAAATTCTTATTCTGGTAAATTCTGCTTTACTGTTTGTTAGGGTTTGGTTATATTGTTGTTTAATTAGCTGAATGCTATTTTAAGTTCCTACTGTGTATTGGTCTAGTCATGAGAATTGAATCTATGTTTCTTCTTTATTTTTGTGTGTCAAACAAGTAAAAGGAGCTGGAATGAGATGAACATGCCTTAGTGAAAGCCACAAAGCTGTAACAGCTGAGCTAAAGCAGCACTTGATTGAAAGGACACTGAAGTGTCCAAGGAGAAATTAAGGGGAAAAAAAAAGTATCTGTTTATAGTATTGGAGACAGTTACGGGCCAACTTTTTGCCTTTCTCAGATACTAATAATGTATTTGGTTCACTTTTTTTGTTTCATGTCTGGTCTTAAGAACACACAGTACCAAGTGCACTGGCAATTTCTTCAGAAATGAAAGCAAGAGTCTTTCTTGTCCAGTTCACCGCTCAGCACTGTGATGGTTAACCTTTCTTTCAGTTAGCACTATCAGCCACACAATCCTACTTAGACTACAGCAAAAGTCTTCTACATTATCATACCTGCTGTGGTCTACACACACAAGACCTCAGTTGCTGAAACAATAATTTACAGATGTTTCTGAATAGGAGTTTCCACTTCTGAAACCTGAGTGTAGAAAACTGTTCTTTTTTTACTCTAGATTATCCCAAGACTGAAAAGGCATTCTTTTCAGGCATCCTGAAAAGGCATGATCCTTTACAAGTAAAGGATTCCTAGCCAAATTTAGGGACTATGAAAATGTCATAGTGTATTTCCTAGTGATATCCATCAGGAACACATATTCTAAAAAATTTAAATGAAAAACCAAGCTCGTCAATAGTACAGATCTTGTTCGGTTATCAAGCCATGCCATAATTCCGTCAGTTCCACTGGAACTTCATGTTTCCAGGTGAACTGTGGAGAATGGCGTTTTTCCTTCATTTTAAGAGGCCAGGGTAAAGTTTCTATCTTCATAATCTTGCTCTCAACCAGCAACCATTCTTCCTGAATGGGAAAAACTAATACTGTTAACAGAACTGAGAGACACTAAAGATGAGAAGAGCCTAGAGTAAAAAAGGAGCTTGAGAAGGGATAGGGGATATAACCAAAATGAGGATAGGACAATAAGTGCAATGGCAGCTAGAATCTATCATTTCCAAGTACTCAACTAGAATCCTTTACAACATGAGTTTTCTTTCTTTTAAGATTCCTATGCTTGTAGCCATAAACTATGTCAATACTTTTTTTGCACTTCCTAAATCTGGATAGGCTGTCAGTTCACTAGCACGTGTTGTACACACAGTACCTCATTGTGAAGACTTTCTAGATTTGAGTATCCAAATGCTCAAGCTATCTTGAATTCTACAGCAGTGTTTCATATCTCATGAAGCATCTCAGCAGCTAAAATTATGTCCTTCTTAGAGCTCCTCTCTCTGATTTATATTCTACAGCTTCAGGGTCATCTGATCAATAGCACAAAAATATAGAGTTTTTAAAAGTATTTTATAAGAACAATCACTCTTCACTTTGGAAACCAAAGAGATTCAGATTTAAGAAAAAATACTAAGTATTCATATTACTAGCCTTCATTTTATGCATGTAAAATAAGGTGACCTGTATTTCAGGAATGCTGAGTAATCACAGGTCTATATAGAATTTTTTCAAACAAAAGCTGCTCACTGGAGGTTCTATAAAGATACGACTTCTAAACCTTACTTGTTTAAAGGTAGGCATGAACAGGCAGTATTCATACAATTAGAAATTATTTCTTTCCTTCAGTTGTTTAACTTCTCAACTTATGGTTCTATCAATGTAATAGTTTCTTTAACTTTTTAACTGAAACCCATAGGCTTCAAAGACCCACAGGAATTAGAATGTCTTTAAAAACAGGCTAAAAACAAAACAAGACCTAAAATATTTTTTTTCTGTATCATAAAACAGGGAACAAATACTCATTGTTCCTTTTTTACCTCTGTTTCTGATTGCTGTTTGCTAAGACATAAATCTCCATTGACAATCAGCTGCAGCAATAAAAGAATTTATCCCATCCTATCCCATTCTGAAAAGTGAGTTGTGCCATTCAGAGCCAAATACAGATCTTCCTTTTCATATTTCTTTAAAGATTAAAAAGGAAATTAATAAATCATTGAGAGATAAATTACTCAAATTAATTAAAATCACAATAACCACCATCATTTACCTGCTATGTTACACTTTCTTCTCCTATAAAACTGTGAAGTTTTTTTGTTTAGATACCTTCTGCATTCAATATCTGTCCATTTCTGTATTAGGTATTCTTCCTTTCTCGTCTGACTTTAGAGAGATGTTTTAGAGAGATGCTCATGTAGCCATAAACACATACTTTGTTCTAAACTGTGTAGTATCATATATACATACGTAGATATGCCTTATAACCAACAAAACAAAGCTGCTCAACCTTAAAAAGCAATGGCTTTTTCTCTGTGGGCACGAGTTTATGAATGATTTTTAAACATACAGTAGTATTACATAATTATGAAATTACATTAGCCAAGTAGATACATTGATAGACTCTCATGCTCTAAGTGGAAAAAGCACCAGTAAGTGGCCTTTCACTTGAAATATTTAATAATGTAGTCTTTTTCAAGTGAAAAATTAGCACTAGGTTATGGACCTGCACTCAAAACCAGTTGATCAGTGATCTAAATAATTATTCTTTTGATGAAAAGTATCTGATATAGCCACAAACATCACAGTGTTAATGCAATAGAAATTAAATTGTCAATTGATCTTGATGACCCTCTGAACTAAATCTGAAATAGCATTTGTATACTGAATCCATGTAAGTCAAAATATCTGCAGTGCAGGAGACAGAGACTTGTCCAAGGCCTTTCCAATTCCTGTACAAAATAAATTTTGTAGTTTTCATACAAAAAATGTTCTTCTGTTTAGTTTATTCATTTAGTTTGAGATTTCCTATGACAATTGGCTGTGATGTGATCTTTAACAACTTCCTCAGATAGTGTGTGTACTAAGTCTGACAATCATAGAAGAGTCTTGAATCATAGGAATCTTAACAATTAGCATTCATGAGCCAGATCTAGAAGAGTATTCACCTTTATACTTCTTTATGATACGTAAAACATGTTTAAAAATGTAAATTCATGTAGTTTAGTTACACAAATTTCAGATGTGCAGACTTCAGAACAACAGCATAAAACTGATTTTGCTTAACAAAATGAAAACATGTGTTGAGACATTTCCATATTCATTAGTGCTTTTGTATTCTGTCACCTGAAGGTGAAGAAGAAAAATATCCACAGTGAACATCATATTTGATGTATAACTAAATTGAAGAGAAATATTAGGTGGCTTTTTCTGAACATGTATTAGAAAATTACTAGAGTAATTTTAAGGAGTTTTTTTAGTTAACAGATTTGCAATCTAGCATGGTAATAGTTCAGTTCAGATTAACTCAATAGATGAGAGTGCACTCATCAGGGATTCAGCTACCTGGAAAACACTGGGAAAGTTAGAAACAGCTGTCCATAATAAAAACCAAAAAAACCCCTTTTTACATAGATACAAACAAATAAGTAATAAATATATGATAATAGGATTTTACATACAGGTAGTATATATTTTTTCTGTGTTATAGCAGCAATAACAAACAAAAACTTTGAGACTCCCCTAACGAAGTAAGTATTCCTGTATTGCAGATGAGAAATTTTAGAGAGAACATTATTCAGTGACTTTCCCAAAATATTGGAATTAACTTTGAAACTTACAACTTAGTTTCCAAGTCTGAGATTCTGTTTATACTATCCTACAGAACTTCTCCTATTTAATAAATAAATACATTCTATGCTGCCAACCTGCCTATAATTCACGCTTCTCTCTGGAGGAACTAAGATGGCATTTTAAGTCTGTCTCATCTGTGCCTACACGTTGAGATTTGCATTTTTGTGCTGTACTGAGACACAAAGCTGTTGAATGTCATCTTGCTTCATTCTCAACCTTTCACCAAGGACTTACAGGTACTTCTTGGCTAATGGCCTTGCCTTTGATATAAAAATCACGCTTTTCTTTGTGTAAACCATTCTAACCATTTGACATTTTCCCCCCAGATATTCTTACATACAATTCTCAGGTGGATCCCATTTGGGTAGAATTTACTTTGGGTTCATAAAGTCCTGTTCACAGTTATGTGATCACATATAAAACACAGAAACAGCAAAGCAGCTAAAACCCAACACAGTATTTGAAACAAACACTGCAGATATTCACTTAGTTATTGTCTATATTGCTAAGACTCTACAAATTTTATAACAATTATTATTTAATGAGCATACTAAATATCTGGCCAGATCTATGGTAACCCAAGAGATCAGAAAAGCTCTGAGGGACTTGATACACTCTCGTCTGAAAATAATACAACGTTAATAGTAATTAATATTTTAGGCATTCAGATTGTGTATTAAACAAACTAAAACAGTTCCAAGGGAGCTATCCCATCCTCAGACAAAAAAAAAGTGCCTTTTCAAATTTTCTGTAAGGTATATTTTTGTCTTAAAAAATAAAAACAAAGCTAATAAATTACATTTTAGAACTCTGTTTAAAGACACTCATGGAGAGTCTTATACTAGCAGAACTCAGAAAATTCAAATATGGTAGTAGAAATACAAATGTAAGAGGGGTGTAATTCATGCCATTATACCTGTTTGAAACAATTTGTATAAGTTAAGGATAAAGTGCCAGCATAAACTTCGAATTTATTGGCTTTTGTTGCTTTAAATCAGACCTTTCACATTATTTAAACATAGTTTTTGTATTTAATATTCAGAGTGATAGAACACATACATTTGGCTGTAGATAGATACATAATTCATGTTGGTAGAAAGCATACCTTATAACACTTAAGCGGTTTATTAAACTTGTTTCATCTGATATAGGATAAATTCTGTAATTGACAGCAAGTCATAGGCAGATCATACATTTATCATATTTAAGATTACCTCATATCCTTATAGTATAGGAACTATTCTGCTTTAGCCTCTCATGGGTTTGGTTTTTTTTCTTCTCTTGCAGAGAAAATATGTGACATATGTTAATGTTGTTTAAAAATTACTTGAACCTGAACTCCAACATGAAATTAGTTTAGTGGCCTAAGCTCAGTCCCTGGCAGACAGTTGAGTCTATCAGGAAAACCATCACATGTATTTTGGCACCTGTCAATAGGACCAGCAGCCTCTGATAAAGCTTCTAGGCAATGAGCCTGGGGAGGTTAAATGATGTCTTATTTTAGGGACCATGAAATCTTGAAGCTAGAAGAGAGGTCACATTGTGCAGAGAGATTATCTCTGTATTCCTTGCTCCTTCTCAAGCTTATAGTTCATAAGGGAATCATTTGAAATTATTCAAATTCAAAATCCACCTATTTGATGAGGAGGGATAGAAAAAAAATTAAGAGGACTGCTCTCTCAGACAATGTATTAAGACATTGCTCTCTCTTTATTAATTAAGTAGTGAATTCTACTCAAATATGCTGACACTAGAATTTTCTTTCAAGTAATTTCTGTTATCTGGATAGCTTTACCAATATGGACTGGGAAGAGCCTTAGTGTGGAGCAGGCTACAGCTAGACTATATTTTTACAAGCATTATTATATTTAACATTTCATTTGTCTGCATCATAATGGATTGAAATGTTAAGAGCCAGCGATAATTTGTTTGACTCTTTGCTCCTGCTCTTGGCTGTTCATAACTATAAAGCGGTATTTTAGTATGGAAGTTCTAAACCTGACAAGACTTATCTAAATTAAGTAGATGGGTCAAGGTGACTAAAATACCTTTATGATTATGACACAAGAGAGGCTAACCCCTACATTTTTTAAAGAATGGATGAAGGTAGACTATTAAGTATGTAAGTTCAGCTGGTATCTTTTTCTTTCACTGCTTTTATTTGTTTGGTTTCTTGGGAGTCATGTTGCACCAGGCTGGAATAACGTTCATTTTAAAGACTTTTTTCTCAAAGAAAGATAAAAGCTGTATAAAAAGGTGAAAGAACATCACAATTGGGCTATATGAGTAATATTTCTCTTGATTGTAGCATTTGTACCATGTACCATTTTTCATTTTTCCCAGAAAGAAATTACTTACTTAAAGAAAGGTCCCAAGAGATTTTTTTAAAAGGTTGTTAGAAGCTACAAAATAAAGAAGGCTTTGGGAATCATTAAATGAGCAAACCATCATAACTAATTCTGCCTGGATATGTATCAGTGTATAGACATCTGGCTACCTGATTGTTTTCCTTTGCATTTATGCTAAGTTTCCATGCTGTGAGTTTTTTATTTGACTAGTTCCTCATTGCATCTCTGCAAAAACAAGTTACTCTGGTTATAAATATGATGCATTTACTGACTTTCTTGACTTCATATTTTATAAGGTACAGCTATTTTCAGAGATATGGTGTTTGCATTGCAAGAAAGTAATTGAGTTTCTGTTTGATGTTGCCTTTCTGTTCATGTCTAAGACTCCGAATAGATGCAGGGGGCAGAAACCTGGATGACACTGTAAAAAATTATTTTGTAAGGAAATAATAAGAATATTAATGGTAAAGTTGTTAGTGGAGCTCTTGTGACAGCAGTATTTTATTTTTCACATTAGTAACTTTACAGACAAAAAGGATGACTTAGGAATCTAAATTTTGTGAAAACAGGCTCAGACTTCAAGTGAACATTCATCTTCTCTGTTAAATAGTTTTTTAATTGTAAGATAATAATATAAATCTCATATATTTGAGAAATTATGGAATGATTTGCAGTTTTCTCTGATAGATACTGAATTTAGCAGAGCAACATAATAAGATTTTAGATTCTTTTCTCTTAGTGATCTATTAAAACATTATTCAAAGGGAGCTTGACACTCAAAGAAATCATATTTCTTAGGAAAAAATAAGGCTGAAATCCTATGGAAACACTTGTTTCTTTTCACCCTGTATGAAATCAAGATGATGTTCATAATCTGGGAGGTGAGAGACAAGGGGATTGACCATTAAATAAAGAAATGGCCCATTTGCATAGGGCCATTTCAACGGTGCCATTCAGTGTTTGAATAATGAGATTACTTGAAACAAAGCTCTTGGATGAGGCACCTTGCTGGCCTTGAGGTGTGACTGGCTGATGGACAAGTTGAAAGAAGATTGTAAGTGTCACTAGAGTGGAATATTCCAGTTGCAGTAAAGAAATAACAAGGTCACAGTCCTGGAGTCCTTAGTAAAGAATTTACAGTCCTTAGAAAATGTGTCCAGCTGTGATGTTGTTCCTTCAGAGCACTGAAAGAAAAGAGAAAATTTACATCTATTAGACAGATGAAAATTGTCAAATTTGTTATCCTCCCAAAGCAGACAATCTTTTTTGGCTTCGAAATAAGAACTGATGTAAAGATTAAGTTAATCCTCCCTTTTTTTTTTTTTTTTCCTTCAGAGATTGCATAAATATTTTGCAAATAAAGTACTTTTAGAAACTTTTTACCATTGTAACAGCAGTTCACATAGATGATTCTTTTTGATTCTTTTCCATTGGGATGCAGAAAACAAGCTTCTTTCATACCCTGCCTTGCTGTTTATCCAAGAGACCTCCAAAGTTAATGTTAGAAAAACAGACACAAATCATCTAATGCTGAGCAAATTTCACTGGCACCATGTTTCATACTGATGTGTCTTGTACTTAATTTAATGGTGGTACGATCAGCTTGATATTATTGGCTGTTGGCCCTGGTCTTGAGAAGTGAGGAAAGACCTACTTTTCTCCTCTTATTTTGATTGCAAAATGCTCAGCTAACTCTAGGCTCCTAATGACCTCAACAGAAAACAAGAAATTTAGGACTCTTAAACTTTCCAGGATTGGGCCGAGATAAGTATGGCTATCAGTTAATTTTACTGCAGTTGTGAAATATGAACCATGACACACTTTTTTTCAAGAGCTGAAAACTATATTGTAACTTACTAAGCTTTCCCTGTAATGCATTTTACTCTGGGAGCTGAGAGACAGTGTAAACAGTTGTTTGATGTACCCTCAGATGTATTGGGACAGGTGGGATGTTGCTTTAGGACAAAGTAATTTTTTTAGTAACATTCACTTTACTTTCTATTTAACATAGGTTTTTTATTGCCTTGAATATATATAAACAGAAAACCAGAAATTATTAGACTTTTAACATACTTTTTGTAGTGTAATCAGGCATTCTATGCACTCTTACTTTTCTCAGTCAGACTATAAATCCTGCGTGTTTTTCCCTTGTGAGCCAAATTTTTCCATCTCTACTAATCTTGATGTGTTGCTACATCAGCCTACAAAGTAATCTCAGTGGGACAAATTCCTGTCTCCAATACTCCCACATAAATTGAAAGCAATTCTATAATTATGATTACATCAAAACCGGAATTTGACCTAGTGATGTGAAAGAGCCAGGCAGGCAGTATTTGCCCTTGAACACTTAGTTTTCTTCTTGCTTTCAGAATCACAGTCCTCTGTGTCTTAATGGGTTCTGTAGAATTGTATGAATGGAAGACAACATGATGAATAATATTTACAACTTCCACTCTTAGCAAAGTTGTTGCCCTTCATTTCCCACTGAAGTTAATGGAAGCTGAATGTGTTGGAATGAAAGGTGGCACTGAGTCTCCACAAAGCTTTGTTCCAAAGCGTTCCAAAGCATTACAAAGCACTGATGGAAAAGGATTATTACAGTTAAGGGTAGTCAGTTAGTTAGAGCTAAAGAAGATCATGTGTTATTTATGTTTATTTGCAACAATGGTCTAGGAACTGATTTGAAAGACCTCAAACTGTCAGACATGAGGAACAGCAGCCCATTTTTAAAGATCAAAATACTATAGCACCCATCCAAATTGCCTGTAATATTGGAATTATTTCTTATATTAATGAAATGATCTGCCATGACTGTGCAATCTGCTTCCACTCTGAGGTGTTGCAGTATAGATTGATTCTTACAAGCAAAAAGTCCAAGTGTAGACTACTCTAATAAGTGATTTTCAGCTTTTATCTTTTAAATGTCTCTAGTTTTACTTTTTCAGTTTATGGGTGCATAGGATACAAAAATGTAACCTCAGGTACTTAGAAAACATCACATATGGCCAAAGTTAGGAATTTTGCATTAAATGTAGTTATTTAGCAAAATTCAACTGCATTCAGTGATCATCTTCTGATCTTATAAAGGGCTGACTTGATTGAAGAAAACAAGTTTTGAATGAAAAAGAGATTATATAGCTACCACCTTAAGTGTGAAGTAGGGGATTTTTGAAAAAAGGCAGTTAACATTTAATGACTTTTAATGTTTTTGTATTTGTAGTATATATCACTTCTGTGTAGGTTATTTTGATTTTCATGAAAATTAAAAGATTGACTCCATTACAGGCTGTCTTCTACATAACCACACAACTATTACAGGGTAAGACGCAGGGAGTGCATGCTCCTCATAGCAACAGAAATGTTCTCAAATTCTGTCCAGGAGACACTGACATTGCAATACAAGCACAATACATTCCTAACACTTATTTAACAACAAGTTCCTATATAAGCTCATGCATACGTTGAATTTTTCATGCGTGAACAGTAACTTTGAAGACAATGACCTATTCATATTCACAAATACAGCACACAGATAAGCATTGAAGGATGATTTAATCTTTGTAGAAGCATGAAAATTTTTTTTTATTTTATGAGAAAAATGGACAGTTTCATTGCAAGACTTTCCACATAAAATATACTGTTAGCGATAAATTACTGCATTTATGTGTTGTAACCAATATTGTGCATAAGCATATAAGAAGTAGAGTATATTGCCTTATAACCTAAATATTAAAGTAGTGTTGGAGAAATTCTGAAGTTTTTTCCAAAGATTCAGTTTTCACTGAATAAATCTGAACAAGAACTTTGAACTATGACCTCATTTTTAACTGTTTTTATTTACTTCTAACGTATGTGCAATTGACATTTTCAATTTACCTGAAAATTCCTGTCCAAAGAGAACTGTTTACATTCATAAAATCTCACAGATATGGAGAGATCTTTGTGAAAGGATCCTTAACAGTTTCTTGGCTCTTAAAATGTCAGGTCTCTTTTTCTGTCTCTTTTTCATAAAAGCAGAACTCTGCAAAGATGCCTGACAGAGATTTCCTCTGGCCATTGTATGACAAGGCGCAAGACACAAGACCACTGCTAGCCCACTAAGGGGGAATTTTGAGCTTCTGACTCCTCTGAGATTGGCAAGAGGTGAGGGATATTAAAATTCAGTTTGCTGTACTTTCACCACACAGTCTTTAGTATCTTTTAACTGTTTTGTTTTTACAACAGACCATTGGAGCTGTTCTGCCACCACCATGTAAAAGCCCTCTGGATTTTGAAAAGTGCTAGCACAATGCTTCTGTGTTGCATTGGAGATGGGCTTTTTAATTTTCTCTTAATATATTTCTGTTCACAAAGGCAGCAAGCTGATTTTCTAGGAAATTTATTTGTAAATGTTTTGTTTATTCTGTATACACAAAAATTTCTCCTACTTTTCCAAAGCAAAACTTCGGGTGAAATATTTCATTATAGTAATCAGCAAGTCATCTGGTGAACATGGAAAATTTTGGATAGCCACAGATTGTATCAGGACAATTATAGAAGCATTGTACTAAGAGGTATCTGATACTTTTGCCTCCATAGCTCCCAAGTGAATCAGCACAGCATGTATGTGCACACAGGGAGAAGCAGACAATGCTATTTCCCTCTGTATTCTGTCAGGCCAAAATGAGAGAGAACAGTATCAATTCACATAAACCATACCATTCAGTGATGAGAAAAGCCCACATATAGTACCTTCTGGCACGTGTAACTGGAAACACTTGTTGCTTAGGTTGAAGATGAAGTGCCTGTCATAACTGGAGATGCTGCTGGAGGCACAGATTCTGGTGAAGGATCACTAGTAGCCAAGCCATACCATAGAGACATGTCACAAACCTTTACAGGCTGCTGTGGTCTGAGGTACAACCCTCATTGCTGTACTCAGAAGATCTGTATGCTTAGATACCCACTGTACACATTTTATCCCACAGCACTGCAGCTTTTTAATAGTAAGGCAGTGTGGCTGAAAAGTACAGCAGCTTTCCAGGGACATATTTGCAGGCCTAATAAGATACAGTAATGGAGTGCAGATAGTGCAGTCAAGTTCAACTTTGTTGAAAGTCCAGTCTACTTGTTCTCAATTTCCTGTCTCACTCTTCTTGTCTGTCCAGCCCTGGCACTCATGTGGATTCACAGTCAGATGCACACAAGACTCTTAAGGAGTGTCCAGGTAAGTGATTCTTTGCCTCATACATGTGCTTAATGCAGTAGTTCAACTGCAGTAGAAATAATGATAGAAAGCTCCTGACACTCAGAATGGCAAGATCTGTTGTATGTAACTATTTTATCCCTGAATCAGGCTTTGAACTGTGAATTTGGGTGCAATTTTCTCTGTTCTTTGGAGAACAGCTCAGTGCAATTGTCAAAGGAGCTTCAGGCAGAAGTCAAAGGAAGAAGAAGGAGTCTCAAGTGATGGGCGTATCAAACACTTCTGGCCTTCAGAGGAGCAGCTGGCCCCTTAAGGGACTGAATCATGAAGCTGTGATTGCTAAATCAAGGCAAAGGGACTCCTTAGACAGGATGAAAATATTGGGGTTGTCTGCTGTCAACTTCACCTCTCCATGTGAAAAGAACTGCATAATCCTCCCTTTAACCAAAACCTGAGTGGAGCTCCCCCTTCCCGTTTCTTTGGTCAGGGCTTTTAAGAATTTAACTTTCAGTGACCACTTGCTTCAAAATGCAGCCACATTGCCATGTGGAATTAAGAATTTGTAAATGGAAGCAGAGAGTTAAGCAGAGTCTGAGGGAAACAGTACAGCTGTTACCAGCAGATCGGAGGGTTGCCGTGTGTGACTCAGGTAGGAATTCCAACTTAATCCAACCTCCCACTCAAAGCAGAAGAGTGCATTACAGAAGGTCTGTGTCAGAAATGCACACTTTATTTCTTTTCCTCCTACAGTGTGGTAGTGAAGAAGACTTGTCTTTTTCTTCAACAACATACCATGAAAATAAGAAAAACAGGCATTTTAGAGAACAATTTCCAGACTACAGCCTACAAAATACATGTTTATATTTTTTGCAGGAAATCTGAACTACATGAATTATAATTCTCATTATAATTCTTTTAATATTTTGATGAGTAATGGAAAAATATTTTGAGCTGTTACATATTTTTATTAGGATTGTGACTTAAGTCAGACAGGAGTAGCTGTACAATGATACATTATGGGCCTACATTTTCTTTATTTAGAAATGTGGCTTTAGTCTGTGGTTTTCTAGTCTGAAAATCGTATATATTCACAGAAAACAGTCAGAAGTGACCTTACAAAATGCAGGGTGGTAGAGAACTATGCCAAAAAACTCAACATCATACATGGATATTTGATAGTATATAAAAAGTTTAATGGTGGGAGAAAAACAAATGGCATTCTCTCATTAAGTAACAATGGCGTGTCCTAGTTTCAGGCAAGGACAGGGTTAATTTTTCACAGCAGCCAAGAGAGGGAAGGGCCTGAAGTCATGTGGGCACAGCCAAGATCCTCAGGTTGTTTGGTACCATCTTACATTACTGCCAGGATGGGGAAAAGGGACTCTCACTTAGGAGAAGAAGGGTGTCACTGGTCAGGGGAACAAGTGTGGCTTGCATAGGGTCCATTTGCCATTGTTGCATTTTCCCAGACTTACTGAGAATTTCACATGTAAATCTCCCTCTCTTTTTACACATTTATTGTAAGTGTTATGGTTGTTACTGTTTGTTTTCTTATCTCATTCCTTTTTCCAGAAAATTGTTTTTATCTCAAGCCATGATCTTTGCTTTTTGTGCCTCCAACTCTGGCCACCTATAGGGAGAAGAGGGAGGTGGGAGGGGGAGTGAGTGCCAGCATGGTTTTGGTGGGAGCACTGAACTCAGGAATACTATTCCTAAACCCCAACAATATTGTTAACTCCTAACCCTAAGGCAGTCAAATTTCATGTGGATCTGGACCAGTTGCCTTAGAAATTGTGTAATTCACAACTGAATTGGTATGCAGTGGAAGTTAGGGGACCATCAGCTGTTTCGTGTAGAATAGGCCTTGTTCTGTGTTTCTGCAGTTCATCACTAACTGCTGTTACAGATGATAGGAAACAGAACCTGAGAGACCAACCACTTGATGCTAGAGGTCATATTTTATGATCTTATATTCTGGAGGGCTCCAGAAAGGGAGAAGATTAGATGCCACAGCCCAGCCAAAATTGACTTTAGGTACAGTACTTCCTCCTCCCTTTTAAGGACATCTGTCTGAAATTGCATATATTTCTGAATTTTATTATGAAAGAGGAATGCATTTCATGGCATAAAATAATCTTTTTTTTTCCTACTAGAATATAGTGTCACTCTATCTAAAACAAATTCTTTCCTAATTTTGACCATCATTGGAACACAGAGATCAAAATGGAATTCTTACACTGTTTAAGAGTTACCCAGTATTAAAGAACGACGGAATCATTTTAGGTTTGAAAAGACTTCAAGATTATCTAGTCTGACCATTAGCCCAGTACTGCCAAGGCCACCCCTAAGCCATGTCCCCATGTGCCACAACTACACATATTTTAAATACCTCTAGAGATGGTAGGTCAACCACTTCCCTGAGCAGCCTGTTCTAATGCTTGATAATCCTTTCCATGAAGAAATTTTCCTCAAGTCTAATCTAAATGTCCCTGGAGCAACGTCATGGTTTCCCCTTGCCATTGTCGCTGGTTGCCTGGGAGAAGAGGCTGATCCCTGCCTCACCACAACCTCCTCTCAGGCAGTTGTGGGAGCAATAAGGTCTCCTCTGAGCCTGCTTTTCTCCAGGCTAAACACCCCCATCTCCCTCAGTCACTCCTCACAGGACTTGTGCTCCAAACTCTCCTCCAGCTCCACTGCCCTTCTCTGGATATGCTCCAGCAATTCAATGTCTTTCTTGTCACGAGAGGCCCAAATCTGACCACAGGACTTGACATGCAGCCTCACCAGTGCCAAGAGCAGGGAGATGATGACTGCCATGGTCCTGCTGACTACACTATTGCTGATAGAGGCTGTGATACCATTGGTCTTCTTGGCTACCTGAGCACACACTGGCTCATGTTCAACTGTTGCTGACCAGCACCCCCAGGCCCTTTTCTGACAAGCAGTTTTCCAGTCACTCTGTCGCAGCCTCTAGTGCTGCTTGAGGTTATTGTGACTCAAGGGCAGGACCTGGCACTTGGCCTTTTTGAACCTCATACCATTGTTCTTGGCCCATAGAACCAGCCTGTCCAGATCCCTCTGCAAAGCCTTCAAACCCTCCAGCAGATCAACATTTCCCCCAAACTTGGTATCATCTGCAAACTGACTGAGGGGGCACTCAATCTTCTCATGAATGAAGATATTAAACAGGACTGACTGGTGCCAGTACTGGGTACTGGGGTGTCCAGTGGTCACCAACTGATAGCTGGATGTAACTCCATTGACCACCACTCTCTGGGCCTGGCCATCCAGCCAATTCTTAACCCAGTGAAGGGTGCACCTGTCCAAGCTGTGGGCTGCCAGCTTTTACAGGAGAACGCTGTGGGAGACAGTGTCAAAGGCTTTGCTGAAGTCCATGTGCACAACATCCCCCCATCCACTAAATGGGTCACTTCATCACAGGAGGTGATCAGGTTGGCAAGCAGCACCTGCCCTTGACAAACCCAGGCTGGTGGGGCCTGATCCCCTTGTCCTGCACATGCTCTGTGTTGGCACTCAGGGTGATCTGCTTCATGATCATCCCGGGCATCGAGGTCAGACTGACAGGCTGATCAGTTCCCTTGATCCTTTTTCCAGCTCTTTTTGTAAATGTGTCCCATTTCCAAACATCCTGTCACTACCAGGACTAGTTTCCAAACTACCAGTAACCTGGTACTGGTCCAGGATGTTTGGTTAATGATGGAAGGTGGTTTTTGAGCACTTCTATTAGTACCCTCAGTAGCCTTGAGGGGATCTCATCCAGCCTCAGAGACTCGTGTGTGTTAAGCGGTGTAGCAGGTCACTGGCCATTTCCTCTTGGAGTATGGGGGCTTCATTCTGCCCAGTTCCCATCTTCCAGCTCAGGGGGCTGGGTACCTGGAGGACAACTGGTCTTGCTCTTTAAGACTGAGGCAAAGAAGGCATTCAATACCTCAGCATTTTCCTTATCCCTTGTCATTGTATGACACCACCTGCCCACCCCCACCAACCAATACCAGATGGACATACTTCTTGTCCCCCTTTTGTAGTGAATGTATTTGTGCAAAAAATTTTGGTTATCTTTTATGGAAGTTCTAGTTGGTATTTGGCCCTTCTAATTTTCTTCCTGCATAACTCATGACATATTTTTAGTCTTGCTGAGCTGCTTGTCCCTTCTTCCAAAGGTCATAAACTCTCATTTTTCTCCTGAGTTCAGTCTAAGCCCTGTTCAGCCAGGCCAGTCTTCTTCCCAGACAGCTCCTCTTTCAGCATATAAGGACAGCCTGCTCCTGCACCTTTAAGATGGTTTTCTCAAACAATGTTCAGCCTTCCTGCACTCCCTTGTCACCTTGGGACCACATCCGATGGAACACTATCAGCCAGTCCTGTAAAAAGGCCAAGGTCTGCCCCCTGGAAGTCCCAGGCAGTTCTGCTGACCATCCTCCTTACAGCTCTGAACATAGAAAGAAGCTCTCCTTTTGTGGTCTCTGTGCCCAAGATGGCCTCTGACCACCACATCTCCCACTAATCCTCTGTTCACAAGCAGCAGGTCCAGCTGGGCACCTTCCCTGACTGGCTTCCTCACCCACTGTGAGAGAAGTATCAAGGCATGTTTCACACAGCTCAGAAACCTCCTGGGTTGCTCCCTTTTTGCTGTGTTCTATTTCCAGCAGGTATCTGGTATGTTGGAGTCCCCTGTGAGAACAAGGGTCAGTGATTTGAAGGGTTTTCCTAGCTGATATTATAGAATATTTCATCTGCCTCTTCATCCTAGTTGGGTGGTCTGTAACACTCCCGCCAGGATATCTGTCTTGTTGGCCTTCTTTCCGATGCTTATGCATGAGCACTTCACCCTATCATCACTCTATCACTGAGCTCTAGACATTTGAAACAGTCTCTAACATATCTCACCTCACCATCTCTTTGTCCTTTCCTATCCTTTCTGAAGAGTTTAGAGTGATTCACAGCAGCTCTCCAGTAATGTCCCATGTTTCTGTGATGGCAACCATGTCATAGCTTTCTTTTTTCACAGTGGCTTCCATCTTCTCTTTATTGCCCATGCTGCATGCATTGGTGTAAATGCACTTGGACTATTGATCCCACCCCCCATCTTTTTGGGGGCAGAAGGCATAATTTCTATTATGATTCTTCTCATGCTCCTCTGTGGTTTCTAACATCAATAACACCTGTGTCTTCACTGCTGCATGGATCTCCATCCTTTACCTCCACTGAGAGAGCAGACCAAAAGAACTCACTAGCACACCATCCCTCAAACATGGGCATGCTGTCCCCAGGTCTCTAGTGTGCTTGGGGTTTATTCCTTTCCTCTTTTAAACCTAGTTTAAAGATCTCTCATTGAACCCTGCTAATTCTATAAAGATCTTTTTCCCAACTTTGAGACAGGTGTCACCAACTAGCCTGGTGTCATGTAAACCAACCCATCAAAACCACCAAAATTCTACCAGTGACACCAATCTTGAAGTCAGGTGTCAATGGGGTANACTAGCACACCATCCCTCAAACATGGGCATGCTGTCCCCAGGTCTCTAGTGTGCTTGGGGTTTATTCCTTTCCTCTTTTAAACCTAGTTTAAAGATCTCTCATTGAACCCTGCTAATTCTATAAAGATCTTTTTCCCAACTTTGAGACAGGTGTCACCAACTAGCCTGGTGTCATGTAAACCAACCCATCAAAACCACCAAAATTCTACCAGTGACACCAATCTTGAAGTCAGGTGTCAATGGGGTAGCTCTTCCTGTTTCTTCTCTCATCATTCTTCTGCAACTGGAAGGATAGAGGAGAACATAATTGTGCTTCTGATGTTAACCAATCACCTCAAAGCCCTGAAATCTCTTTTGATTGCTCTGGGACTTCTTGTTCCAAAATTCATCACAGCCTACTGAAAAATTAATGCCATACCAGGATAGGAAGCTTTCTCTTCACATCTTTAACCTCTGCCACAGAGGAGGAGGGAAGTTAAGAAGAGGGCCCACTCTACATGTTGGGTTCTCTGTTCCTATCAGGGAGTTTTCTGTGACAATGATCCATCTGGTTTTTTTCATCATGAAAGCAGTTTTAATGCTGGGTGTAGGCTGACTAAACTTTGACAGCACTTCCAACTATATGAACCTTCATGATCATTATTCTTCGGATCCACTTGCAAAGCCTCATACCTCATGCCAGGGTACCTGGGAAGGTGGAGTAATCAATTTTAGCTGTTAGATTAAATTGATGATCACTTCAATTTCCAAAAGGGAATATTGTGCACCTTCAAAGCTGTTCTCTTGTGCTTTTGGAGAAGGAGCTGCTGACCTCTTCTTCCTGGTTTTCAGTGACAGGGCATGTGGAAATGGCTCAAAGCGGTGTCAGGCTAGACACAAGAAAAATTTCTTTACTGAGTGGCTGATCAAACACTGGAATAGACTTCCTGGAGAGGTGGTCAATACCCCAAGTCTGTCAATGTTTTAGAGGCACTTGGACAGAGACTTAATAATGTGCTTCTTATGGTCAGCCCTTATATTATCACAGAGTTGGAGTAGGTAATTGTAGGTCCCTTCCAAAGGAACTATTCTCTCTGTAATTTTATAATCCTTTGAGGTAACAACAAAAGTTTTTAAATCGTTCTTCTACATTCAAAGAAGTTTACAGCCCAGGAAGAAAACATGACAGAAGTCAAGTTCTGCTTAGACCAAGTTCTGCTGTCATTGGATCATGGTTACATTCCACACTGAGAGTAGCTTGCTAATGGAAATGGAAGTTCAGTCTGAAGGTAAAAAAGAATCTGAGATGAATAGCTGAAAATGTGGAATGACTGAAGCCTGCATAAATTCATCAGAATATGCTATGATATGGCAATTAAAAGGTAGGTATGCAGTCTTTCAGATTATCAAAGCTAAGGTGATTATTTACAGTATTCATGGAAGTATTTTACTAGAATCAGCATCTTCTACTGAAAGACTGTTGTTTTGGGGGGGTATTGTTTGTTTGTAGTTTTTTGCATGATGATCTATTTATATATTTGCTGAGTTATTTCATAAATTATATTTTCCTCAGAGAATGAAAAACTCAGCATGAACATCTGCAAACTGTGAAACAAGAACAATGATCTATGCCAAAAATCTTTAAAAACTGTAAGCTGTAAACACTGGACTATATTTGCTTGGACCAGGAAATGAAAATAAATTGGTCGAATATTAACTGCATTTGCAGCTGCTAGAGATAACAGGAGTTGGGATGTTTTGAACACTAATAATTCTTAACCTCAAGTGTATGAAAGAGACTACAATCTGTATGACACAAATCTTGGAGTTTTTAACCATGATGGATGGTGTACGGTTTAACATTTTCTTCTCTGAATTTGGATGTCATATATTTCACTGTTTTCTCTCTTAGTTCAAAATATTACAGATATTAAGATTATTCTACAAAATTCTTTTCCTCCATCATGTTTTATCATGAAGTGATAGTAATACAGCAGACCTCTCAACAGCATGATGTTTTAATAGTAAGAAATTGTTTAGGCTTAAAATATAACTTATTGTCATGGAAATAAATTAACTCTATTGAAGACATCCCACAGGAATCTGTGCATGCCATATACAATATAGCTCCCAGAATGATTTTCCATGTATCTGTCTGACATGCTTTCTACTTGTGAAACATGTATCACAGAAGTAATAAAAATGTATTAGTCTATGTGATTTCTAAGCAATAATTTCTAATACTGTATGTACAATGTTACCAGTACACTAAATTCTCCTGCTTTTGACATCTGTCTTTGGAATTTATATGAGAACAAAGCATTTTAAGAACTCTACCTACATAATTTGTTGCTTATTTACTATGTAAAAAACCCTGTTAAATAATTTTCCTTTCCCAAAGGATAGCTCTCTGTAGCAAGACCCTAGATTGTCATGCCAAGGCATAGAGGGCAATCAAAACCTCCATCTATAATTTCTAATTGCATTGTCAAGCATTGATACACACCATTTTACAGCAGCAGATTTCAGCCCTGATGTCTGTATTTTATTCATGTGCATATAGATCAGTTCCACACCCAATATTATTTTTCTTGGCATGTACCTGGTATATAGCTTATTTCTTCCACATTGCTTTGAGTGTATTATATATTTGTGCATTGCTGTAATGAGTGAATCAGAACTTGAACATAGACATGCTCAAGTCATAGACATTTGAGAACATTAAATTTACTGCACAGGCTCTCAGCCCTTGGTGATAGACACAAGTTAATCTTCATTTCTTATTGCATGACCTAATTCAGAAAAGCACTTAACTAAAGTGCTTGATCTTAAACAAACACTTAAGTCTTTTCCTTTCAGAGACTTTTCTTTTTTAAATTAGTATTCCATTTCATCAAAATAATAGTATTTTCTAAACACAAACAAATAAGCTACAATTTTTTTCAGTCTAGACTTTCTACTGGAACTCAGCACATGACTTTGTACATAAGAGTAATGTCTTCTGTGAAGCTTTAGGGAAACAGGGCAAAGCAGCCATCAACAAGCCATGTTACCATTTTATCATTTTACCACTACCACTAAGAAGAAAATAATCACCTACCTCAGTTTAAAATGAAAGAAATGAAAGACACTGTGGCTCAAATAATGTGTCTCATTCTGCTGGGTGGGGCTATAATAATCTAGGACTAACCTAAAAATGTCCAGGGCATAACTCAGTCATCAGCTTTTGAGTGTTTTGGAACACACTTTATTGATTGAGGACATTTTGTACTATCAAATATTTTTTCTCTTGCATGTGGTTAATAACACCATGACAGAGAAGAAATTCTGTCTTGGAATTTATCAGGACAGAACTTAGTTTTATTGTAGATATGCTTTTATGCCAAAATAATAATCACTAAGCACAGATGTCATTTGTTCTGTGGTTATATTCATTATGACATAGAATGGTAATGAGTTTTGTACATTTTGGAGATGGTCACTTTAAAGGCTGCTACAAAGATGTCAGAGGCTCTCACTTCTCCTGGAGCCACATGGAGAAGACAAGGGTCAGCAGACATAAGTTGCATTGAGGGAGGATTCATTTTGACAGAAGATTTTTTTTTTTTTAATATAGTGATATATTCTTCATTGGAACAACCTCCCCAGGGACCTGGTGAATTCTCCATCACTGGAAGGTTTTTTTCAAGTGTTTTTTTTCAAAAGACTGGAAGGTTTTTTTCATATGATTGGACAGGATGCTCTATATTCCAGGCTCCCTTTCCCATGGTGATCAGGAGACCTTTTGAGGGCCTCCCAGCCTGGGCTGTTCTGTGATTGTATGGTTAGAATTAAGATAAACTTGTAAATTTCTAGAGAGCAGGTATTTCT
The DNA here is from genome assembly GCA_013397555.1 of Urocynchramus pylzowi. Taxonomy (NCBI): domain Eukaryota; kingdom Metazoa; phylum Chordata; class Aves; order Passeriformes; family Fringillidae; genus Urocynchramus; species Urocynchramus pylzowi. The sequence continues at coordinate 416,197 of VZRH01004172.1, read as the reverse complement.
TTCTTTGTGTGGTGACTAAAGTTTTATAAATGTACAACTTGTACAAGCTCTTATTTCAATGCTCTGTTGTAAAAAATATCACATACTGAAAGTTTCTAGACACTATTGCATAATTTGATGTATGTCTGCCACTTGCATAGAAATTTTCCATAACCATAGAGTACCATTGATTATGAACTGTGACCCATAGTAAAGAAAGACTAATCTGTAATGAAGAAACTTGGTACGTAATTAGATTTGACACAGTACATACTGTATTATTGTCTGATCTCTTCATACATGTTCCTATTTATGCAGTCCTAATTTAAGATCAAGATGACTCTCTAAATGAGTAAAATAATTATGTGAATACTGATTCTATCTGGCTTTTGAAATATTTCATTTAGTTTCACTGCTGAAATTCAGTCGTTACAAGAAAGGTAGTTGAAGAAACTACCCCTTTGTGTGGTGGCTAAGAGCTGGCCTGGAGGCCTCACAGACACAGGTAACCCTAATTATGTAACTCGACCAGCTGAGGCCATTGGGGGCAACTCACCCAGTGAGCCGGGTGGCAACAGAGTTCAGCCAGTCAGAACCAACTGTGCCAGCTTTCTACCTCTGGATAAAGGGAACCACACTCACCCAAAACTGGCTGCTGCTGCATGGACCTCGAGTGTCGTGTCATGTGTCTGTCTCAACTGCAACACCTTTGGACTTTTTTCCCCCCACTCCTAGAAATTTTAGTATGTATTTGTTTTTATTTACAATCCAGTTAAAGCCCACTTTCTATTCTCTCAAGACCCTCATGGCACTGACAGACCTTACCAGAACTGCCCAGCCTGCTGCTGTGCCTCTCCACAACCTGAGCAATGCCCAGGATCCTCTGTCAGACCCCAGGGTCACCAGCTCCTGTCCCAGTGATGCTGCAGCAGATCCAGTCACCAGCCTCCCTCAGCCCTCCCTTGCCTCTGCCTCTGGGCTGATGTCCCAGCCTTGCTGTGTCCACCCTGGACCCTGCCTGAAGCCTAGGTAGGGGCTGCCTTGGTCTGCTTCCATGTGCCTGTGTACGCAAGGAGCATCTGTCCCTCCCTGCACCCAGATACATTCTCCTTGTTTGGTATGCTTTCTAGTTTGTCCCTGTTAAATACATGCAAAATGTCTGCTATCATTTAGCTTACACAAATTAATTTCCCATGGAAGAGAGAGAATTTGAGCCAGAGTAATTTAAATGTTCCAAGAGAAGTCTTAGCACAGACTGCCCACAGGTGCTCTGCGCTTGGAGTGCCTTTCCACTGGGGTTACAGCTGCCTGTGGTCACCACAGTTAAGTTGTTATGTTGTTTTGGTTTGGGTTTATTTTTTGTTCCTGCATAGACTCTCATCACAAACAATATTACAGCCTCAAGAAGACAAAGTTCAGTTGCAAAGTTGAGAATGTAACAGTTCTCAGAACAATTTTTTTAAAAGAGTGTTTGTTTACACAGTACTCAATAAACTCAAGCAAAGGAAAATGTACACTCCAGACCACACAGCAAAAGAAGGGCAAGAGTTCATTATAAGGCCACAAGCACACACATGTGAACATGCTATAACCTTGTTTTTTAAAATGCTGTTAGTAAGCCAAAAGATAAATTATTGTTACAAAAATGCATTATTTAATCCTGTATTTAAATACCATTTTATTGTGTGCATAAATTTGTGCTCTAATACTTGCCACCCATCCAGGATGACATTCACTATCAGATTCATTTTTTGGGCAGACACAATCTTGGTCTGCAATAAACTTCAGTCACATAGGGTTTAGAGAAGGAATCTATAATTTTCTTTGCAAGCAGTAGCAATTTATAAGCTTTCAGAAGCAGACATGATTGGCATGTGCTTGGTGGACACTTAAAGAAAACTGTTAAACCTGTCTAAATAACTAGCTAATTATCTTTTCAGACCTAATAAATCTCTCAATAAAGATTATATTCAAACCTTGGGCCAAGCAAAGCATCTCCTTTTGCATTTCTATAGCTAGTAACTGAATAAGTTCCGTAAACTGAATACTGGGTGTCTGTCTAGCATTGTCAGATACTTCTCTCTGCATAAGCCAGGAAAAGATAAGTGGTCAAAATAGAACCTACTGTAAGGAAGATAAAAGAAAACATTTCAGAAGCCAGACAGAGAACAAGTTGAAGAGAAAGAGATGTAGATAGGGATATGCAGACTTTGGAAGAAGGCATCACTCAGAGATGCAAAAGATCTTCTTCTGAGTATGTAATTTAGGCAGCAGCAGCAGAGGAGAAAGTCTACAGATGAAGAGATAGACAGCTGTTTAGAGGCATGCATAAAAGAGGAATGAATAAAACTCAAAACCAGAAACAGTAGGATTAGATGAAAGCAAAAGGATGGGTCTTGGTAAAAAATGAACTTGATATTTTTCTGCCCTTTGTATTTGCATTTTTCTATCCCCTGTAAATACCATGAAACTTGTCTGCAAAAAGTACAATACAGGCTTTTAAAATGTTGTTCTTTGTGCAGAATAACACAATAATTCCAGGACAATTTAACCTGTTAATTCTAGTTTTAGGCATGGGTTCTGCACCTAATGACCCAAAGATTGCTGATGGCACAACTCATGTTTCACCTTATAGACTTCTGTTTTGTTTGGGTTTTTGATTCATTCACTAACAGGTAGACAGGGTGTTAAATAGAGTTGTGCTCTTAATCAGGTTATTGCTGATGCAAACTCTCTTTCCCGTGACACAGAAGAGGAAACAGGGTGAAGAAGCAGTATGGAGGACTCCTTCTCCAGTCTTGGCCTCAGGACCAATTGTCCAATCCCAGCCACTGTTCTAACCTGTTCTTTCTTTCCTCTTTCCAGTTCTGATCTTTGTCAGCATCCAATTCCTTCTTCATAAATTCCATTAAGTCATGACAGAGCCCTTCTTGAGTCTTCTCAAGAGCTTTCCCTGAAGACAATAAAGGATAATTCCAAAACAAAGGCCAGTTTACTATTGATTACTGAGTCATTAATGCACAGTGTTGACAAAAAAAAGAATTACAAGAATTTCTTTAGCAGCCAATGCAATTTTTTTTGTTCTTATTCACAAAACCAATTTTGTTAAAAAAATATTTAAAAATGCTGCATATGAGGTAATGGAAAATATCACTCAGCAGTATGTAAGCTTTGAAAAATTGCCACGGTACTCTCAAATTAACTCTGTGATATGCTTAGCTGTATGTAGGTCTGACAATAAGGGGAATTATTTTTTTTTGACTGACTGTCTTAATATGATGATACTGTCATTCTCCCTATTCTACATGCCATTAACTGACACTAAACTTTCAGTACTCATAACCATGATCTTTGGTATCAGAAAGAAGACACATTCCTTATTCATATGTTTTTTAAAGAATTTAATGCAAGAAAGTTTAGTCTCAAATTTTCTATTCTACAGAATTAATCAATTCTGTAGAATAGAAAATTAATCATCCTGAAATCATAGCATATTAAGACTGAAAATCATAGAATAGACAAGACCAGCCCTCAGGAATCCCTGAAACAGGAGACCACAGTAGAGGAATGTTGGAATGAACACTTTCCCTTGGTCAAAGATTATTAGAGAACCTCTAGGGAAACCTGGCACCAACCAGTCCATAGGTCCCGACAGAATGCATCCATGAATGCTGAAAGAGCTGGTGAACACCATAGGTGGGCCACTTATGGTCATCTTTGAAAGGTCATAGAGGATCAGGACAGGTGTCTGGGGACTGGAAAAAAGCAAATGTCACCCCAGTCTTTACAAAGAGCAAGAAGGAGGACTCAGGGGACTACTAGCCAGTCCACCTCACCTCAATCCCTGAAAAGGTGATGGAGCACCTCATTCTGAAGGCCATCTCTATCTGCAGAGATGACAAGGAGGTCAGGTTGGAGTCAGCAAAGGGACATCATGCATGGCCAATCTGATTGGTGTCCACAGTGAAACAACTGCCTGGATAGATGGATGAGGGGAGAGCAGTGGATAGTGTTCTACCTGGACTTTCAACACTGTCTCCCACAACAGCCTCACAGGCAAACTCAGGAAGGGGATAGCCTGGATAAGGGGACAGAGAGGTGAACTGAGAACTGTCAGAATGGCAAATCCCATTGTTATGAGTGGATTGTTATGAGTGGCACAGGGTCTGGTTGGAGGCCTGTCACAAGTGGTGACCCCCCAGATTCAAGAGTGGGCCTGGTATTGTTTAACTTCTCCATCAGTGACTTGGATGAAGGGGCAGAGGCCTCCTCAGCGAGTTCACTGGTGAGACAGAGCTGGGAGCAGTGGCCGATAGCCCAGAGGGCCGTGCAGCCCTTCGGAAGGGCCTCGACAGGGGGGAGAGAGGGGCAGAGAGGAACTGTCTGAAATTCAACAGAGGCAAATGCAGGGTCCTGCACCTGGGGAGGAAGAACCCCAGGCACCAGCACAGGCTGGGAGCTGATCTGCTGGAAAGCAGCTCTGAGGAGAAGGACCTGGGGTTCCTGGTGGACAGCAAGCTGTGCATGAGCCAGCAGTGTGTCCTGGGGGCCAAGAAGGCCGGTGGTGTCCTGGGGTGCATTGGGAAAAGCAGTGCCAGCAGGCTGGGGGAGGTGATCCTGGCCCTCTGCTCAGCCCTGGTGAGGCACATCTGGAGTGCTGTGTCCAGTTGTGGGCTCCTCAGGACCAGAGAGACACAGAGCTGCTGGAGCTGGTCCAGAGAGGGTGACAAAGATGATGGGGGAACAGCAGCATCTCTCGTACAAGGAAATGCTTGCCTATAAAAATCTGAAGAGAGGGTGTCAGTGGATGGATTCAGGCTCTGCTCGGGGATGCCAAGCAATAGAACAAGAGGCAGTGGGCACAAACTGATGCACATGAAGTTCTAACTCAGTGTGAGGAGGAGATTCTTTACTGTGCAGGTGACTGGAACAGATTACTGAGAGCAGTTGTGAAGTCTCCCTCTCTGGAGATATTCAAGAACAATACAGACGTGATCCTGTGCAATGCATTCTGAGATCTTGCTTGTGCATGTATGTTGAACTACTATGGCCCCTTTCTAACCTGTCTGACTCTGTGATTCTGAGGCTTTTCTTCTCCTAGATGACCAGATCAAGTTTTCTGTGTTTCCTTGTATGAGAGTTGCTCTAGTTCCATCCTGATCTTAGCTTCACTGGACCCTCTCCTGTATTTGTATAGGTGTCTTTTACCATGGAACCTCAACACTTGAGGTGTGACCTCACCAGTGTTCAGTAGATGGGAAGGATCACCTCCCTCAAACTGTGGCATCAGTCCTCNTGTTCAGTAGATGGGAAGGATCACCTCCCTCAAACTGTGGCATCACTCCTCCTACGGCAGCTGAGGACACTGCCTTCTTTCTTGCAGGGGCAAATCGTGTGAATACCAGTGAGATCATTGTCTTGAATAAGAATATTCTGGAGTATTCAAAGTCCTAAAGAAGAAGATTGTCATCATTTTGAGAGAACCTCATCTGTTTCACTACTATGGATCCCTTTTTTTTAGTAAAACTAAACATCATACAGACTAGTGTTTGTATTAATATTAATGTAAGATACTAGTACAGATATATATATATAACAGATACACTCTTGACACACTTATTAGGGCAGGATGTTTATAGAATGTAAGCTAAAGGCATCACTCAGTAAGGACTAATTTTTTGAAGCATTTGGTGCTGGACAACCATTGAAATCCTTGGAAAACACATGCCAGAAAACCCTTAAAGTCATGTAAAGTCACCAGTAAAATGGAATATAGATTTCAAATATTTTAAAATTCTGTTTAGAAAGAGAACAGTCTTAGCTTCATCCTCATAGGAGATAAAACACTTCTCTTCTTCTGTCACCCACCTGCTGACAAGAACCTTCCAACATGTCACAACACTGAGAAGTGAAAAACTGACCTAACATTAGATAAGCAAGTAGAAAGTAATTATATACATTGCTAATGGCTTTAAAGAGGTTTGAGAAACAGTTTATGAAGTATTGCAGGTAGAANGGCCTGGTATTGTTTAACTTCTTCATCAGTGACTTGGATGAAGGGGCAGAGGCCTCCTCAGCGAGTTCACTGGTGAGACAGAGCTGGGAGCAGTGGCCGATAGCCCAGAGGGCCGTGCAGCCCTTCGGAAGGGCCTCGACAGGGGGGAGAGAGGGGCAGAGAGGAACTGTCTGAAATTCAACAGAGGCAAATGCAGGGTCCTGCACCTGGGGAGGAAGAACCCCAGGCACCAGCACAGGCTGGGAGCTGATCTGCTGGAAAGCAGCTCTGAGGAGAAGGACCTGGGGTTCCTGGTGGACAGCAAGCTGTGCATGAGCCAGCAGTGTGTCCTGGGGGCCAAGAAGGCCGGTGGTGTCCTGGGGTGCATTGGGAAAAGCAGTGCCAGCAGGCTGGGGGAGGTGATCCTGGCCCTCTGCTCAGCCCTGGTGAGGCACATCTGGAGTGCTGTGTCCAGTTGTGGGCTCCTCAGGACCAGAGAGACACAGAGCTGCTGGAGCTGGTCCAGAGAGGGTGACAAAGATGATGGGGGAACAGCAGCATCTCTCGTACAAGGAAATGCTTGCCTATAAAAATCTGAAGAGAGGGTGTCAGTGGATGGATTCAGGCTCTGCTCGGGGATGCCAAGCAATAGAACAAGAGGCAGTGGGCACAAACTGATGCACATGAAGTTCTAACTCAGTGTGAGGAGGAGATTCTTTACTGTGCAGGTGACTGGAACAGATTACTGAGAGCAGTTGTGAAGTCTCCCTCTCTGGAGATATTCAAGAACAATACAGACGTGATCCTGTGCAATGCATTCTGAGATCTTGCTTGTGCATGTATGTTGAACTACTATGGCCCCTTTCTAACCTGTCTGACTCTGTGATTCTGAGGCTTTTCTTCTCCTAGATGACCAGATCAAGTTTTCTGTGTTTCCTTGTATGAGAGTTGCTCTAGTTCCATCCTGATCTTAGCTTCACTGGACCCTCTCCTGTATTTGTATAGGTGTCTTTTACCATGGAACCTCAACACTTGAGGTGTGACCTCACCAGTGTTCAGTAGATGGGAAGGATCACCTCCCTCAAACTGTGGCATCACTCCTCCTACGGCAGCTGAGGACACTGCCTTCTTTCTTGCAGGGGCAAATCGTGTGAATACCAGTGAGATCATTGTCTTGAATAAGAATATTCTGGAGTATTCAAAGTCCTAAAGAAGAAGATTGTCATCATTTTGAGAGAACCTCATCTGTTTCACTACTATGGATCCCTTTTTTTTAGTAAAACTAAACATCATACAGACTAGTGTTTGTATTAATATTAATGTAAGATACTAGTACATATATATATATAACAGATACACTCTTGACACACTTATTAGGGCAGGATGTTTATAGAATGTAAGCTAAAGGCATCACTCAGTAAGGACTAATTTTTTGAAGCATTTGGTGCTGGACAACCATTGAAATCCTTGGAAAACACATGCCAGAAAACCCTTAAAGTCATGTAAAGTCACCAGTAAAATGGAATATAGATTTCAAATATTTTAAAATTCTGTTTAGAAAGAGAACAGTCTTAGCTTCATCCTCATAGGAGATAAAACACTTCTCTTCTTCTGTCACCCACCTGCTGACAAGAACCTTCCAACATGTCACAACACTGAGAAGTGAAAAACTGACCTAACATTAGATAAGCAAGTAGAAAGTAATTATATACATTGCTAATGGCTTTAAAGAGGTTTGAGAAACAGTTTATGAAGTATTGCAGGTAGAAATGCAATGTGTTCTTCATAAAAACACTCAAGAAGATGAAGATGAATAAACTGTAGATACAATAAATTACTAATCTCCTGTTCTCTAATAGTTAGTTTTAAGACATTTGCTGATCAAGGTTCTTTTTCTCACATTTCCAATTTTATGACAGAATCATAAATAATGCAGTACTATCATCTTTTTTATACTCTATACTGTATATTTGTCCTTCATAGGCTTCCCAACGGCTTACTAAAGCATGCTTTGAAAAAATTAGAAGTACACAGCTGATTTATTTTCTGGCTTATTGCTCTACCCCAAGAATCCTTTCACCCCTCCGAAATTGTTACTGCCTTAATTTTACTATAGTTCAACAGCAACTGTTAAACATTTGCAATTGAAGACTTCAGAGAGACATTGGTTGATATACCAGCCATTTATTCTCAACAGTAAATCTCACCTTTCTCTCAAAAATAGAGTTTATCTGGGAAAAAGCAGATAAATTTAAAGTGCAGAAGTAAAGTGCAAAAGTATTCAGAAGAAAATGAAGTTCTCTTCCTACCCATTAGTATAGAAACTCAAACGCAAATTCCTTTTTTGTAGTAGTGGTTGGAAACTGCTCCAATTAAACAATAGATTTTGAAAGCAAAACTGTACTGCACAATCTGAGAAATCATAACAAAAATCTAGAGAAGAAGAGAGTCTTGAGAAAAAAAATTTAGAGTCTAGATAAAAATCTAGAGAAATCCATCCTTTGTTCAGACTTCACAGTGGAAAGTCAAACAAAGATTACTTAATATTTAGATATGGATATTAGAAATCAAAGTACTGAAAACATCAAGAACAGAAAAATGAGAACTAGTAATTTCATATTATTTAGGTTTGACATAGTAATCTGGATTTAAAAACCATGAAATATATTAAAATAATCTGAATTTTCTGATATACAGAAAAGGACTGGTGAAAACTAAGAGATTTTCTATTCTTTTTAAGATAAATTTCCATGCCACTTCAGTATCGGTCATAATGGCTGCCATTGTATTTCCAGCACTTACCTGAGTAATGATGGCTGAGTTTTATACACTTACTGTGTGCTGGAAAGAAGTATATTATTTTTTGTACTACTGCATAGAAATGAGACAACTATACACCAGTGGTCTTTAAAACTCTTCCTAGTTTTCAGGCAGGAAATATTCTACCTTACAGATGAATTACACTAAACAAAATTATATTTCTCTCCATCTCTGACTTCAGTTTTTAAAACTAAAGGAAAACAGCTGCTCATCCAGCAATACAAGAGGAATGGGAATGTCTCTCATGGCTTTGTTTTTTCTTAACCATTAGGATGTAGAGGAAACTAGTCTATCTAACATTTATGAAGAGTAAAATATATGATCTAATAGTGAAGAATTCCATCTACCTACCATTAACTCTTAAACTGTAAAGACTGGTAAAAAATAAAAGATAATACAAAATTTAAAAATAAACAAAAGGAAAAAAATTATAAATGCTGCTTCTTTACTTCTGGCAGCCAAAGAGATAATGATAAATACACACAAACAGAGAGTTACCTGTTTTGAAATGTGATTGGGACAGAATACTCACTGCCACATTTATCATAGAGAAAACCTTACATTTACAGGCACTATTGAAATGCTGGATACAGAAGGATTTCTGACCATCATTAGCAACAGTCTTTTTTCACTAGCTGGAATTGTTGGTCACCTTCAGGGAAGAATGAAGCAAATAATATTGCCTGAACAAAGACAATTTGTCTGTCAAAAAGCTTTTCCTTCCAAGACTGCAGGGCATATTTTTAATGTCAGTGCTCAGTTCACTCAGTGCTTGGAAAAGAGAGTTCTTCAGATGTTTTGTCCTGAACCAGAAAACAAATATGCAAAAATAATCTGTCCATGATACACTGAACGTTCAATGTCTGGCAAAGAAGAAGCTAGAACACTTTTGATACGCATGCAGTGAGCTGGTGTGGAGGACTACACTAATTGTGTGAGTGTGAAATGAGAAAACTTTACAGGATATGATGGAAGAATAGATACTTTTAACACAGATATTATTATAGGTTTATTCCTATTTCTGATCAAAACATGGTTTTGAACATATTTTATCATCTTCTGGTGAGAGCTACTCCAGTTCATGCCAGAAGAGGGGGGTCTTCTCTTTCACCACAACTACCTGGGCATAGTAACTGTTTGTCTTGGGCTGGACTACCCTTGTTTTCACAGTTTGTCCAGACTGAAAAAAAAAAAAAGAAGGACTTAGCATTCCAGATGTGACTTACAAATAAAAGAACCTTCACTCAGTCTGTGTGTTTTCACATGTGCACAGTGTGTTTTTTCACAACAACCCTGAAAAGGCAGTACCAGCCTGAAATTCCTTAAAAATTACCCTGCATCGGACCTGATGTTCTGATTGTGACAGAGAGGTAAGAGGAACTCAGAACACAAGAAGTTAAGGACATAGTGATAGTGAAATAATAGTTACTCATAAGGTTTTAAGGCTATCTTATTAGATTCTATATTCAATTTTAATTTTTTAACGTTGCACAAATAACACCACCTTAGCTACAATCCTCTTACAAATATGCTGTATGGCAGTCTGAGGAATGTCTGACTTTTTCTGTCTGGACTTTAGAGGGAAACAGGCTTTTGGGAAGCATTTTTGAGTGAAAAAGAAGAGGCATGCCTTTTACGTTTTTTTCCTCAGCATGCAGCATGGAAAGATATTTAGAGATGCAACAAAAAGGTGCATAAATGCTAATAATAATCCTAATAATCCTAAAGAGAAGGAAAAGAGATATCTAAAGGGTCTGATTTTAAGAGCTATTCAAATACTACAGCATAAATGGAAAACAAGGGATCTGATCAGATCACCTCACAAAGACAATGCCATAAGCAGATTTTTTTTGAGAAAAAATTGGTCTGAAATACAATATCCAGATCAGATCCATGACCTGAATAGACCATCTTACCATAATCATAAGTGTTTCAACTTCTGCAGCCAGATAAAATAATGGTTTGACCATTTCAGTCATTACATTATTCAAATAAACTGAATACTCCTGAAATATACAACAACCATCTTTATAAAACTTGTTATAGACTGGGTAGAATCCAGCTGGGTAGAATGGTAAATGGCCACCACCATTGCTATTGTAGAAGGTCCTTCGAGACATAATTATAAGTCTAAAGAGGAAATTGTCACACTGTTGGAAAGAAAATAAAAAAGAAAGCCCACTAAGGGATAGAGATCAAATAGAACAATATTTTACTCAATTCCATTAAATATAACAATTAAAACCCAATATTTTTGTTCCTACAGAAAGCCAATTCTGAACGAGTTTTGTAGATACAATGCACATTATACTTAAATAACGCCCTTCAGATGGGTTTGTCAACTGCAAGTTGTTTGCCAACTGAAAGTTCACAGGTATTAATCACAGAGATCAGTTAATCAGCTTGAGCCAAAGCGATCCACTGAGGTTTGAGCTCTGATCTAAAACCTGAAGTATGTTTTACATCTTTCCCCTTCATGGGCAACACTCAGTTTTATCTTTGAGGAGTGTAGCAGCCTCAAAGCGAGAGAGAGAGAGAGAGAGAGAGATACAAAAGCTTCAAATAAATTTGAGTTGTCAGGCTACAGGTCAGTAGTCTAAGACCTCAGGAGGTGAGCTGCAGGCACACAGTCAACAGACCTAGAAAGTGGAGGTTCTGTACTGCACTATTGTTTTTCAAGTCAAAATGTATTCTTGCAAGAACAGTGAAACAAAGTGTTGCTTACACCACTCTTTAAGCAATGTTGTGTGAGATTCCAAAGCACTAGTAAGAATGCTGCTTTTAGCATTTTGCACAAGCTGGAGCTTATATAGGGGTATATCTCAAAGCGGTCCACCCCAGTATATAGCTCCTAAAGCATATAGCTCCTAAAGCATACAACAGTCTCTCAGCTTAATAGCAGACAGTTCAGGCTACAGACTATGAATATTTCTGAGCTACAAAGCAAGGGTATTATTGTCAATGTGTCCCTAATGGAAGTAAAAATCCTAAAGAGATAACTAAAATATTTCTAAAGTAGCAAGTCAAAAGAAACACACAAGGTCTTGACATGAGGTCAGAATGTGACATTTGTATTTCTTCTATTTTCAGTACAGAAGGGGTAAAAACTAATACATAGTATCAATCAAGTGAGGAATGAATACTAAAGTAGCTTAAAAAAGACATCTAGTTAATCTAATTTCAAGTGTTTTAAAAAACAGAACTAGAAATAAATGTCAGGGATGTGTCAAATGGAAAAAAATGTGGCATCTTTGACAACTTGTGTGGCAGCACAGAAACATGAGCATAATGACATATGCAGAGATCTCAGGAAAGTCTGTACACAAATCCTATGACAGCAAGCTATCAAAATAAGATTAAAAAAATGGATGAAAACTAATGCTTTGAGATAGAAAGGTTACACAGATAGATAACAAATTTCTTTTACTTTGGTTAGTGAACTAATGTACTTAAAATTCCCACAGGGACCTCATTGAGAAGAATCTTGCCTAAGAATTTATGGTCAAGAAAATAAAGATAAGACAGAAGGTAAGGCAGACATAATTTCACAGAATTGCCAAATATTAACCTCTCTGAAGAAAAAATCTTGAAATGGTAATTATTCACAAAATTATGTTTCTATAAGTAAATTAATAAAATTCACTACAGAAAACATGTGATGTTAGAGAACACATAAAGCATCAGAAAAAATCTGCTGGGAAAATTCTGATCCTAGCAGGTTCTTCAGGATGAGAATTTCTCCCACTGAGAAAATTAAATGAGGGGGTGGCACCATACAGAAAAGATCCAATACCAGCTAAGTGAACTGAAACAAATGAATTGGAAAATATAAAATAAACACATATAACTAGTATGGGAAATAAAAATTCCTCAGACAAACCTGCCATGTTATGTTGGCAAAAACTGAGAAGACAAAATGATTTGTGATAAAGATTTAATTACATTTGAGTAAGTAATGCTGCAAGTATCATTATTCATTAGAATCTCTTAATCAAATTTTCTTTAATACAACATAACATTTCACTTCAGCCATTTAAGGTAAAGTAAAGAAAACTTAATCACATATGCAGAAGTTTCTTTTAGAAAAAGATAGAAAATTTATCTGAAACTTCAGTCAGAAGAGAGGAGAGAGAACAGAAGGTAACACCCCTTTTCAGAGTGTCACTATAAACATGAAATAAGTTCTGGAAACTGGTTCATTCTAAAACACTTGTGCCAGCATCCAAGGAGATTATCAGTTTTGGCAGGCAAACTGAAAGGAATAGGGATCTTGTTTTAAAAGGAAAAATGTCATGGTTCATTTACTAGCGAGAAAAAAAGAAGGACATTAAGAACAGGAACATCCAGAACTATGAAGCTTGATAAAGAAAGAAGTATGAAGAATTCAATGTTCAGTACAAAAAATCATGCATCTGTTTTGAAATTAATTTATAATAAATGAACTGGGTTCAGAATAAGAGATGTTTCAAAAATTACTGTGTTGATATTGCTTCAAAACATTTTCTATAGCAATTCCATAGCTAGAAGTAAGTTGTGGGGTTTTTAATTCCTTGATATAAAAAATCCAACTTTTTAAAATCTCAGATTTTTACAATATGCATACTATCTGGATTTTTTTAGGCTTAATACAGCTATGCTCATGAAGACTTATTAAAATATATTTTCCAAATTTAGACCATACTGATGAAAACAATCATTTGGGCCCATTTGGCCCTACAGCTGTATTTTATGATTTATGAAGCATTATAGAGAAACACATGTTTCTCTCTAATGCACATGAATGTCAGGTTTATGTCTTGGGTTTGACAAACACCATGAACCACATTGTGTTGCTGTTTTCTTTTAATCACCTAAACCTGGGAGCCAAACTACCTGGAATCACCCAGGATAGCAGAAATTGAAATACACTGAAAACTGGAAGCCTGATGAAAAGTTATTCTGAATTTTAAGCTAGACCAAATTTAACTGCAGATTTTTTGATCACACACCCCTATATAATTTATAGATTATATACATGCACGACTATATATTTATATGTATATTATATATAAAATACTTTAAAATAAAAATTTAAAAAAAGGATGATAAAAAGACAAATAAGGTACTTTATTTTTATTTATTAATGGTACAAGATGTACTTTCTTCCTGCACCCCAGTGTATTATCTTGTGCCCGCAACACTTTGGAGGCCACCAGACTAGACTGCTGAGGGGTGACAGAAATTTTGTATAGGAAAGGTTGCTTTCACCTCATCTGAATGGGGCCTACTGTAAGTTACACCTTTATCTCAGCAGCACCTTCTCCCTCAATTTTTTTCTCCAGTCTTAACTATGTAGCAGTTTACAGAGCTGTTACAAGCAGACTGTATCTATTGCCTCTGCAGCTCATACTGTCCCCAGTGTTGGCAATTAGCAATCATAGCCTTAATTAGCTTGACCCACCTGGCTATTTTGCTACTAATAAATCAATTAATTCAAATCACATGGAGGAACTTCTGTGTAGTACCATAGTCTAATCACTACTGGTCATCCTTGTATATGACTGTTTTATGTGCTAGAAAAACTTAGTATCCAGGCTGAATTTGTATTCTCCACTGATAGGCAGCCTGTCAAGCAAGTGTGGAGTGTGGTTAGTATTTTTAATGTATATAGGGATTTGGCAAAAGCCTCAGCAGAGTGCAAAGGAGAAACTTGGGATGTAAGCTATAAACACTTTGGCACACTGAATTGGATAATCTTTACTTCTCCCTGAATTGTGTGGATACTGCTCATTTGGGGTCTCAGTTTACTCAGGAGCCTCTGTTACTATACTAGATACTAGTTTTTGATATAAGAAACAGAAGCTTCTAAAACCAGGGTATTTTTGTGATTGGGATCTCTGAGGAATTTCTTTCTTTCTTTCTTTTTTTTTTTTTTTTCCCCTAGAAATACCTGCTCCTTTGGGGACTATTAAAGTGCGTGATCTTGTACTTATATCCAAAGATGTCCCCTGTCTGTTTTCTTTCTGGAAAGCAATTGCCTGAATCTTTCTTTATTCACCTTTCTTAGCAAGTATCAAGAGGAAACAGTCAAAAAATCCACTGTAACTAAAGACATTTTACTGTCTGGCCTTTTCTTCTTAAGCAGAATGTTTTTTGCAGTTTGCCTTATGTAAATCATGCAGAGTTCTGACAAATGTGCTTTTTCTGTCAGCACCATTGTTTTCCTTGTCTTTTCCTCTCACATAAGGAGCCTGAATGTCACTTTGCCCATGAGTTCAGTGAGATTTTCACTAAACTCACTTTTTCTCACCAAAAATGAATAATCTTCTCTTCTATATTGACATACCTTCACTTCCAGAATAAAAAACAATTGCAATATTGCTGGAAAGTGTAGAAAGACATGAAGGATACACCAACTATGGAACAGTTGATCACAGGTACAGATGTTCACAGCGAGTAATTTTCACCACTCTCTGAAAACCTTGAGCAAATACTCAAGAAAAATCCTTGTTTCCATTTTCTTACTACTTTGATACTAACCAGCCTGAAGGTATATGGGAAAATAGTATGTTCAGGGAGGTGGAAGAAAGCAGACACAACAGGAGGTCAGAGGCTTATCAAGACCAGGCCTTTTAGCCAAGGACAAAGTAGTCCACAGGAATTTCACTGTCTGAGGAGTAGAATCAGCACTATTTTGAGTAGCAAAAGCCTGATAGTTTATGTCCTTGCAGCTTTATTTCTTGTAATGCTGCATTGACATTTGACAGGTTTCTAAAAAGTGAATAACCTTGTCAATTAGTATAATACTTTTCAACTTCAGAAGTGATGAAATGACCTTTATAAAATAAAGAATAGTTTCAACTTATGCCTTTCATAGGCAGTATGAAAGAATACAGAACAAATTCCACCCTGTCTTCTAGGGTCCCCTCTCAAGTTGAGTACTCTCTGACTCTCACTTGATTTCTGCAGGCCTAAGTTTTTCTTCTCTGATGCCCTCTGCATTACTTAAGTATTTGTGTTTGTGGCTGCTCTTTGGTCTCTTCATATTATTTTTCCTCTGATATTTAGTGAGTGCATAACTTCTGTGAAAATATCTTCTTTGAAACACAGACTAAAAACTTCTAGGACTTCTAGCAGGCTAATTGTTTCACCATGTGTATTCTCATCCAAATATTTTCCGTAATCAGTGACCCTACAAGTAATCCTAACATGATCTTGTTTCTGCTATATCAGTCTTTCAGCAGTTAATGAAATGCCTCTCTCTTCTCTCTGTCTCCTGTCCATCTGTGCCATGTAACAATACCTGCCTTATTCCTGATAGATTCCTCTTCTCTTCTTCATCCCCTTTGAAATTTGTCATGTTATTTGCTTCAGATTTGCTGTTTTCTATCAATATTTCTCTAACCATTTGTAATCTGCTACCTTGCAGATTTTCCTCTAAGGTTGAATACCTTTATACCCAAATTGTTCACCTGTCTTGTGAATCAGTGTCTACTAAGTACTCAGTGGCTTCTCTGAGTACTGTACGGAAGGGAGGAAGGAAGGAAGGGAGGAAGGAAGGAAGGGAGGGAGGGAGGGCAGTAATTAGGGCTGTTAGAAAACTTTCTGTTGTTCCAAAGTCTTTTGGTCACTGGTCATATTCTGAAATAATATAAAGTAAATGGACATAGAGTAGATAGGAAATTGATTGGGAGCCTTTTTTGCTCCCAAATGCTAGAAAGGCAAATGATTTCCTGGTTTGATTTAAAGGGGGGTATTTTTTGCATTCTTTTTAGGGAAGGAAGAAAGGCTTCCACAGAAAATGAAAAACTATCTTAGACATCATGACCATTACCATAGCATTTTATTTTACTACATGATGCAACTTGTAGCATTGTGCATGCTAGTTCGTCAATGCAAAATAATTCAATTGCTTTTGCCCAGTATCTATGTTATATTTAGTCCACTTTTTGATAGTGTTAAAATCTTAAGGGAAATATTTCTTCAACACACAGAACTAAGTGTAAATGAAATTTAAAAGCATCAAATATTATCTTGGAAGAAAATGGAAAAAAGATGTTTGAGGACAAGCAAATAAGATTACAGGGAAAAGCAAAACGTATTGTAAAAAGCCTCTGCAGAAGATTTGAAAAACGGTTGAATAAATGCCTCAAACCAGGAAAGAAAACGTTTAAGCTGCATTGTGGAAAAAGATTAAGTTACTCTGATAGAAATAAAATGATCAAATTTTTCCTTTTACTAGGAAAAATTACATGAAAAGTAAAGGTAGGAAGAAACAAAAGAGACTACATCCTCCTCTGTTGTCTATTCCTGTTTACTTTCCCTGCAATCTCTTATACTTCCTTATATGCTCTACACATTAGATTTATTTTCCTTTATCACCAGCATGGTTAGTTTGCACCGCATCCTCATCTCCATTTGCCTGCCTTTGCCATGATACATTAAATGGATTCTGTACACTGTGCTTTTTCCTTACTCTTCTCACTATCGCATCTCAGCAGTCTCTTTGCTAAGTAATTTGTATCTTTACTGTGCTCTTCCTAACAGCAGAAGTGTGTACATTGTAGAGTTTTGGAGTATTTCTAGAACTTTTCAAAAATTTGTCCTCCTGTATGTTTACAGTAGATATAACAAAGATAGAAATGCACTTCGTATTTGAAGAAGAAATCAGTAAGATTTGCACAGAATTCCATAATCCCAAGAAAGCTTGGAATTCTGTACAGAGGACAAATTTTTGGTTTTGTCAAAAGCTTTTTTTTTTTTTTTTTATTCCAGTGGAATATTTGTAATGATCACTGTCTTAATCTCATAACTTTAGCTGACCATACATGTCTCTATGCCTGTAAGTTGGAAACTCCTTGTAATACCCTTTTGACACAGGTGAAACTGAACTACAAAGAGCTACATTGGCTTAGGTCACACAAAAAGAGTAGGAAAACAAAACTGAACCAAATTTTCTCAAGAATCCCTGGGGTTGCCCCAAAAGACATTACTCCTCCAGAGTAACTGCTTCTAGTATTTTCAAATTTGATATGTATCTCTAGTAGTAAAAAAAAATATTTTTCAATATGTAAAAACAAGTGCCATCTTGAGAAGTATTTTTGCTGATACAAAGAATTTATAATATATGTTAACTTGATGGTATCTTTGATCCAGAAGACATACTTCCTACTAATAAAAGGCATTCCAAAGTAAGAAGTATATTTGCTAATGTTGTATGTGTTATATGGATTATTTTGTGTGGAAAATGAATGTAGTAATTTATATATTTCCATGGTTCTTTTCTTTAGTCTAAATATTTCATTTTCTTCCTTATTTTTAATTCATGGAAGAAATTGTATCTCAGAATAAAAGGGAGGAGAGAGAAAGGTATATGGCTTGAGGATTATAAGAGAAGTTGTACCCAATATTATTAGTCTTTGGAGATTATTCCACCTAACATAGCAAAAGTGGAGGGAGTTTGAGAATACAGCTATCTATGGTGACTGGAAAAGCAGAAACCAAGGAAAATATGAGGAAATGACCCAACTAGAACCAGGAGAGGAAGTACATAGTTAAATAAGTCACTGGGAAGCACTAGATCAGTATTGGAAGCAAAACACATTGGGACAAATAATTCTGAGCAATTCCACATACTCACCAAGGAAACTCTGCAGAAGGATGAAACTAAGTGCCTGAGTCATTTAAGCTGCCTAGAAGGACAACTGTCAGTGTTACTTAGTATTGAGAGTTCAATGATTGGTGTACAGGTGTTCTTTAAACTGTTTTCTTAAATGTCAGTATACTTTTATACACTTTCTATTGTCAGTCAACCACTTTTTTGTGGCTGATCTACTAAGAATAAAGTAAACTGCATTATTAAATAATATCAACATCAACATCCTTGAAGTGCCTGAAAAGTAAACTACATCCTGAGATCTACTACTAGTTCATTCTAAGAGAACTGAAAGAAGGTACTTTCATTCACTTTTCAAAAAAACGTTGAATATTATCAACTTCCACTTTTTTGACCTTCTATCAATGTTATTTAGGGAAACCAAAGACAGAATTTATTTTAATATACCACAAAAACTAAGATAGTCAAAATATGTAGCAAATGTCTGCAATTTGTTTTACAATATAGACATTGACTTGGTTGGAATTTCAATGTAGTGCTTCACACTAAAGAGCCTTACACTAAAGATTTTGTGGAAATCAAAGAAAATATGCCTATTTGTATTAAGTAACAATAAAAAAAAAATTAACATTGTTTTCAGTCTTGCTGTTTATCCCACCTATACTACATTGCCTAAACAGCAGGCAGAATAGGTAATAATTGGGCATTCTCTACCCTCACTTGAGGCTTGTTTTTTCAAGCACACACCCAAGATTTTACCCACAAGTGTGAAAAAAAGAAAAGAAGTCATAATCTAGGCTGTCCAAAATAAACTCTTCAGGATCAGTAATAGCAGCTGTATGTCTCTTTAATCATAAATATTTTCCTTCCTAGCTCTCAGCATGGAAGCCTGGCTGCCAGTAGAACTGATTTTAATGACAAATGATTGAGGAAAGTTCTCAAGATACATGAACACCACCACAAATTACCAAGCAGGGATGAGGTATGCCCATTCCTTGTATGCCCTGGTGCCTGAGTTCTGCATTAAAATACAAGGTGAGTTTATTTAATACTCTTGACCTACCTAACAGATTTGTTCCACAGAACCAAGCTTCCCTTTGTGCGGAGTCTGTTTGGGTTCCCTGCATGGCTTGAAAGCATTCATTATTGAGCCTCTCTATTTACAAAGGATATTATAGCCAATTTATATGCTAAGCAATTTTTAAAAGTCAAATTCAGTTACTGTTTGCATGAGACAAATTAATTTAATCTACTATACTTCAAAGCTTTACAGCTTTGCAAGTGCTTGTATCTTTAGGTATCCTTTACCTGAAAGGTGTCTGATTCTGCTGTTTAAGAAGAATCTGATTCTTCTTAAACAGCAGAATTCTTTACCTGAAAGATGCCTAATTCTTGCTGTACAAGTCTTTTATTCTTGTACATAAACACATTTCTGCAAACAAATAGTTTTCTATTCTTAACAGACAGTCCTTTAAGGCTCACAAATTTCTAATTTTTGTCTGTAATATAAAATGGACAGATCTCTAATTTCATACTGTAATCACAATTAGCATATTGAAAGATTTACAAGAAAACAAAACAATCATCCTGCCCTCAGTTCTAAAATTATTACTTCCTGAGGATATAATAATTTAAAAAGATCCCCAGTCTGGATATGACTTCAGTATCACATGTTACTTCTGGGCCAGCCAAGTATCTTTACTGTGGTTAGTGGTCTGCAAGACAGTGCAAAAGACTTCAATTTGATTCCCTGCTTTTACTTACTTGAACAAACAGACAGCTACATTTATGCCTATGTAACAGCTTTCATCAAAGACTCTCTGAAGATGCACAGCAACAAAATGCAGAGCTGTAGGCTGTTCATAGGGTGGTTTTACAAATAAGGAGGCCATGCATGAAACACCAAGCAATTTGAAATAAATTTTTCAAGCTTGATAATATGTCATTACGGGAGATTTAGATTTTATTAATACTAACTATTTCTACTAATGTTAAGTGAACCTACAGCTCTGTGTCAAGCCAAAGAGACCTTAGCACCCTCAAAACTTGTTATCTTAGACAGGTCTTACAAGGTGGTTTTCAGAGAAGTCTTCAACCAGTCTTCACTGGTTTACCAATGTATCTCCAGTGTGCTCCATTGGCAAGGTTCTGGTCAAACCTGAATTAATAAGATTTTTATGATAGAAGCTAATTCTGGACTATCTACAGTGGGTTTCAAGAGTCATGTAAAAGTACTTATCAGGGTTTTTTTCTGCCCTATTTGATAGCATCTGTACTGTTTTTGTAACTGAGCTGACAATCTTTGGATCAGCAGAGTCACAACTACTTGGCCCAGCTGTCTTGAAGCACATGTCATAGAACAGGGGAATTTTGATAACCATAAGGTTGATCCTAATTTCAGTAATTACTTTGGTGACAGATTATATATTATATAATCTTGATAAACTGAAAGACGCTGAGAAAGGTTTGTTTCAAAGTTGCTGGAAAAGAACAACAGAAAAGGGTAAAAATAATTAAAAAGAAAGGCTACCTTCTTGGACATTTATCACAGTACTACGGATGGGGATATCTGATAAACTGAATAGATCAGAATGATATTAAAAGGCAAATGCCATTTTGAGCTGTATTATCAACACTATTGTATATCATATACAATAGGTAATTGCTCTGTTGTCTATGGAAGCTTCAGCTAGAGCAGTACTTTCAAATCAGACTGGTGAACTTGCTGGTATTTATGGTAAATTGAGTAGTATGCATGGAAAAGTAACAAGAGTGCTAATAATTTTCAGAAATACAACGTGAGAAATGTTTGAAAGAAAAGGTGTTGCTATGTGGAAGAATGAAAAAAGAAGTCTTCCAGTGTTCAAAAGCCTACTATGAAGTATGCCTAGGACAGGAAAAGAAGCAATCAGCTTATTTAGAAAGAAAAGTATTTTGTTAAGCTATTAAGAAAAACTAACATTAA
The DNA here is from genome assembly GCA_013397555.1 of Urocynchramus pylzowi. Lineage (NCBI taxonomy): Eukaryota > Metazoa > Chordata > Aves > Passeriformes > Fringillidae > Urocynchramus > Urocynchramus pylzowi. Next base: position 394,843 of record VZRH01004172.1, on the reverse strand, counting down.
AGGCAGTGAAGTACTGGAGTAGGCCATTTACAAAGAGTATAGTGGGATTTTTAAACGAAATTTCAGAACAACACATCATGTATGTAGAGATGTTCTATACATAATAATCTTGTATCAAAAGAGATTACAAGTCCTGAGATTCATTACAAATCCAAAAATCTGCAATTACATTAATTCAAGGTGACATACATACTGCACAGATCCAGTTTAAAGGGAAGTAATGTATCTTTCTTTGTCAGACACAGATGTGATGTTGGCTGGTTTGTGTCTCCTGCTCACCATCACAATATTTGCTTTTCATCTACAAGATGTGATACTAATAACCTATACATATTTTATATTAATGAATTTACTTTTCCTGGTATAAGTAAGTAAATTTAGAGCCTAAATTACTGGCCTAGCCTTTACAGTAATAATAATAAAAAAGAAATTAAACGTTGAGGTAGATAGTTTTGAATAAGACAAAGAGAGTTAAGTATTTTAAGAGCCAGAAGTTGGTTTTTATGTATTTTTATTTGCTGGCCCTTTGTTGAAAAATGAGTCTCTGAGCTAGCTGCACTCCTGATGAATAGTATTTGCTATTGTAGTCTGGAAAAATGTATCTAGTGGTATGCTTCTACACAGATTTCCTGATTAAATGCCTCCTAAAACTATCCACGGAGGACCAGATGTCTGTGCCATTCCTCTGCCTAAATAGGGCACTCCAATTAAAGATCATCCTTTCTTTAAGATATAGCATTTGTTTTAAGTCTAATTTTAAAGCAATTGTTTCAATTCTATCAACATCTCTTACAAAGCACTAAGCAATGCTTTCATGTATGGGTATGTGTGTGTTTATGGCTGGTCTGTAAAAACAATAAAGTCACAGAAGAAGCTGAAGAAGTTAAAAGGATGTATCTTTTTGTCTTTTAAGAGAAATACTTGAATTGCATTAGAAGAGCCTAGACTACACAGTTGCACCATCAAGGCCCATAAGACTGTCTCTGCTATGCTATCTGAAGACTGCTAATTAATTGTGAATAGGAGTAGCAAACCTGATATTTTAACTATTTTTTTTCTTTTACCAGACATGTCACTGAACTGAAGATGCCATAGAAGTGCTAACTTTGTAAGAGTTGTTGTCATAGTTCTTAAGTCACAGCTTGTGGTAGTTATTTAGTAGCAATGTATTTGGTACCAGTACAATAGCAATTAATTTGCAGTAACAGGTCATCCAGAAGAAACCTAATCAAAGTGATCTCTCAAACAATGTTGTCTCCTTGGCTTGGGAGAGGTTGTAGAACTGCTTAAAATTTAAAATTTATGCTGTCTAGATTACAAAGGCACACAGAGTACTGATAACCTCTTTTATTTACGTGTATCCAACATAAAATGACTTTTGCTTGTACACAGTGTATTCGTTTACAGAAGTCATAGAGGATACATGCACATGAAAGCTTTCCAGGTACACCAAGAAGTCACAATCAAGAGAATTAAAAAAAACTATTCAGTGTACAGAGCATAATTTTTACAAAGAAAATCTTAGCTGCTACAGACTCGATGTCATACTCTAAGAATAGCCACTCTTTTTTACTCTGTGAGAGTATTTCACAAAGAACAGTCCTTTAAATGATAACTTCCTTCATTTTATCCTAAGGGCCAATGCCCTGTCCTCATCATCTCTAGCTCTACTCTGAACAGAGGTATTTCTTAACAGTACTGGTAGGATGAATTACACAAATGCAATTAACTTTTATAATAGAAAGTCACATTTATATATCCTTGAAATCAAATACACTGAAAGACTCCTGTGCCATGCATAATTAATTTAAACTCACAAACTACAAGTTACCAATGTTGAAAACCCCACATTTTAAGTTAAAACTGGCACTAAAATACTTTGAGGGTTCAAAAAGAACCATTTAGACAACTATTCACTATTTCCCTTATTTTCCTTGTCCATTTATACACTCATGGAATAAATTCCTTTAATTAATCTCATAAACACACACACACACACACAAACGCGTGCACACACACAAACACACACTGGTGGGGCAACATATTTGGAGAAATTGGCTCAAGGTCAAAGACCAACACTTTGGATGTGAAATAAAACTAACAGTAAATGGGGAAGCCAATAAAAAAAGGAAATACAGAGTTCTATCTGGATAGCACTGTCAATTGCGAACAGTATTTGCCTTATGATCCAGTGGTAGAAGTACATGGATAAAAAGTACTTTAAAAAGGAAACCAGTTTTTGGATACAATATTTTTAATTTCCTATTTTCTCCAGTTTCCTAAGATTTAAAGTAATGCCAATTGCAAAGTCTATACCTTCTTTTTGTAATTGTACCTCAATAAAATGAACAAATACAAGAAGTCTAGATGTCCCCAACAAAGTGTTTATAATAAAAGCATTGAGAGTACATGGTATTCTAGATCTTTGGATGTAAGGGTTACAATCAAGCTCAAGTTCAAACAAGACCTATTAAGTATCTGCCATTAGATTAGTCCACTGCTAGAAGAGGTCAAAATCTAAAAGTTGGTCTTTCATAAGAAGACAAGGATCAAGCTGTCAATTCTTCTGCCTTCTTTTATTTCTCTTGACATAAAGATCAAATAGTATGTAATGTCTGAAGCAATGATTTAAAAATAAAACTAAAACAGAATAAAGAAGTTATGATGGATGAGAAATCTTTATGCCTCATTATTTAAAGCTGGCTTTAATGCTCTGTACTATATTCAGCTTAGGTTGCCACAGCTATAATAAGCCACCATTTAAGCAAGATGTGAATAGCAGAAAAATAATTTTTCTAAAAGTAGGGAAGTCTTAGCAGTAATCTTTCAAGACTAGACATGAAAGATTTTGTGATTTGCCCTGCCATATAATATTTGACATTTTTGTTGTTTTTAAGATACTGAGCCACCAATCACTATTAGCTCTGACTGGGGCATTTTATTTGTTAATACTAATTTATGAGATCAAACTAAGTGCACAAATACTCACTGTAAGGTACCAGGATGAAATAAGTAAAATCCCATCAACAATTAGAGTTCAAGACAAAAGCAGTAAACTAGGTAAGGAAAAAAAGAGAGACTTTCCTATTGTGCTCACAACTAACTCTCCAAGGCAATAATTTTTGACTGGTGTAATATAAGGAAAACAAATGGTAAAATACTAAGAGAACTGAAAAACATTGAGATTCACTTGGGAAAAATACTCTCAAGTGTTATATGAGATAAGCTGAAACATATTCCAGAATGCATACAGAACACTACGTGTGGTCTCTGACTAGCAATTACTAAGTTATAGAAAACAATTTTGATGGACAAAGATTGGAAGTGACAACAGAGAAAGAAGAAATTTCAATCTAGAGAGATCTTAAATGTAAACATATGTATTCTTATTGGAGAAAGGATGGTAGAACTACCAAATACCTCCAAAACATTTATTTTTACTTTTTTTTACTACTGTAAGTGAATTGCTGAAACTTACTACACCATATTCCTTTCATCTCTACAGCTGAATAGTTGAATAGTTTTGTTTCTTTCCTTATGTTTAAAATCTTCTAGTGTCCCTTACAAAAACTGTTGTAGAACTACAAAGTAACATCTATATCTATTGCTTTTAATATATATTCTTTCAGCTGAGCTCACAGTCCTGAGCATATTTGTCTTAAAGAAAATCTGCTAATGTTTTGGGAAAAGTTTAGGGTAAATCAAACGGTGGTAGCAACCTCCAAAAGAGTGTTAGAAAATATTTGGTACAGAGGATATGCTACAAAAAAGAAAAAAAGATGGATATGTTGCAGACAACCTTTTTTCATTCCCCAAAACCAGCATTATGACTGGGAGGACTTAACAACATTAACGTGCTGGAAAAGCTCTGAATAACCTCCAATATTTAAGTGCAAGAGGCAAAGGAAACATAATTAGCTATTCTTACTTCTCTTCTTCCATGACAAAAATACTTTTTGATTCAGAACACTACAATATCAGTATTCTTATTTGACATAGTTTCAAAAGCTTAATACTGAATTTTGACAGCTAGCGGGGGTTAGAAAGTTATATGTTCAGAAGTTATGAAATGTTATCATTACAAGTGTGTACACAATATTATTTCAGCCCTTTCACGTGATGAGTACACAGCATCTGAAATTGTATGCTCGTGTACTTTTTTCTTCCTGCAACGTGTGTCTGTATCAAGTACAGAGAAATGATTGACATTCTCTAAACAGACTGCCTGTATAATGAATTGAGCTTCTTTCCAAATATTTCTGCTTAATTTACTGCTAAAATTTTAAGCAGTAAAATTTTACTCATCTTGTATGATGAACAAGACAGAAAGAGAAAGATGGAACTATGGTTAAAGCAGATGAAGCAGTTAAACTTAATCCTGGAGACCTAGATTCTACTCCTGTCTCTAAGCTCCTGTGTGATCCTGTGCAACTGACTTTAAACCAAATGAAAAAAAATAATAGAAAGAAAGGGAAAAGATGAATCTCTACTAGAAAGTAGGAGCCTATCTTTTGTAAGTCATGCTGTAAACCAGGCCAGCTGTTTTAAGTAATACTTAGCATAGAAACTTAACACAAATATTCAGTATGTGTATGGAAGGTACAGCCATATTCCCAGATAAAATGAATAATCAGATTAGGACTTCATGATGGCATTGGTCCAAAATATTTATGGATATTTTTGGAATGGATTGTTTGCCCCAGTACAAATTGTGGATTACAGAAAACAGGTTTCATTTTCAGGACTGGGAATAATTTCTCTGTTGGAGATTCTCTCTACCATTCTTTCTTTTTTCATTTACATTTCAATTCTACCATTCTCTAGAAGTGTTCTGTCCTACCTGGTCACCCATCAGAATATGGGAGATTTCAGTTTGGTATCTTGCTATAGTCCCTTTCAGGACTAGTGCCTTATGTCCCATCTCACCTCTGTTTGCTCTGTAGGAAAATCCTCTGGACCATACTTCCAGATTTGCAAAATGGGCAAGATTCAAGTGAAGCATAAATTCCTTCTGTGAGAAATGGGATCAAGACAGCAGAAAAATACCACACTCTGGAGACATCACAATTTAGATGAATTATGGTTCCATTCTTCTCAAGTTGCAGTTACTACTCAGACTCTAATTTGCAATAACTTGGTGCTCCAATCTGTGAAAAACAAAACTGACCAACCAAGAAAAACCCCAAAAGCAAAAAACCAAACCAACCAAAAGAAAAAGCTCTCCCCAAACACAAAAGACTCCCCAAAACTCCAAGAAACAAACACAAAAAAACCCTGAAGAAAATGATTTTACTTTCTAGCTTTGTTCACACTAATGAATCTCAGACAAGGAATACTACTAATTCTTTACGGTGGTCATACCTGGTTTTAAAGGAAAATTACAGTGAGAAAGACTTGTTGTCTATATATCTCTGTTGATGAGGCTGAAACTGTTTTCTTCATGAAAAATTACCATTAGACTAAGAAGCAAATAAAAGTTTAAGCCTTGCGCTTACTTTCTGAAACCTTGCATATAATATCCAAAACTTAAGGTAATTACACATGTTGAGAAGTCATAAGACAGTCCTGTGACACACCATGAGTCTGTACACTGTCTTTTGACACTGAACTGCAAGTAAAGGTCTATTGTCATCCTTTCCCACAATATCAATGATATGCTGGTTTTACAGTCACTGCAGCACTATGAAGAAAAAAAAGGTACTGTGCATGTGGATGGTATAGTATTTTAATGCAGGCTCTATCTTCTTAGTTTTATCTCAGAATATACTATACAGTAGACAAACTTGAAAGCAAGAACTCAATGGAAATTTAAAACACTATTATATATGTGACTGAAAGCATGACTTTGAACTACGTGAAATTTCAGAAAAACTTGGAGCTTGTTCAGTCTGAAGACTACTGATGTTATGTATTCAAATTCCACCAGTTAGTTATTTTGGTATTGATCCTATAAGCAGAAGTATCTTACTCCACAGTGTTTATCCTGTAACCCCATCCTGTCAACCCAAGAATCAGAACTCCCAACGGCTGGCTTGTTTCCAGTCATTTTACCTCCTCATCAGCTTTCAAGAGGCTGTAATATACTGCCAATACAAAAGACATTGGCTTATTGACAGGTGGAATAAAAAAAAAAAAAAAGGTTTAAAAATGCTGAATCAAATATCAAGCAAGATAACAAAGGAGTAACTCCATGAAGCTTTATTAGTTTCCATATAAAATTACTTAGAGTCTTTAAAAATAATGCAACTGGAAGCTATTAATGATTGTGTTACACTTTGATGTTCTTTGAAATGACACATCAGAGCATAGATAAAATTTTTTTATTGATATAGGCTATTATCAATGTAAATTACTAATTTAGTGCATATAGAAATATATCTTTCAAATGCCTAGCCCCAGTTAAAAAAAAAAATGTTTTCCAAAGTAGTAAGGAAATCTGGTTTCAAGTTTAGTTGAATGGCCATCTACCTACTCATAATACTTTCCTTTCATAAAGCTGTAACCATTTATAATCTTTGACTCACTTCGGGGAAACTGCACAGTGAAGATGAGCCTTGTAATGGGCATGGCATATCTTTTTTCTAGCAAGTGACCATGCCTTGTGTGAGCCAAGGTTGCAGCACTTTATTTTTAATTTGCATCAGCCTGCTTTGACCCTTCCCTCCTTCGTGTGAGTAGAGGTGGTTGTGAGGCTCTGAAGGCTTTGACCACGAGGGGGCTGTGTGAACACAATTTTTTGGCAACTTCTTGGCCCTTCCCTGGTTCAAAAGGGCAAATGCGTTTTTATGTACGATAAAATGTGACTTTGAAATAATTAACAAGGTTTTTCTTATCTCTCCCCTTTGACAGAAAATGCACCAAGTCATGGCTTAATTAGTCCCGTGACTTTTTTTTTTTTTTAAGAACTCAAATTACTTGAAATCTTCATTGGTCATGGTATTTATATAAAAAAACCCAAATCCTGATGAACATAAAATCCTTTTGAATCGTCGCTTAGAGCCTGAAACATGCCTTCAAAGATCAAAACTAATCCTGATGAAGTGTGGACACTGCAAACCTGTCCATAAGCTGATGCGTATTATGCTTAATCAAGGTATCCGACAAATACCCAGAAAACAAAAATAATTTTTCACGGAAACAGACATTGAGATATATTATATCGGGTTTTATGAAAAACTAGTTTTGATACTAAACCAGATAATTTACCCTTCTCTCTTCTGACAGCCATAGGAAAAGCATAAGTAACAAAGAAGCCAAAATATGGTAACAAGCTTGGGAAGTTGGCAATTCCCGGGGACATGCCGTTCATTACAGCAAGCTTACTGTGAGTTCAGTCCATAGCAGATGCAGGAAAAATCAGGAGTGCAGACGGCTACCTCCCGTCTTCTCTCAATTTTTCTCAGTTCGTGCTAGGTCATCTGAGTGTCCAGCTACACCAAAAGGGAGCAAAATGTTCTATCTGTGTTTCACATCGCCTGGAAAGTTCTCCTCATGTTCACTTTTTAACGGTCCGGCCGTGTTTAAACCTCGTGTATAAACCTCGTGTTTACACGGCGCCTGACGAGGGGAGCCGGTTTTGACCGCACGGGTGACCCTCAGCGCCTTCGCAGGCCGGACGCGAGGGACAGCCGGGCTGGGCTGCCCGTCCCCGCAGGTGAAGCCCCACAGCCCTCAGCCACCTTCCCGCCACCCAGCAGCCCGTGAGACGCGGGTCGGCTCTGCCACCCCCTCGGCGCCGCCGGCGGGGCTCGCGTGGAGACCGGCGCTTCGAACCGGTAAGGGAAGGTTTCACAGGGGACAGCGGGGACTGCCGGTCGGCAGCGCGGTGCCCCGGGCCCAGCGGCGCGGCCCGAGCCGCCGGCG
>VZRH01004172.1:367130-381377 GCA_013397555.1 Urocynchramus pylzowi | reverse complement strand
TTTTTTTTTTTTTCTGAGCCAAAGATCTAGAAATTAGACTTTGAGGTGGCTTTATTCTGTGTTATGTATCTGTGTATGTCAGTAGGATTTGTGGCTGACTACAGATCTTGTGAATTTCAAACAAAGCAGAAATGACCAACAGCAAAGCAATTACATTAAAACAAGTCCAAGTAAAACATTGGATTTTGTACAAAAACCAAATTTATTTTTCTTTCGTCTCAGAGATGGGCGTTTCTGGCAGTGTCCCTTTCCCTTTTGCACTTTGGACACTGTCACTAGAATGTGAAGTCTTTTCATCGCTGAATGTTGTTTAATGAGAGTCCTGACTCTCAGTCTGCAGGTTTGCACAGAACTTTTTATTTAGTGGTTTAGTTTGATTTAATATCTACTATTAGTATGTGTTAGGAAGAAAACGTGCATGTCCAGAAATACAAAAGGTTCCTCATAAAATACAAAACAAATAGAGTATATCTGCCATTTTGGAAATGTGTATCACTTCCTAATCTAGCCAGGAATTTTTACTTAATTTAGAAGAATAGTATTTAACATGCCTTAATAAAAAGAATCTGTCTAAACCTTGTATTCTGTGTCAGTTTCATCTCACCTAACTTCTGACATATCTTTTCTAAAAATGCATTGATCATAATTGCTGCTTAGTATTCATATGGCAGCTTTTATAAGTATTGCTTTGGACAAACTTATTTACCTTTTCAGTAATTTATATTATCCAGTGAGATAAAGTACCAGATTTGTCTCCTTTATCTCTCACACAGTAGCTCTCATTATGTGCTGTGCTAGTAAAACCCTTTATTTGTTGATTATTAGAATCTTAGTACACTCAGGAGTTCTGCTGTAATTTAATGTGGTTGTTCAAAGAGGTTCTCTCATTTAGAATCTTCCCATAATACTCTCACCACATATTATAAATATGTATATTTTATACTCCAGGTAGATAAGTAAATACATTTTTTTATTCCAGGTAAATCAAGGATTTTGAGAGAATTCTTTTCATCTGCAGCATCTATTTCAGTACTTTTCTCTTGAAATATTTTATGTAAGAGGAACTCACACAAATTCAGGTAACAATCAGATTTGCTTCTGATTTGTTACTTTAAAGAGCTCTTTCTGTTTCTTTAATTTTTTTTTAATGTCCTACTATGTACGTAAATCACATTTTTGTAGAAAACTATAAAAAGCTAGAGAAGTTTTAAAACCACGCTGGGCGTTGCAATTATTTTTTCATTATGAAAACCAGAATGTAATGCTGATTTGTAAGTCACGAGCCAAGTGAAATCAAAATGCCATAAGCTAACCACTAAAGTTTTTAAGTCACCATGGTCTGGTGCACTGTCTGGAAGTTCAGCTATGTTTTTGGAGAGTATTGCAATTGGTTAGGTCTACCGTTCTGCAGCATATAAAACTGTAGAAGCTAGGCCTGTCAGAAAATCTTCAGCTATGGGAAGTTTTAAAGGGTATGCAAAGCATATTATTAACTGTTATCAGCTGTAAAAGAAACTGGGTGTATGTACAACACCCGTCATGCTGTCAGCTGGAATCACACTGAATTAGTGTTGCAACTTTATTATATTTGTCAAATATGTATTATTTTGGAACTTTTTATTTGTGCTCTTAGTCAATGCTCTTTACTGTTGAATACAAATATGTAACAGCAAACAAAAAACATTTTTCCCTTTTTGTGACCTGACATTTGCCGAAGTGCCCCATGCTGAAATTTCTTTTCAGTATCTTTTTTTTTCTTCCAAAGCCAGACATGTACCCAGACACAAAAGCCTCTGTGTATAGCAAGCTGTTTTAAATATTGTGACTTGACGATGTGCTGTCCTTTCTCGGCTTGAGCCAAGGATCTCTGCTCAGTGTCTGTGGATTACCAAGTCCCTTCTTTATTGTACCTCTTGTCAGCTATTCCTATTCATTTAACCTTTCATTAGTGTCTGTGCAGCTTCACTGTCTGGAAAGGCAAGGAGAAACCTAAAGGCCTACTGTCACAGTTATTAGATTTCTCGGTTACATCCCAGCAACCATAAAGGAGTAAGAGTCAACACTATTGTCATGCATGCTGCTATCCTGGGGTGCAACTCTTCTGTGCATGTCAAGGACATGTGCCACATGTTGATAATGCATCCCGGAGATAAATGCACAACATGGGGGATAAACCAAGGCTGGCACTAATGAACTTTGTAGGAGTTATTGCAAAGACAAACAGTTGTGAAGGAATTTCTCTTAGAACGGTAAAGAGATGGATTTGCACTAAGTGTTGCCAAGGCTTGTTTGCAAGGTACTTGTCAATCATGTTAGTTTCATTTAAGTGCCTTTTACAAAGAAAAAATGTTTTCTATGATTTAAAAATGTGTTGCTTTTCACTTTTTAAGCTGCCAGGCTAAAGTGTACTTGAAATTGCCCTCAATAATACACCTATTATGACTATTGTTTCTGCTTACTTGTTTTTGGATCAAAACCTGCAAATCTTTCACATTACTTGAAAAAAAAATTGCAAATGCTAATTGCAATACATTTTGAAATATTTCTATTAGTAAAACTCAAAATTTCACTCTTGATTTTGTAAAAGGATTGTCATGGTCTTCTCTGAGGCATAAATTTGGCTGAGAATATCTAGGTGCATCTAAGTAGTTTATTCTACCTTTGCTACCCAAAGAGCCAAAATTCCTAGTTGTGACACAACTTCCTCATTCTACTGAGGCATGCCCTCTGTTTAATCTAGTGCCATATTCACATACATTTTGATTCTGAAGTGTCTGGAGGCCCATTTTATCCTGTTAACCTAATCTAACTGAACTCTGAGCTCTCAGCTTATATAATAGCAAAAAATACATGCTTATTCCTGACTTTCCCAGAGTTGATTTTATAGAATGCATTTTAGTTACAATGTTATTATAATAATACTATGTATAAGTTCAAATGACTTTCGTAAGGAGATTTTGGCCAAAACAAAATTAAACCTATAGATTTATAGTTCAGTTATAATTTTAATAATTCTTCTTTGTTCTGTGTAGAACATTAGGGTCTCATATTGCTGCTATTCACTACAAGGTTGGAAGTGGTAGTAAAGCCACTGAAACGAGTGGAGTTAAAGTTTTAGGAATCTGTTGAATAAAGTCTAGTCACCTCCTTTGCACTTTTCATAGCATGCTAAGAGGATTTTGAAGATTATAAATCTAGTGGGCTCCAGGAAAATTCTTTAAAACTTCCTTATTTCAGATAGACATTTTAGATTAACATCATCTGAAAGTATGAGAAGCAATAGTTTATTAATAGGAATTCTGTGCTTTCTAGTTCTTTATATTTTTGGATATTAAAGAAGTAAAGCCTGACTGCACCTTTTGCTTTAATTCAGAACATAGAATCTGCAGTGACTAGGAGTATAATAGCTGATTGTAGGAACAAGTGCATCCAAAGAAAAATGCGTTCAAGAGAAAATTCAGCAAAAACAGTCTTTTTATTTTTCATGTTCAAACACTGGAAACATTTGTAATGTTGATATTTAATTCCACTTTCCTGAAATTAGAAGAGAAGCTTTTGTATTTTGTGATTTGGATTCGACAAATATTTAAATAAAAAAAATCTTGAGACATGATCTGGAACAAATATAAAAGTGCCCTTAGTTTAAAAGATCCTTTCATTACTAGACTGATTTAGCTTTGATGAGTCTAAAACTTACTACATGGTTTCCAAATCAAAGATGAAAGGGCCAGTTAGGAATCAAATAAATTTTCCTGTTGAAATGTAGCATTTGACATTTAGAAGGATGTGCTCAGCATGATAAACCACTTCTCTTTACTGTAACTAGCCTGGTGACTTTTTTTTGCAATAAATGTACTTTGAAACTGAATTGAGGTATAATAAATTTAACATAAATTAATTTGGAACCCCTGATTAGTGCCATTTTTGAACTAAGAGAAATATTTTCCTGAAAGTGCTTTTCGCCCTTTATTGTTAAGGCATGTAAAATTTCATTGCTAAGTAATTACTTTTGTAGTTGTTTTGATAGACTCTTACTGGCCTAACTTCATTGACTTTGTTGTGGCAGTGTGCCAGTTTTATTAAAGATGGGTTTTTTTATTCATCTCACTGCGCAATTGCAGGTATATTCCTAATACTAATCTAATGGGCATATACCCCATCAGTATGTTTGAAAAGTTATTATTATGGACAGTAATTTATAGTCTACAGTACAGTTGAACAGTGTTTTTATACTGTTCTGATGCCAATTACATGTTTCTAAAAGTATACTGATAATACTTCGCTCTCCAGAATGAGATTCTGTACAGAATCCTAGAGAGCATTTTGGAAAGTGTTTTGCTGTTCTGATAGAGCTTCAAAGAATTGCGAAAAAAAAAAAAGCAAACACTACTTAAGTAAAAGTGCAAACTTGCAACTTTTGTGCTGGGCTATGCCTGTATTTCAGTTAGCAGCTGTATTTTGAGCCAGCTTTTGCAGATACCTTGTTTCTGATATCCCATGAAATATGCCTGATCAAAATAAATGACACTACAAGCCAGTTGGCTAAGTGATTATATAAGCAATGTGGAGAGGCTAAGTAATTAATGTTTTTCAGTACACAAACTGGCATTAAGATTTTCCTCTCACTTTGTTGGAAATATTAAAAAGCAATGTGTAAAATCATGTACATTATGTAACTAAAAACTTTTAAGTGAATTTAAGTCTAAGCTAATGTAATTCACATGGTAAGACAGAAAGAAAGTGAAGTAGGAACAGGAAGTAATATCAGATAAGTGATGTGTGATTTAAAGGTTCCTATTTGTTTACTTAAACTATGCTTATTTATTAACTTTTGCCATTGGAATGTAGGTTGCAATCTTCTCTGTTTCCTCTTATGTGCATGCAACTTGTACTAGTTTGTGTATCAGTCTGTGTATCAATTTTTATTTTGTTTATCAGCTGGTATACTTAAGGGATTTGTGATATCAGATGATTCTTCATAAGCAAGAATTTCTTCAATTCCTGAGCAGACACTTTTGCAATGATGGGGTCAGTTTGACAGCAGCAGGGATGGGAGTGATCTACTGGTTCTTTGTGATGTAGCTTGGGGGTCAGAAAATGGGAAGAAACTGTTCACCATCTCCTGTAGATTGATGGACAGCCTTTGTGAATACTCTAGTAGTAGTCTTTTAAAAATAAGAGGTGAATAATAGGCTCTGTGATGGTGGTGACAGCAGGGAAGGAGGTGGGTGAGACTTACGGTATAATGCTGGAAGAATCTGTCAGGCTTCTATCTCTAGTCACCTGAGCAGCAGGACAAGAGGCTTGTGTCTTAACAACTGTGCACAACTTTCCTGTTCTCACGTGTTACTTGTATGTGGAATTTAATGGTACTTTTTCTGCTAAATGGTTCACAGGTACGGGAAGTATGGTGGGATGAGTTTTGTATAATTTGTGGGTTCCATGCAGTATTTGGAAGCCCCTAGGCTCTACAGAGGATTTGTGAGTCTGTTAGGTAAACCTGTGGAACTCAGAGGCAGTTACTGTCTTCCCATTGTCAAACATGGAGGGTCAAAAAAAATCAAGGATTGTTTTTGTTTTTGCTCCTGTTGCGGACATCCACAAATTGCAAAGCTGTTCCAGTGCCTCACCACTCTCACAGTAAAGAATTTCTCCTTAATATCTAATCTAAACCTATGCCCTTTCATTTAGAAGCCATTACTCTTAACATTTCTATGTGAATAGCCTCTCTTAGTCTTTCTTGTAAACTCCCTTCAGCTATTGGAAGGCCACAATTAGGTCACCCCAAAGCCTTCTCTTCCCCAGGCTGATCTATCCTAATTCTATCAGCCTTTCCTCATAGGAGAGATGCATCATCCCTATAATGAAGGGCCTTTTTGGCCCTCCTCTGGACATGATCCAACAGCTCCATGTCCATCCTGTGCTGGGGACCCCAGAGCTGGATGCAGCCCTGCAGGTGGGGTCTCACCAGAGCAGAGCAAAGGGGAAGAATCCCTTCCCTGGCCCTGCTGGCCACACTGCTTTGGATGCAGCCCAGGATACAGTTGGTTTCTTGGAATGCAAGCACACATTATGTCCAGCTTTTCTTCCATGTAATCCCCCCAAGTCACTCTCCTCAAGGCTGCTCTCTTTCCTTAATTCTCCAGCCTGTGTTGGTACCAGGGCTTGCACTGACCCAGGTGCAGCACTTTGCTCTTGGCCTTGATGAACCTCATGAGATTGCCGTGGACTTGCTCCTTGAGCTTGTCCAGGACCCTCTGCATGGCATCTTGGTCTTCAGGTGCATCAATCACACTACTCAGCTTGATGTCATCTTCAAACTTTCTGATGATGTACTCAATTCCCCTGTGTGTGCCATTGATTGAAGTCATTGATTTAGTGAATGAAGACATTAAATAACACTGGTCCCAGTACAGTCTCTTGAGGGACATCACTTGTCACTGATGTCCATTGGGATGCTGAGCCATTGGCCCTCTGAATGCAATCATCTACCTTATTCACCTTATCTACTTTATCCACCAAACAGTCCATATCTCTTGTCAGTCCATAATAGACCAAATCCATATCTCTTCAATTTAGAGAAAAGGATACCATGGAAAATAGTGTCAGAGGCTTTATTAAATCCATAGCCCTTCCCCAATGATGTAGTCAGTCATCATAGAAGGCCACTGGGTTGGTCAGGCAAGATTTTTCCCTTGATGGAGTAGTGCAGGTTGTCTCAAAAATCACTTCCCTGAGCTCCATGTGCCTTAGCAGATCCTGGAAGGATCTGTTCCATGATCTTCCCAGGCAGAGAGGGAAGATGACAGGTCAGGCATTGCCAGGGTCCTCCTTTCTGGACTTTTAAACATGGGTTCAATGTTTCCCCCTTTCCAGTCACCTGAGACTTCCTCTGACTGCCATGACTTTTCAAATAGGAAGAGTGGCTTAGCAGCTACATCAGTCAATTTCCTCACTATGGGATGCATCTTATCAGGTCCCATAGAATTTTACATGATTATGTTCCTCAGCTGGTCACAAACCTAATCTTCTCTTACAGTGGGAAGATCTTTGCTCCCACAGTCCCTGTTGTGAGATCCATCCACTCAAGAAGTGCAAGAAAAGATATTGCCAGTGAAGACTGAGGCAAAAAGCTGTTGAGCACCTCAGCCTTCTCGTCATCCATTGCTGCCCGTTTTCCAGCTTGCTTGTCAGAATGGGTATACCTTCTCTGATCTTCCCATTCTGGTTAATATACCTGTGGAAGCCTTTGTGATTCTTTGTGTGCCTTGCCAAGGAGAACTGCTCTTTCACCTTGGTCTTCTTCACCCCATCTCTACACAACTGGGAAGCACCAAGTGCTCTTCCCAGGAAGATGACCTGTCCCTGCTTCACTGCCACTGCATTTTCTTCCAACCCTTTTGTTTGACCAAGCTTTCCCTATTCTGCCATACCATCTCTTGCCTTCTTTGCCTGAATTCTTGTTCCTGGGGATCACTAGGTCTTATGCTTTATGAAAGACTTTATTAAAGATCTGCCAGCTCTGTTCTGCTTCCTTGTCCCTGAGGGCAGTTTGCCAGAGGGTCCAGTAATGGGATTCATCCCACCAAGTTTCAGGAATGGCATCTTAGTCATAACTTTCTAGCAGCATGATGGCTTCCAGCTCCTCCTGTTTGCTGCCCATAATGCATGCATTGGTGTGGAGGCACTTGAGCTGGATTGTTGGCCAAGTAACCTTCTTAGAGGAGCACCCCTAAATTTCTTTGAGATATTTCCCTGGTGTCTTCTTGTTGCTCGTTACTGCCTTAGAAATTCCTGTCTCATCTCCTTAAGACTCCAGGTGTGTTCCAGTGTGGCTAGCACATTTCAGACTCATTGACAGAGAGCCCTTGCTAGTACTAAATATGTATGTTTCTTTGTTTTACATATTGAAAGAATGATTTTGATTTGATGTTTAAATTTAATGCAAATTTATTTCAAAAAGAAGTTTAATACTTCGCTATAAACTGACTAGTGGCCAATATAGAAAGATGAGCTGTAGATGGAGCGGAAGGAAAAACTTCCAGAAATTCTGCTGCAGCTTGACTCTTTGTGTGTGTATGTATGTATGTATCTATACAATACGTTATGGTAATTGCATACACAGTGTTTCCTTATAAATTCATTATGTATATAAATAATAACACAAAAAATACATACCTATACTCATATGGATTGTATGCATGCTTTACATACATGCATACATACATGCATTCAGATATTCTCCCCACATGTGGGGCTCTGTATCCAGTTCTGGGATCCTCAGTGCAAGAGAGACATGGAGCTGCTGGAGCAGGTCCAGTGGAGGGTGGCAAAGATGGGGACTGGAGTATCTGTTTATCAGGAAAGGCTGAGGGAGCTGGGCCTGACCTCATTGATGCATACAAGTGTCTGAAGGAGGGTGCCAAAATTGTGGATTCAGGCTCTGCTTGGTGCTGCCAAGGAGTAGGACAAGGGGGAATAAGCAGAAACTGATGCACAGGAAGTTCTACCTGAACATGAGGAAGAAATTCTTTACTGTGCAATGATTGATCAGTGGCACAGATTGCCCATAAATGTTATGGAGTCTCCCCATTGGAGATGTTCCAGAACCATTAGGAGGCAAATCTGTGCCATGTGCTCTGAGATGACCATGCTTGAGCAGGCAGGTTACAGCACATGACCTCTTTGGTGGTCCCTTCCAACCTTAACAATCAATTTTGTGATTTTGATTCAGATATATATATATATATATATATATATATATATATATATATATATATATATATATATATATATATATATACACATACATATACATAATGTTTTTTCTGTACTGGAATTTTTGCTACCAGGAAAGCTTTTTGGCTAGTTCTTGTTCTTGAGTAAAAGAAAGATATCAATTCTAAAAATTGTCTGTGAAAATGACTGCACTGTTGAAAGGGAAACCAACTATCCCTTTAATCTTAAGAGTAAATTCTAGCAAACACTAATATCTGTTTGGAGTTTTGCATTTCTTATTTTATTTTCATTATTCTCCAGCTTCCTTATCTGTTCTGTATATTATAAACCCTCTTTCTCAACCTTCTCACTGAGTTTTCTTTGAGATATAGTTATCTTATTCTGTGATTTGAATATGTTTCCATAGTCATTACTTAAACCAAAGCCAGTATTGTGGTCCTATGTCTTATAGTATTATTGAATATAGTATATTAGATTTTATATATATATAATTATTATATTATAGTAATGATAATGAGACCTGCTAATGACCAAGCCTCTGATATCTCTGTAATTCTATGAAGGGCCAGCTCTTGTGGATATTTTGTCTTAAAAGCACTGTTGAATGGGATTTATAAAAGAATCCTTGTAGATTTTTGCCTGATTTCAGGATCTCCTCTCCTTTAAGAAATCTGATTACTTCCATTTATGATGGCAATATTTTATAAAAATGGTAACATTATGCCTTTTTTAATACATTACTAAAGAAGAATAACCAAAACTGGTCTGGCATTACATTGGCTTGCAAAAGAGGATCTTCATTCCTTTTATTCTGGGTTCTATTGCTGTTATAAAAGTACATTGAAATATTCTGTGATTATACTGTCATGGGAACATTTTCATATGGTGCATGTTTAGTTATTTTTTTGTTGTGTTATAGAAAGTATCTCTGTATTTTCTGTGAAAAAGCTTCAGGACTGTGAAAATATTAGGAACTTACTGTTCCTGGTAAGATAGTGTTGGGAAAATTAATATTTAAAACTGAGGTTACACATAAAATAATGGGAAATATCAGGTGTTGACAAGATGTAGTGCCACAGTGGGAAGAAACATAGACTTTAATAAGTTATGTGAAGGATAATGGAAGCTCAGCTGAAATTATGCCGTGCTACTTAACTTCTTTTACTACCATTCATGTAATTGCACTATTGCCAGTCACGGCAATAGTGTATGCAAATGGAGACAGGTGTTATTGAACTTGATTTCAGGCAAGGTTGGTGACTTTGAGGTATTAGGTAATTTCAGTGGAAGTACTGAGTGTTCTGTTCGATGGTTTGTGCTATACTTATTGTTGGACCTCAGTACTTAAAAATCTCTTTTATCAAGCTTATTGAAATTTCATCCCAAAATTTCAGGAATATATGTTGTGAAGTTGAATTATAGACCTAAGCCTGGCATCATTCAAGGTCCTTACTCATAAAGAAACATGGCACATATTGTGACAGTTCAGGAATGAACAAACTTCATCTGGAGTTTATTTAAGAGAGTGAGCTGATGGAACAGAATCCCCCTCAGCAAGGCAGTCAGTACCAAATCTGACATTGACTTGAAAAAGTCATTTGTATTTGTAGTCATTTTACTATCCTGATTATATGGACTTTACCTCATTTTCAGTGCTGATAAGTCTAGGTGACGTGTGCCACAAGCTAACTCATACACCCTGATTGTATCCTGGTCACCTGATGGTCCTTTCTTTATGTAATTGTTTTCTAGTAGTTCATGGGTGTTTTGCCTTTGGCTTTCATGAGTTTAGTATCCATGCATAACTATGAGACCTGGAAAACAGTAGGGCCATGGTATTAGCATTGTGTTCTGAAGGGATCATGGTAGTTTGAATCATGGTATATTATTTTCAAGAGGCTTTTTTAATGTCATGCTAAAGACAGGCACTCCTTAAAGAGTATCTGAGTCACCATGCTAATTATCCAGAACCTCATAGAACTGAGGAAAAAACATTGTTTGGAACAGAAGTCCAGTAATCCTTCTAGTGTGGCAACTTGTAAGAACTGAAATAGGGGAGAAATTTTATTGTAAGTGATAGCTGCAGAGTTAAAAACTCCTCAACTGAATACATATCATTAAATGTATGGTCTTCATAATACCATCATCTATAGCATATGTTGATTGTGAAGAAAATGTGGATAAGAGTGTAATTCTGTAGTATACTGTAATATTTGAAAAATACAAGTCTCTCTTAAATAGACCAAAATCTATGAATGAACTTTAAAGTCACAGAATACTGTGTTGTAAGGAACCTCACAGATCATCTGGTCCAACCTTTCTTAGCAAAACCTTGGTCTGGTTTATTAGTGCAATGTTTTATGTTATTATGTGTTTTTCTGAGGTGCACTATACCTCTGGAGTGCACTGAATTGTTGTATCGTTGTATTTATTCATACTAGCATTATGCTGTTACTTACTTACAGCACTTGAAATGCACCAGTGTGTTTTGAATGCAGGATCAATGCCCACAAAGTATGCAAGATAGTCTTTCTACCACTTGAGATGAAGCTAGTTTTCAAAAACTGTTGTTTTGTTTGTAAGACTGAGAAGTAAAAGTCTAGTTGCTGAGGCAGACACAATTTAGAGAAGGCTAACACAAATTGATACTTTTGGGTGTACCCACATGCTGCCAACTTTGCTTCTTGCTTCCCCAAAATTAGGTTATTTTGCTTCTTGTTATATTCATGAACTGAACTAGTGCTGAATGTGGCCCACCCAGATGCTGTGCAGGTTGTTAAGTAAACTGTTTCTTGGATGATGTGAAAGTACTAGTTTTAACTGAGGAAGACTTGTATGGTTTAATCTTAAGTGCTGTGTTAGCCCTATTACCACAATTGTAATCAACGAACAAACATTTAATTCTTTCAGCTTTAGAAGGAATAGGCAACTGATACTGTGTGCTCTTCATATCTTTGAAAAATTTATTTCTTTCCTCATATGAACATAATGAGTGACATCACAGGCACACTGTTTCCAAGTATTCGGCAAGGGCCAGATTTTTTGTTAAGGATCCGAAGCAGGGAAAAGAGAGTTATTGTCAGATTTTGTTTAGATAGAATATGGTATATGCTGACAAAAGAAATATTTCTGCCAACAGTGCTGCATCAGCTCTCTAAGTAATGTTAATCTAAGAGGATGGAGGTAGCATTACTACATTCATTTTAGAGAGGCAGTGTGGTTTTTTGCTCAAAGTTTGTTTGAGGGTGTGAAATTAAAGATGTTATGCTCTTATGTTCTAGGAGATAGTTGCCAAAATTGATTATCTGGTTTATTTGTGTATTGAGAATATGTAAGCTGTTTTATAAACATAGGAAAACACTAAAAAATTACTACTGTGTCTTATGAAAATACTAGCTTAATTTCAGTCTGGAAAAGCCTATCAATTACTATTGTTTTAGCTTAAGGTGTACTTTCCAAGGTATCTGCATCACAAGTTTATGGACTTTGAATTTCTTTTAAAGAGACAGATTCAGTGTTTCCTGTTATAAAAACTGTAATCATGGGCATCCTATTCAAAAAATGACCTTTAAAGTACTTGTTTGTAGGGAACATGGAAGAGCAAGAAGACCCCTTTGAACATCTGAGGAAGCTTATTTAAACTAGCTGAAGTCTAATTCTTTCTGTAGAATCAAACAAGACATCTATAAGGTTAATCCATATGGACATTGTCATTATATCTCATTTGGTGTCTTGTTGGTTGCTTAAACGAAAACATTTAGAAACTAGATACCTAATTGAACTTCTCAGAGCTCACTTATTGTGAAGTTAGTGCTAAAGGCCCTTCCAAACTGCTGCTTGAAAGCATGCTGATGATACGTCTTTGACAGTAATGTTCATTTCTCTTTTCTTATTTTTTTTCTTTTCTAATGCCAAGATAAGTACTACTTGTATAATCCTTGCCTAATTTATTTTAGAATTGATAGAATTTGGTGTTTCATCCCAGATTTAAGATCCCATGCCCACAGTCATTAAAGAAATCTTCTTTGATTTATATAAATGTTTTGTCATAATGTAGTCTTTAGGGAAGAATTACACCCTTTCACTGAAAGAAAAGAAACCATTCAAAGGATTGAGTTTCTTTTTCTTAATTTGTAATATAGCCTATTTTGGTGCTTCAGGGCAATATTTTTTTTCTTTCAGCTTATGAAGGGTGTTTCAGCTGAATATGCTCATACCTTTAAAAATCATTTGGTGTGAGAACTTTTTAAGTTACAGGGTGGTTTATTTTTTTTTTCTATAATACACTATACCCTGCCTTTGAGCTTTCAATTTAAGTCTTCTGTCATATACTGCCAAAAACTTTGTTCAGAGCTCTGTCTGTGTTGAAACATGTATGCCTGTCCCAGTGTCATAACTAATTATATACCTTGTATGCTTACTTCTAGTAATTGGAAAGTAGACCTACCGCAGGATAAGTTTTAGTATTAGATTGTATCTTGGGGACATGTTGCAGAAATCAAGTTTCCACCAAGCAGCAACTTGAATTTGTAAACAGATATGACTATTTTAAGTGCATCATCTCATGGTTGTTTCTTGAAATCTGTGTGTGTTTGTTTTAAACCTGGGGAGAAGGTGTTTTTGAACCGTACCTCTGCATGCGTAGTAATTATAACCTACTTCTTTTAATCACAGTATTCTGAAGTGTCTGTCTCCACTTCAGATGAAGGCCTATGTTGCCATGCTGTCTTTCTGCAAATTTTGTTTGGTGGTTCTGAACTTGCAGAAAATGTGTCTGTACATAGTGCTTGGCTAAGTTCTGTTGGCCTGAAATGCTGTTTTCAGTTCCTTACATTATAAAAAGGAAAAAAGGAAAAAGATCGGCATTTTTATCAGTAAGAAAGCATGGAAGTTAGAGGGAAAAGCAGCATTTCTTCCATCTTTTCCTTTGCAGACTCCTTCAGTTGTGTTTTGTGTGTTTGTACACATATATGTGTCTTTGTGTATCTATAAATTTTCCTAAGTACATGGAGAAGGAAAGAAGGAGTCTTGCAGTTATGTGTAGGGTTTTTTTTCCTGCTTAGAGCTAGGCTAGGAAACAATGATTTATATACACCAACATGTATAAAATATGTTCTCCTTGTCCATGCCTGCTGAATAAAGACTTTGCCAGTCTTAAGTCTGAGAGCTTCACATGTAGTTGCAATTAAAGTCTTAGGATTGAGCATTTAATGCTAACAATAGATTACAGTATTGTCAGGTTGTGTTCTGATTTTGGTCTTTGTTAAATTATGAGACCTCATTTTTATGGGAGTTCCATGGCTACTTGCTGTTGTGCATTAAAAACTGTTACTTAATAGAGAATGTATCATTGTTTTACTAAAACTACAACACTAGTGCTTGGATTTCTCCAAAAGGCATATTTAATTTTTTTTACATAATATCATATATTTGGGTATTTTTATTATAAGGATGATTGGTTTACAGGGAAACTTTTTTTTTTTTTTTTTTTTTTTTTTTTTTTTAGTA
>VZRH01004172.1:362360-367102 GCA_013397555.1 Urocynchramus pylzowi | reverse complement strand
TTTTTGATAAGGAAATGATTGGTTGTCTCTCATTATGTGAAATTTAAGTTTGGGGTTTTTTTCCAATTAAGGGTTTCTTAGATAACTTACTGGTTATGTAACCTTCTGTCTATTAGTTGTGTGGCAAGAGAGAAGCATGATTTTGTCAAATAAGGTTGTTACTTTTTGGCATCTTTGAAATTACTGTGAATTAAATCACTTACTTTGAAAGTTTTTGACAACAAAATGTTTGGTGTGCTTTTAAACATTTCCAGTGTCTTGTCAGATAGTTTTATCTTTTACTTTCCTCTCCACAGCTGGCATTTTTTAGAAGGGCTCAGTGAAGGAGAAGACTGGGTCAGTCTGACCAGGGAAAGTATAATGCTGTCCTGCATTCCAAGTTTATATGTGTCACAACTGAGTTAATATTACTTGCTAAGAAATACTAGTGCACTGCAAGTAAGATCTTCCAGTGATTTTTAAACTTCAGTTTTCTTTGTCAAATATATGCAAAAATTTAGTGTCCTAATTTCTGCAGAGAAAAAAAAAAAGGATTATTTGCCAGTATAAAAAAAGCATACTTTATATACAGATTTTTTTTTTTAATATTTCTCTTGTTTGAACTTAAATAATTTTACTATCTTTCTTTTCTGTTCTTATAACTCTCTGCTCACGTGGATTTGAAACACTTTATTTTGGAAATTAAGTTAGCTATTCCACTGATGTAAAAATTGGAGGTAGAGTTGTTTGAGAAACAAGTACATCTCACTCAGCCTCTGAGGAATAAAGGAGGCTGAGTATTTTTCTATATCCCAGTCCAGGCACTCCATCTTCTGTATCTGTCATTCATTCTTCTCTTCATTGGCATGTCCTCTTTCCCTTTGCTTGCTGTATAGGAAGAAGACAGTTTTGTCCCTATCTTTGAGTCACTTGGGATGTGATTGTTCTAGCTTTCTTTCAACAGGCAAGGTATTTATGATATTCTCCCTAAACTTCTGATTTTTAAGTCTGTCTTTCCTCTACAATCTCTATCTCAAGGTTTCCAGAGCACTAGCAGTGAGGAAGGGACATGGGAGTTTTCACTTCTGGTCACAGAAATCTTGTCAATGAAGATGACTCTATGAGCAGTAGTGGTTACAGAGGGCCATGGAGCTATTGGTCTGAAGGGTCAGATACATTCTACATTAGTTCCATTCATTCAGTGTTTAGAGGCCTGTAATGCCTCAAAGACCAAAATTCAAAGTTCCAGATTGTTTAAAAATGAATGACCCTTGCCTGAAAGCAATTCCTGCTTGCCCATGAATCTGAGAGTTTTACAAGTCCTGACAATTAATATATTTCAAGGTATCTCTATAGAAAATCAGAATGGAAGAACGAAGCATCTAGTAGCAGTATTGGCAGAGTAATCATTTGACAACAACAGAAACCTTTCTATCAGTAAATTAACTGGTAGTTGACAAGAACGTAAAATTATTAAACTCTCTAAAAAAAGTAGAGAAATTCTGCTAGGAAAAACCTGCTTTTGTTCAATGTAAAAAAACATGTAGCAAGGGAAGAAATTTTGGCCTGTGATTGGTGTTGTCTGTAACGTGTAGTTAAACATGAATACCAGAATTATTTTGTCACTGTTCATGGGGTAGACCATTATCACTGTTAAATTATTTAAATATTTAAATTATAAATCCAAAGAGTTGACAATATCCATTATTGCAATAAAGAAAAATTTTCGCTTATTATTGCTGTTTCAAAGATAATTAGTAAGATGTGCAGTAATTGTAATTTCTGCTACAGTGCCTCTTCTTAGAGGAGAATAAGGCAAGGTCCTTTATGGAAAGGAGAACTCAGTTTAATTTGCACAAATATAGTTTGATTTTGAGTTAAATGTCGAATTTCAAAATGGATTCAGGTAGAAGAACTGGGATTGACTTTTGAATTGTGGCCCTGTTCCTTGACTTAGTTCTGGAGTTGAGAGCCTAGAAAAACCAAAGGAGCTCTTGCAGCACTGGCCTTATGAATATGGCACAAACAAAAATACAGATGTGTTTTCCTAGAAGTTATTCAGTCTGCTGCTGGTTTTCTCTCTGCTGATGGTTATCCATTGTCTCAGTTTTAGGTTTCTGAAGATACTTTAATATACACAGAGGAAATTTCTATGTGTTAGCATCTGTTTTGAAACATTTTAACTTGTAGTGCTTTACATTTTTATTCCTCTCAATGATGCAATTTTTAGAGCAAGATTATTAGTTTTTAAATGTTTTATAAGACATAAAAAAAGAAAAAGTAGAGAAACATTGAAACATTCTGACATCTTACTTGACATTGTGTATTTACCCTGTATAAATGTGAGGACATATAATATCTGCTTCTAATGCACATGATAAAAACCTGGATGGAAAGATTCAAAGACCTGTGTGTATGGCAGTGCTGTTGTCTTTTGCTAGTGTGCAATGAGTTATACCTCTTGAGAAGTCAACATTTTTAAGCTCCACAAAAACCTGAATGGCATTTGTTGTGCAAAAATCTCTAAAACCAAAATCCCATCAAGCTAGACCCCCAGCATATGGTTTTCATCTGTTCTGATTGTATCAAGAAGAAACAATCCAATGTAGATGAAGAGTTGTATTCACCGTGAGTTAGGTCCCTAGTGTGATTGCAAGGGTTGGAAAAAACACTGTCCAGAACTTGTCCAATGCAGTAATTGAATGTAATGTTTTTGGTTTTTTTTTGGTTTTTTTTTTTTTTTTTTTTGGTATCACAGCTATATTACCCTCATTTTTCAAGAGCTTTGTTGAAGCTAGAGGGATATATTTTTGTCCAGAATCATAACAGGGTGGTTATTCTTTGTATTATTCCATGAATATCAGTATCACATCAGTAATCTCTCAAGAGGTGAGGGTGGGTCTGATCCTCTCCATTAATACTTGTTCCCCTTTCCCATTCCCAAAAATGCCTGCCAGACATGTGATACACTAGTAAAAATTCAGTTGTGAAAAGACTCAGAAGCATGATTGGTGCTGTGTGAACTGGAAAGTAAGGATTCCAGAAACATGATAGATGGTGAAATGAAGCCCTTCCCCTGTGCAAAATGAAGTCCGTGGCTAATTTGGAGATAACAAAACATCTGGTTCCATGAGAGATCAGACTTAATCTGAAGATCTGCAGAGGACTACAATATTTCTTGTTCATATTTAGTATTTTGGAATGCCTGTACTCCAGCTGCATCCCCTCTGATAAATGATCTGTGAGAGAGAGATGAGCAAACTTCAGGTGTCAATAAGCAAAAGGCCGCAGGAAGAAACCAAATTAGTGACATTGTACATCTAATGGATTTATTTTAGATGAAAAAGTGCTTTCCTGAAGCCTTGATATTTATATCAGTGGGAAATCAACCATAGTAAATTCAACAGGTGCAGGCAGGAGCAAATGTCTTCACTGGTTTGAGCAGAAGAATAGAATTGAAGTCAGAGCAAATGAAAATAAAACCAGTCTGATGACTAAATCATCCCTAAATCAATATAAAATACTCTGAAGTAGAGTATTGTGGCAGATTTTGTGTCAGTGCATTGATATAAATACAAATTTCTCTCCAGAACTTCAACAAAGATTGATATCTGTCCTTAGAACTTTATATTATGCTGCTTCTTAGAACCTGCATAGACTTCTTGTCCTTTATGAATCTCTGTTTTCAGTAAAGCCTGATCTGGACATGTCTGCTTTTTCTCGGAAGATGTCAAGCAGATGAGTATTACTTTTTGAATTGTATCCCATGTGAAAAAAGTAGCATATGGACTTATAAGATGCAACTAGCTTCCCAGTTGGCCTAATTGATGTTGCAAGAATGTAGACTTTTACTAGCCACGACTGTGGTTTCTGTACAAATGTTTCCTTCACCAGATAGAGCCTTAGTTTAGTAGCATTTATGTGCTCCTGTGCCCCTCAGCATGCTCAAGTGCTTCTTCTGAATTCTTAATTAAAATAGGTGTTTTATTTGAAGTGTATTTTTTCTTCATTTTCCTAACTAAACTTTGAATCAATTCATCTTTATGATTTTTTTTTATGAATAGTAAATTCATGTATGCCAAAATGGAAGAGGAGAAAAAAGCAGGTTATCTGTACAGAATGTCTGTACAAAGCAACTGAAATTCTTCCCCACATTCTAAACATTATCTGAAAGCTATTTTCAGTCAGATGAAAATCCTTGGAAAAAATTGTTTTCGCATAGTGAACCTCACTTTTGTTATGAAGATGGTAATGAGGTTACCAAAATGTGCTCAAGTGTAACATAAAATATGTTAGCAGTATGGAACTGGAAGTCCAGACTTAAAGTTACTCTGAAACTTCCATTCATACTAATCCTATTTCACTCATTGAAAGACTTTTCCATTGCTTGTTAAAAGTAGAAATTATTGCCAATAATGACTGTGCAGGGTATGAGAAGTGCTTAGTCAGAACAATGCAACCTAGATAGATGGGTTCTGTGAATTGTTTAGGAAGGACTAATTGCCCAATTGCAAAATGATACCTTGCACTTCCCTTGCCCTTTGTTCAGTCCATGAGATGGTTATTACTTGTGTTGATTTGATGAGTTAGCCAAATTAGTTTGATTGGTTAAGGGCCAAACTCCCACCCAGCTGCTCAATTATTTCTTCATTCCTGACTTCCCTACTCCTCACAAGAAGTGCAGGAGGATGGGTAATGGGAGGTTTTGTTGTCAGCCCGTAACAGTCTCTTCTGCTGTTCCTTCTTTCTCATAGTTTTCCCTT
>VZRH01004172.1:342360-357360 GCA_013397555.1 Urocynchramus pylzowi | reverse complement strand
GCTGAACTGAAGTTAGAATGCTGAGGATAGTTATACAATTATGTTTCCCTCACCAGATGTAACTTTGCAATAATTAAATCTAATGAAATTTAAGTATTGTAGTCAGTGTTTGGTAGCTATTTCCGAGTCCTATTGGTAATACCACTGAAATAATGGTAATGGCAGTTATCTGTGAAAAGTAACAGAGAGAAATAAGGTACTATACTACCTTATTTAAAAAAAAAAAAAAAAAAAGAAAGAAAAAAAAAAAAAAAAAAGCTTTAGCAAACAATTGAACTACCATCAAGCCCTTTCTATTTTCATTCCTGTCAGGAATGTTTTGTTATAATTATGTCATCACTGGATTTTTTTTTCCTTTCCTCCAAGTGATCTAATCTTTTTCTTAGTGTTTAGACTTCAGCTTTCCCTCTTTATTTCACTGCTTTCCTTGGAACATACAAGTAATGTTGGGTTGCTCAGTTGTAGAATTCTATGGAAGTTGCTGAGAAGAGGATGGTTACTTGTAAACAGTCCTCCCCTCCCCATCCTAGGAGTATCTAGAAAAATTAGTTCTGTTATAATTTGCCCACATGTGAATTTGAGTAGGTTTCTACAGTCGGTTAACCAAGGGAAGCTGCATGGAAGTATGCCACAGTACACAGAATTACTACTATAAGGCTGTAACTTCAGTCTACTCTTTTACTAGCATCAGACTACCACCAGCAGAACTGAACCCTGATCTTGGATTTCATTCCCATGTAGCAGGAGTTTTATTAAGACAACAGAAAGCAGCAAGCAGCTTAATAGCATCAAGCAGATAGTGTAATTGTGTTGTACAGATGGCTTGCATGTAACATCTAAATAAATAGTGGGTTCAGAATGGTAGTGATAAAGCCAACCAAGATGGTTTTCCCAGTTGTGAAATGTTTGTGTAAAGAATGACCTTTTTTGTTTTTGTTCAAGTCTGACAGTTGAAGATGCTTTTAAAACATTCTAGTCACTTAGAGTGGAGCTATACAACTTCGGTTTGGTAGCTTTAAAAGGCAGATCATATCCATCATTGAAATAGCAAGTCTCAGGGTTATGAGAGAAGACTGGGGATAGGAGATGAGAGCTGTTCAGTCCAGTTTACATTTGTCACTAGTGACTAGCTTTTAAAAAATGTATTAGCTGTGCATGGTGGTAAGTAAGTTCCAGCTGCAGGGGATTACTGCTCTGAGTGGGTCGGGGATCTTGGAATGCATTCAGTTCCATCAGGGGATTTGTGTCCCTCGTCATTAGCCTTAACATTACTAAAACACTAAAGATTAAGAACAGACCAGTGTCACCTGCTCCGAACTTCAGAAAACTCTCCAGAACTACTGTAAACAAAGCAAAATAAAAAGTGATTTCAAAGCAAAAAAAACCAAACAACAAACCACCTAAAGAGTTCTCACCCTTTAAGGAAGTGAGTGTAGGGCATGACATAGTGGAGAAGGAAGAATCTCCTGTATGAATCTAATACTGAGTGAAAGATTGTGCATGTGACATATAGAAAAATACCTAGATTTTCACCAGAAAAAGGTTATCTGTTGATGAATTATTCTCCCTACTTATTTAATGTGTCATAGTACTAATTTACACCACAAACACCTCCACAAATACCTTCCTGCTAATGAACATTTTTGTGGGGAGTTTCAAAATCAAGATGTGCTGCAATTTTAAGGACGTATTTCCAAGCCCTTTACTCTCACAGGTTAGGAGTGAAGAGTTTTACTGTGTTTTTTCAGGATACTTTTTTTTTCCCCTCAAGAATAAGGCAAGTGAGCCGCACAGGGCTTTACTTTTTTCAGGGATTTTGAAATTCAGCTTACATGCCAGCAAGCAGTTTAGTGGCAGGAAGTCTTTCCTAGTAGTGCAGTCATGAACTGGTAAACTAGAAGCATCTGTAAAAATTTAGAGGGAGTATCAGCTTTCTCAAAGCTCCAGCCCAAGACTAATGAGGTGCAAATGATAGCGCTGCATAACCCTTCTCCACCCCAATTGTGGAATGAGATATTGCGACAGAAAGAAGTAAAGAAATAAGACAAAGATTTCAAAACTTACACTGCCCTGAAAAAAGACTCGGTTTTCAGGAGATTTTCAAATGGCTGAGGTGGGCCAACCTGCATATTTTGCTAGCAAGAAATTCATACCTTCTTCCTCAACCGCAGACATATTTCCATGGCACTGAATACTGGCAGATGGAGATTGTGAGCAGTAATTGTTTTTTTTCTACATGTATATGAAATTTTACCTCTTGATGTGATTGTTCTTATTAACAGTTGCTCTGCTAAGAAACTAACTTCTGCTAATTTGCATCTATGATAGATCCTTTTCTCTGCTTGCTCTACAGAAAGAGAGGAAGGGGGTAGAAATGCCATTTGTTTGAAGGATCACATCTGGGGTGTGATCTGCTGTATCTTGACACCAGATGGCAGGTTTAGGCTGACAACTAAAACCCGGTTTAGCCTCATCAAATGGCATCTTAATCTTTTACTTTCTCTGATCATACACAAGAGGAACTACTACAAAATCATAGCAATTATTTGGACTCCGACTAAGAAGTCTTCCTTTGAGTTTATTAAATTTCTTGCTTCTCATCTCTACAGTGTTTATAGGAAAGATTGCTTCTCCTTGGCAACACCTAAAACATTACTGCACAGCTCATACATTGTTCCAAGTATGTGTTGTGGGGGCAGAGGTGTGGTGCCTTTAAGTGGCTGATTCTTGTCATAACAGGTATGGCATTAGCCCTGCTGAGTAGTGACTAGAAGTGACAGCATTGCGTTTGAGGTGCCTGGAGGGCACTCAGTCATCACTCCTACACAGCAATATGCCTTTGAAAGCACTGAATACAGTTGCTTGCCAGTGTGGAGTGTGCTCAGTAAAGCCTAAGGAGACAGAGGTTTGATTCTTGTGTTCTTTTGTTCACCAGATTTCCAGAAGAAAGTCCTAGAAAATCAAGGGACGATGGGGGCTGTACGCTGCTCACTGTTCTGCTTCCTTCCACATGAGTGTGTGCACATAAGTAGGCTTCACCTCCGCCCCCCCTGCCCCGCCCCTTCACTTGGGCACTTAAGTGCATATCTTTCAACTTCAGGCCACCCAGGACCTAAAATCTTCATCCAGCTTCACACCTTTCTCGTCTCCCTACCTTCTGTATGTTCCTAAGTTAACTTCCACCTACTGTGCACAATAGTATTCTTTAGTGGTCCCTGTGGTTGTGCTTTGTATTTCTTTGTCAAGAAATTGCCATAAAGCGTATAAAACTGAAAACAGAAATATGAAGATGTTGCAGAATTGAAATGTTCTTACTTATAAAGTTTCTTACTGAATACTAAGGGCTTCTAAAATGTTTTACCTGTTAGTTCAGTAAAAGCATAAAAGCAGAGATCAGAATAAAAATACATTGGAATACCATATTTTATCAGGAAGTTACTTGTCACAGTATTACATTTTTTATCAAGCATGAGATTTTTATTACATATTTTTTAACCTCTATTTTTGTAATGTGTCTCAGTTACATCAATCAGCCTCTAAACTAGCCTTGGGCACTTTCCTTGTAAAGTTCTTAATGGATTGCTTTTTTAAGGATTTGAATTAAGTAATTTTAGAAGGTTATTGCTGCATATATGGGTTATGGGTATGCTGCTGCAAGTTTATCAGTATTTGATATTATATTTATTTTATATTTACATTTATTTGTTGTTAATGAATTACTTCCAATATCACAATGCTAAAGAAAGGATAGGAGGAAGATAATGCCTGTTCTCTAATACTAAGAGAAAATCTTCATCTTTTGCCTTTTACAAATGGCTTTAAAAAATACTGATTAAGCTGTAAATTGCAGGTTTGGAGGAGCAGGCTGGACTGATTGTGGGAAATTAGCATTTGTGAAAAACATGTGTCTCTCTCACTATGGGTTCCAACTGGAGTGCCTCAGTACAGACTCCTAAGCTGACTTTGGCAGTGTTAAACACACTTTTTTGGTAGAAGAAAAATGTTTAATGTTTACTTTAGTGTTGGAAGCAGTGGACATGTTCTTCACTAGTAAGCATAATTCTTTTATGTTTCCTCCATTTTTTTTTCTCCTTCTTGAAATGCTGTTTGAAGTAAAGGGGAGAGACCTCTGTCATTTATGTTTATATGTACCAATAGGAGCCTTCATTGCTATCAGTCTCCTGTGCATTGATTTTGATGTGATGGGCCTAGTCTGCAGAATTCTCATGTCGTAAATCAGCTCAGTGTGCTGTACTTCACATGAAGTAACTACTGGAAAACTCAGATTTAAATCTGGATTCTAGCTCTGTAGTTTTTCAGATTTGGTTTTTACGGTGGGTTTCATTTAGGCCTTTTTCAGAGCAATGAGGAAATACATGAATTGCTTTTTCAGAAGTACTAACATGTATACTTTAGAAAGAAAATTAATGAGAAAATTCTTACCTGAGGAAAAATTCCTCTGTAATTTATGAGAAAATCTGAACAGACTACCTCTACATATACCAGGATATATTCTGTCCAGTGATGCTCTTGAGGATTGAGGTTAGTTCAAGATTGGGCATCAAGTTTGTCTGAGTTTAAAGGCTTATATAAACAGACACTGGTGGAAACAGGCCAGGGCTTATCATGCTGGATACTGCAAGATGCTGAGGAGTTACAATGGTGCTGAAAAATTTTTGTTCTAGCAAAATTTGAATAATTTTGGTGATTTCTTGAAATTAAGTCCCACCTACATGAGAAATGTTGACTTACACACTAAAACCATGAAACAATAGAATGAAACAACTTGAGGATTTTAAGAACCGTATCTAATTTTGAGAAAATAAAATTCCCTTTTACAGTAGAATTCATTTGTCTTTCAATAAATGCTGACCAAAATAATCTTTAATCCATTTTGTCAAATGACATCCAAATACAATAGTATCCTTTTAATATATGTAGGGACATTTATGTTCTCTCTGCTTGTTTTCTTCTACTTCAGTAACTTTGTATGCTTTCATGGCTTCACTTTTGACTCCTTATTTCAATGCAGACAAATAGGAAGACTTGTGGTTTATTCTGGAAATAAAACCAATGCTGTTGTGTGAATTGTATAGTGAGTAAGGAGAAGGTGCTACTCTGCATTTCAGAAAGTTGTATATATTTTCTTTGAAGGCTAATCATGTCTCTGTGATATGTTTACACTCTGATGGGCTCAGAGTACACTCACTGCTTCTGCCTTTATATTTTAATGCAAATTAAATAATGCAAAACATAAAAAATGTGTTCTTAGATAATCTAGAAAAGAGTTAATAAAAATCAACAACTGCTAAAAGCAATCCTTAACTGTAGTGCCTAACTATTGTTCAGGCATACTGTACAAATGCGTTCTGCCTAAGTTAGCCAGAACAATGTCTCCAGCTAGTGATTAGGCTCAACTCCAGCTTTCACCTCAGGCAAAATTTCTGCAGTTATACTACTGTTTGTCAAGTAATTAAAGGCAAAAGAAGCATTAACCTGAAGTTTTTGAGGAGATTTTTTTGGTTTTTGTTTTTGCTTTTTAATTACATGTAAATGAATAAATATTCCAATTGAACAAGAAAAAGATTGTCAAAGGCATATGTAGGAGGCTTTGGGGGCTGAGATTTCCATATTAATTCATGGATACTAAGCCATGTCTGTCCCTCAGACACATCTATGTAGCTCTGTTGAAGTTGTGGTTAACTCCTGTTGTGTACAAGTGCTACTAGGGGAAATGGAATCATGGGAGCACTGAACTGATGGAGAAGGAACAGGAACCAGAACCTGTCACAAGTCAACAGCTATGAAACAATAGTTAGCTGGAAGACTGACTGGGAAGTTGTAATCCTGAGTGGCTGAGAAGCAATCCTCTTTTGTCCTGTCTTCATTTGTGGGAGAAGGACTAGTTTCACAGTGTCTACCTGGTTGAGATGTTTTCCTCTTGTAGGTAGAGGATGAGCAGCAGAGCTACAACCAACTGTTAGTGTATCTTGAACTCTTTCAATTTGTGCTTAAATGCCAAACCAAATCATTATTGCATTTTCAGTCTCACTTATCTAGCTTAGGATTTAGATAATTGAAAGGATATTGCATATATTATATATGTTA
Organism: Urocynchramus pylzowi; assembly: GCA_013397555.1. Lineage (NCBI taxonomy): Eukaryota > Metazoa > Chordata > Aves > Passeriformes > Fringillidae > Urocynchramus > Urocynchramus pylzowi. The sequence goes on along the minus strand of VZRH01004172.1, from coordinate 351,252 downwards.
TCATTTCTGAGGAAGTTATGGTTTACAGATATAATTTCCAAGTGTTGTTGAATGATCAGTGATTCACAGAACCACAGATAGAGAACTCAATGAATATTTGAATATGAGCAATGGCTGTCAGTTGCCTGTGTATGTGATGCACACTGGGCTCTGTAGGGAACTCAAGCATAATAATGGCGTTAGTTGACTAATGTAGAAACAAGTTGTTTGTATCCCACCTCTATTCCCCTTGCACTCTTTAACACCTTGGTATATAATATGCAGACATTACCTACATTATTACCATTTTAAGCAAAAATTTCTGAGATACAGATTTACTACTCCTTTACTTTTTAACTGCCTATTATCTCAGCACTGGTGTAGGTGAAATGACAACTTTCAGCCCGCTTGTTTTCTGTGGTTTATATTGTGCCAGCTTCTCGTTCTTTGACTTTGTTTATAATACATTCAGCTTCTTACCAGACTCTCAGCTAAGTATTGGAAAGTGTAGGACTGTTCAGCTGCTCACAGAAGTTACCTAGATATTCCGATAGAAATTAGATAGATTAGATTAACACATGCATGTTAATGAACATTTCTCTGTAGGCTGTGGACCCTGTGTTAATATACTAAGATCCCCATCATGGATTTAAGAAGCCTGCTTCCCTTTATTGTACTAATAAGATATTTATGGGTAGGGAGCTGTGCATCACACTGCAGTTATCTGATCTTTTGCCTCTGGAGAGACAACTTTGAAAACTCTGAAGTCAAAATGAAAACAGGCTTCCAGTTGTTACCCAAGCCCTGCTTTGTGCCATTCTATGAAAGGAGTTCAATCCAATTCTGGCAGTCTTTATTCATGAAAAATCTAAGAACAAAACCAAGAGTGATGAGCCTGTGGAGATTGTAATGTAGCTTACTGTCAGGTACTTTTGATAAAATAATTGCTGGTTTTATGGTCCTTTCACCAACACAGGACAAAAGTTGAGTAGTAGTATTCATAGGGACTCTGAGGGATAATTAGTCTTTCTGTATAAATAAGCATGCATATTTGTAGCTTTCTGTCTGGTATATATATATATATATATATATTTGTATATATTTGTACATTCAGGTTGTGGTTAAATATAAATATCCTGCTGTGTTGGGCTGTAGAATGTTCTCTGATTCTGGAGTACCTATAATGCATGCATTGCATGCTGTAACTGTACAGGCCAGTACATCTCACACCTTGTTTTTTTCAAATTCCATGCGGCTGAACAAAAAAAAAGTTGTTGTGCTCTTATAACTAAATCAGCTTTGTTTGGGTTTTTTAGGTGTTATCTTACTTCTTCAGAATTTCTGTTTATTTTCTCTGAGGTGTCCCATCTCCAGGACGGTCCTTCTTGTGATAATGATTTCTCTCCAGTGAAAGAGCTCATCCATCACTGATTGCCCTGTCCTTTACTGCTCACTTGTAGAAAAATGGAGGTACACAGTGTGAAAGGATTATAAGAACTCACCTTAACTAATAACTTCTGAGAAAAATAACCAGTTGTCCATTTCATCTGGACAGTCTGAAGGAATTGCAGAGATCTTTGGCCTCAGATCTGGACAAGACAAGAAGTAATCTCAACAAAAATCAATTTGTATCATACAGACTATCCAGTGCCTGGTCTTGAGAATCTAGCATCAGAAATAATTTCTGAAGATGAAATTTTTGCTCTTAGTCAAGTATTCCTGACATATCTCACATTCTTCTAAAATCTGCCATTCAGCTGTCAAAAAAATTGGTTTCTCATTCAAATCCAAGCTCATTTTGTCAGCTTTCTTTTGTTTCTCAAGCAGAGAATATATACACAGTACGATATCCTCAGAAAGAGGCAATGTAGCCATTAGCACTGCTCATCAGAATGACTTTCTGTGAAGCTACACAATTGAGTCTCAAAACTGACTTTTGCAAACAATGCTGCAAAAATATGTTTAGTGCCTCGTCCTATTTTCTCTTTTCTTCCCTGTCATCTCTATGTGACTGGGGTGTCAGATTTTCTTCAGACCTTCTTAATCAGTGTATAGGAGTGCAATACAGTACCTCACTCTTTTCACTGTCTTCCTCCAAATACCTCTCTTATTCACTCTCAGAGACTCATCAAAAAGGATGCTGAAGTGAATTGTTAGGAGAATGATGTGACTACCTAAACTGTTTTGTATTGGAGGAAAATTGTTTCACAGCAGCTGTTTCTGAGAAACAGAAAAAAAGTAGAAGATCCATCAGTCCTGGACCTAAGAGGACTGAAATCCAGAATTAACATTTGGGCTGATGACACTGTTGTTGCTTCAGCAACATTTTTATTTTAATCTGCAAGGTTCTTTCTGCTGTGCCTGTTCTGTTTGGTAGACCTCTGCCACTTCTGTAACCACTTCCTACTTGGACTTTGTCGTGAAGGTCCTGAGGACATTAAAAAAAGTAAATTGTCTTCAGGCCACGTCTGTAAGACTGGCTCATAAAACAGATGGTGCAACTTACTGAAAACTGCACTAGAATTCTCTCTTGCCAAAAGTTGTACTGTTGATTTTATTAGCTCTGACAAAGCTAACAAGGTGACTCAGATTACTGCTATTCTCTTGAAATGGAATGTGGCCATATTTGGCTGTAGGACATCCTGCACTTACATGCAATCTAATACAACACTGCATGTTCATTTAATGCAGATGTCATTTGAACACTCTGTAATCCTGAGTGCCCCCATTTGATGGACATGTTGGTGACTATCATGCAGCATGATGATTCCCTCTATAAATAGAAAGTGAAAAAAAGGCAAAAGGCTTCTTTTCTTTCATCATTGCTTTCCACATCGGAAAAGTTTGATCTCTATTAGGTTTACTTTTTCACTGGATATCACAGAACCCATGGCTTAATTTATATTTCAGGTCAGAGCAAGGAGACACTGAGATTACAGTTTACACAGTCATAATGAGCAGATGACAGAAAACCTGACCACCATGCAGTGAGATCCACTCCTTTTGGTGGGGAAATGTAGTCTATAAGACAGGTTTGTCCCAAGAACATTTAAGCCACTCTTATCTGTCTGGAGACTTTAACTATTTGCCAAATGTGTTTACCTATTTTAAGAGGCAGCAGATCATAAATGGGAAGAGAAGGATGATGGCCTATGTGCTGCTTTCCAGGACATAAGATAGCCTGAGGTCTGCTTCTTCCCTTCAGATGTCAACAAGAAGTGCCAGTACTTCTACTCCAGTATTCTTATGTTCCTGATCTTGTGGGGAAAGAGATTTAAGTATAACTTCCCTGACTCATCTTCTACTAACAATCCTCCCCTAGGTGAGGCAAGAAACAACACGATTGATCCTTCTGGCTCCAGCTTGGCTGAGGCAGTTCTGACTTCAGCACCCTGCCTTTGTTCCTACACTGTTTTGCAGTGAACTTTCACAGATTTTACACCCAAACCTCACATCCTTCCACATCATACTATGAACACCATGTGGTTTCCAAGCTTTATGTACCATTTGCTCATCCTCAAACAGTGATATTTTCAGCAACAACAAAAAGTACAACAGTAGCAGAAGTAGCCACATGAACTATGTTTTTTCTGTGAATTACTGGGAAGGTGGTACCTCTCTCTACATCTTAGTTACCTATATTATCTGGACTGTTTTTTGTTCATATAAAGTTTTGACCTAAAATCATCTTAAGTGCCTCTACAGCAATTTCCATTGTGCATCCATATGTGCTAGGTGTTTCTTTGTTCTTTTTTTTTAATACCACAGTTACTTGACTGGTTAGGATCTGACTTTTAGTGACATGCACTGTTTCCCAGTGGGTCTGGCATGTTTCTGGATACTTTTTGACTACTTTTTTGACTACTTTTCCGACTACTTTTCTGGTAGTTTATAATATGACTAAAGTGATGGGAGATCAAGGCCCTAATATTTGTCCACCTCCTCCCTCCCCCTTCCACTTTTGACTTCAGACATGTCTGTGTTAATTGTTTTCAGCCTTGGGCCAACCACTCTTGTTTGCCATTTTGTGTTGATTATATCCCATCCTGAGAGTTAAAGAAGTGCTATCTTTAGCTCCGCTCACTAACCATTGCAGAAGCATTACAATATCATTATTTCTTGGGAATTGCTGTCTTTATTCAACTATGTATTTCATGCATGTTTGGTGGTGGATGCTTTGTACAGATAGGTCTTTTAAAGAGGAAGATTAATTAGTTGTAACTGTTTTCTTTGAGACATGTGTTTAAGCTGTCTGAACAGGTTTATGGGATGATTCTGCTTCCTTGTAATTGGGCTCATGTGAGTGCGGGATGTCACGTGGCCAGCAAGGGTCAACCACGTTTCCTTCTAGGAGAGCAAATGTAACCTGAGTTGACTTATAGTAACTTGATCAATAGTAACAGTTGACATCATGACCTTTTTCAAGACAAAATGAATGTTTCTTAGCTTAGAAAAATAGCTCCTCTTCACACACTTAAAGTGCTACTATGATAAGGCAATATATGCTCTCTGTTATGCTATAATTTCTGAATTTGTCATCCTCAGAAATCCAGGATTCTTTCTGATATTCTAAGGGAAAAGTGGTAGGAAGACCAACTCTGACTGCAGAGGCCCTCTCAAAGAATACCCAACTTTAAATGGCTTTCTTCTCTTCTGAGAAGTCTCTTAGTGTAGCTCTTCATACAGAGCAGTGTGAAAACAAGAAAAATTATGGAGTTATATGAATGTGTAAAGTACTTGGTATGTGTAGTGCATTTATTTTGCCTTTTCTTACTGCTTAATCCAGCTACCTTTAGTGTTTATGCATAGCACAAAATTCTAAAAGTTTTTTTGAATGTGCAAAGAAGTACAAAAGTTTTAACATTCTTATTGAAGTCACTCTACTGAAATCAATAGGAGTTAATTACTGAAGCCATTGAAATCAGGCTTCAGTAAATAATGTTTCTTGAAGTAGTTGACTCTTTTATTTTTCTTTCAAGAAAATTATATGTGCCTGTATTCATTTATGTATCATATATGTTACATGAATACAAGACGGAAGAGACATGTAGCTGACACAAGATACATTTTGCTTTTCTTTGAGTCCTGACTGTATTCTGAATAGCATCCTTCTGAATGCCTTAGGACTTCAAGTTAATATGCAGTGAGAAGGCACTAGTATGTCCCTAGGGATGTGTGTGGTTTACATTGGTAGTTCACTGTAGGAATACAAATTATATGATGCTGTGTGACCTGCAACTTTCTTCTGGGTGTGGTGCTTGACAGATTGTTAAATTTCATGTTGGAAATCTTGTAGTAGGCCTCTTTCTACAATATTCTTTACAAATTACTTTGTTTGTCATTTGACTGAAGTGTTGTCATCATCCCTGCCTGGGATTTCTTTTATTCTCTTTCTTGGTGGGGACAGAGAAAGACACATGGAAGACAAATTATGTGAATTCATGATTAAATTAATATCTTTCTTTTCATGCCTTTAGTTTCTTAGGCATAAGTTGTGAATGTTGATGTTCACGTTCGGTGATTAGAAAACTCGAGTTACTTACAGTATCAGAGAATGAAGTTTCATGACTACTTTTAAATCCTGTTTTCCTTAAGAGGTCCTTTTATTAGGAGATTATGATAAATAAAATGTGTGGGTCCTGTCCTCCTGTAGGAGGACTATTAGAGGTAGTATATGAAACAAAAAATGAAGAGTAGAAACAAGTGGGACCAGAAAACACAGTGTGCAGTCTCCATCGATCCGTGTCACCACACATTCTTGTTCCTATCACACACTGCATAATCAGAAAGGACGACACAAACTAAATCCTTTTTAGTCCGTGGAGGTTACAGTGTCCCAGATGCAGTGCCAAGTGTCATTTTATGAGTACAGGTTGCTGTATTAAGGATATGCACCCATGCGTTATGCAGAATTGACCTAGTAAGCCAATGTCAAGGAAGGAATGATGATGCATTTATAAATTTTGCTTAGTTTTCTTAAAAAAAACCAATAATAATAAAAAATATATAAGATATCTAAAGGGTGTGAACTCAGCATTGCATAACTTTAATTTCTTTATGTACAGGCACTTAAAATAGCAAATACTTGGCTTATCTATGGCATCTTTTTCATCAGGTAAGTCAGCCTTGCAACATGTCTATGCATAGTTACATATTGTAACTTGAGTTTTACACATGGATAAACAAACAGAATGGAAAAAATAAATTAAATTAATTTTTTTAAAAATAAAAATTAATTTATTTACCTAGTATCCCATACACATCATTTGTTGTTTGAGGACTAAGTATACATCTTCATACTCAGTTGCTTTTCCTAATCACTGAACATACAACCTCCCTACCAACTTTTACATGTCAAAGCACAGTTAAGCAAGTATGCTAGTATAGATTTCTCCTCTAAAAGCAATAGTTTCTATAATTATTATTAATCTATTACATTCTGCACTGCTTCTTACCCAAAGGATATCTTGTAATTAGGAAAATACAATTTCTATATGTGCACATGGTATATCACAAACAGGAGTAATTCCTGGAGTGCAATACAGAAAGAAGATTGACAGCATAAAGTAGCAGATTGCATGAAATAAGACTCTGAAAAGCAGTCTGGGGAAGTAAGAAGTATCCAATTGTCTAGAAACTGCCATGTAATTCATTAAGTGCTAAGTTTATACAAACTGTTATTTTGGCTGGAGTACAGGAGTCAATACCTACATTTCATGAAAAAATTGTCAGCAAAATGGATGTGTGTTTTATTAAAAGTACTTTTCTACTCGTATCTCAAAGCACCTTTCAAAAGAAAAAGTGCACCAGGAGTTGTGAGTGAAGGCTCAGAACATGTCTGTGTCCTTTTGATGCTGCTGTAATAATTCACAAGTTATTTAATACTCAGTGTTTGCAGTTTCTGTCTGTTTCAAATGCTTTTTATTTTTTCATTTCTATAATATAAAGCAGTTTCCTTCAGGATCAGGGGAAGAAGGGAGAATGTACATTCTGTACATGATCTCTGCTCTGAGATATGATGGTCATCTTCACTAACTGGTTTGGAGAAGATAGTACCACACATGGGTTATACCTTATTTAAGAGGATGAATTCTGTAATGCCAGTCAACCATGATGAGGACTCTGTATTAACGTCTCTCTGTTAACATTTAGTTGCTATGTTGGTCTTTGTTCTTAGTTACTAGCAAATGACCAGACAGGAAACCAGGCAAACCAATAAGAGTTACTCAAGTTGGTCCCATTTTTCCAGTTTTGATCAGTGCCTTCATTTGTCAAAGGATACTATTGTTTATTCTACTCACCCTAAAAATGAGGTGTAGTCTGAACTTTGTCATAGTTTCAGCATAATGTAGGTTATGAATACTTCTGTTTTTAAACTGTTAAAATCCAAATGAATACTTCTGTTTTTAAACTGTTAAAATCCTTGAGTGTACTGTATGCAGACATACCAAAGGGAGTCCTACAGTGCATCTCTCAAATACCTGGAGAGCAGAGTTCCATTTTTATTCCTAGACACTGCTCTGAATCTGGAATTCCTCAGTGTCCACTAGGTTAGTTTACTAGACATCCCCAAATTTTTTTCTAAAATGTATTTCCAAAATAGATGCATGATGAGTTAGTAGCTTCTATTTCAGAATGGCATACCTGATTTTTAGGAGTTGCAGTTGTAGAAATGTGATAATCTATCTCTAAAATTGTGTAGCCTGTGGTCCGGCCACCATTATCTGCTGAAACATCCTGACTGTCCCAGGGTTGTACTGCTAGGGGTGGGAGGTGGGATCTTCTTGTAATAAATTATAATTTTTCTGGGAATTGATCTAGAGTGGCTTCTATGGCTGGTAAAAAAAAATAAAATCCAAACAAAAACAAATTCAGTGACATTGATCTGCTGATAATCCATCCTCTACTTTCCTCAGTCTCATTTGTTCCCTGTATGACTGCTGTCATCAGTGTTCCCTCATTGCAAAGGTTCATCTTTGTATTTAGTACCTGGATTTAATCTTCATGGATGTGTCTACTGAAGCCCACTTGGATTGAGTGAAGAAAATACAGTGCTTAGTGTATCAGTAACATTCCTGGAAAGAGAGTGAGTTACAGTATGTAAAGTTGAAACATAAAACCTAAACTTCTCTTTGCATTAAATGGCAAAATCTTAGAGCAGTTCCACAACTGGTTTTCATGAAATCTGAAGATGGTCAAAATTATTTACACCTAGTTTATCTGAGATTTTTGCATTAAAAATTATATTTTCAGAGCAGAACACTCATTTCTAAAATTTGTACATACTCATATGTTTGGCACGTGCTTAGAAAAAACAGATAAATTCTCTATACTGCTTCACCTTGTTCTTAAAAGCAATGGAATGTGTGAGAGTCTGGCATGATATACAAATACTGTAATTTCTAAAGTCCTGACAATTCTAAATTGGTGTTTGCCAGAACTTTAGCCCACCATATCTACAGGAGGTGTGTCTTTACATGTATTTTGGAAGGCCTGATACTACTTTGGAACTTGTATATAATTTTTAGTTGTGCACATGTTAATAGAAGGTCTGTATAATGCAGACACTGTGAATGAAACATATTTGACAGTCTTTCCAAAAGCAGCAGCCACTGGTAGATCTGCAGTAAACCATCCAAAACAAACTGTCACTAAAAACAGCAGTAGGCCACTACATAACAACCACAAGAATTAATTTAACAATTGCAGTGGTTACAGCCTTGTATATTCAGCATTGCACATCCCTGCACCTCACTGTTTAATTTAACTTGACCTCCACAAGTTTTAATAATTCCATCTAGGTATTTAAGTTGGTATGAAGATCTCTCATCTAGATTTCTCACTTTTATTGCCCTAGTTATTGTAGTTGGCAAATAGTGTTACCCACATATACTGCAAAAGTACTGAAAACAT
>VZRH01004172.1:324860-337360 GCA_013397555.1 Urocynchramus pylzowi | reverse complement strand
TGCTCATTCAATTTGTGCTTACAGTGTGTCCAGGTAGTTTTTTAATGTTAGTCAGGGTGTTAATTATGACAGTGAAGTGTCTTTGGGTTAAGGACAAGAATGGATCTGGCTGAGTGACCAAACATTTTGTACTGTCCTAATGCAGGGACAAACTGCAAGTGAACTGGCTTTATTTCAATGTATAAATAACCAGCTGTATTAAAAAAAAAAAAAACCCAAACCTTTTAGATCAAAAATTGCATTCAGAGATTCAACAAAATTTCTTTTTTCCTAATACGGGAAGGTGATAATTGTTTTTTGAAGGCAGGGTGAGAGGCTTGGCTTTTCTTGAGGGAGCTCTGAGATTCATTGGTTAATATCTCATTTAAGCTTTGGAGATCAGATAAATACACTAATAAACAGGGAAAGGTTTCTGGTTACCTCCTACAGCTATAGAAAATAACACAAACACCTTCTCATGTTGTGCATGCTGGTCAGTGTAACAAGGTCTGTTTGATTAGGCTCCTGTGTTACTGCCTTCTACAAACAAAGGAAATAGACAGCCTCCTTAAGCAAGGCGAGAAATTGAGATCAAATTAGTTTGCCTTCTTAAGTCTGCTGCTTGGCCAATCAAGCTGTAATTTTCTTCCTTAAAGTAGTTACTTCAAGCTATGATAAAGGAAAGCAATTAATCTGGTTGGGTTTAGGAATGTAATTTAGAGGTGAAAGACTCCATGTCACGTTTTTAACCACATAGGCTACTTTGTTCATGAGTGACTAATGTATCTCTATACTGTGCAATACAGGGATGTGTAGTAATTTATTAGGAATGCAGGCCAGCATAGTAATTGTGAACTGTTAGATCGGGTGTTGGAAGCAATGCAACTTCTATGCTACAATGCATTGTCTATGTCCAGCTGCATAATCCTCATGTAAGAGGACCCATTAGTCTAGGAAAACTGTACAAAAGCAGGTGCAATGACTTAAAGATTGAAATGAGTTTCATTCAGAGCTTTTTGCTCTCCAAAACTAGCTGTGAAAGATAGGCAAACACTGAATTAAAAGGAAAAAATTGGTGCCCTGATTCACTAGCTTGTTTGACGTCTGTTCTTGAATTCACTCAGCATTCGCAGGTTTTCCTGAGTCTATCTAAAACTGAGTGCTTCTGTAACTGTATATCAAACACCTGTTTCTTCCTAGTGGCTTCACAAGTCCCTGAAGAGAGTGCTGAAATGTTGAGATCAATGTGGTTCTTACTCTGTAGTCAGTTAAGAGTGATCAACAACTTAAAATACAAATGTCAGCATTCACTTGTTAGAATCTTCATAGAATCAAAAGGCTCAGGATAAGCAGAATCTTCAGATAAACTTGGTGGTAGTGAAAGTAATAAGTGAAAATCTCTGGAGTTTTTCTGCTGCTACTTAAGGGACCTAACAATGCATATATGCATCTCATGCCCCTTTCCCTTGTACATGATAACGTCCACATAAGCACAGATACGCTAGGAGAGAATGATTGGTTTCATTCTTCTGACCCTTCAGTTGTTTATTTATTGTTCCATGCAATGGTTTATATCTGTTGCTTCTGCAAAGTGTAGAGAAAATTTAGGCAGTAAAAATTCTAGCATATGGTTTGGGTAAGAGTTTGAAAGAATAAACAGTGCTCGTTTAAAAAAAAAAGAGAAAGAAAAGTAGATTGGTTTCTAGATTGTGAAAGAAAATGAAACCTGAGTTCTTTAATCTTATTATGATGCAGTTGACCTCTGTGCAAATTATAGTGGTGTGAAGCCTGGTCCACTGGGTACATACATGCTGACGTAATGAAACTAGCCCACAGAGCAATGAAGAGCAAGCTCCTTCTGTCTGCCTAAGCTTGGCCAATTGATGCAGTTACCGTGGTTTCTCCTCCCCGTGGTGTGGTGTACAGTCAGTAGTTCTGCTTAGGAGGGAGATGCTGGAGTGATTTACTCTTCAGTAATGCCTCCAAAATGCAGGAGAGGACTGAATAGGGAAGATATCTACTGGGGTTTGTGTGTCTGTGTGATTCTTCTGCTACAAACTTCACTACAGTAGTGGCTGCAGTTACCACCAAGCAACTGAAAATTAGCTCAGATAGACCTTAAACAAGAAGCAGTCTATCATTAAAAGAGATACAGAGATAGTAGGTCAGAGAAATTATTGAAGGCTTTCCCAACACTGTATTATGCATCTAAAGTGGCAATTAAACACATGAACGCAATAGAGAGGTAAATTGAAAAATACATGGAAGAGCATAATGATATGATTAGCAAAGAAGCTTGGACTCCTGAAGTGTACTGGCAAGTAGAGACCCGGCTTTGAAATTGTCTTCACCTGATCAGGTCACTTCTAGCACTGTTATTTCATGGTTTTTTACATGGTTTGCAGAAGATCTTTTGGCACATCCAAAATACAATTCACTGCAGTTATTTTCTTCTGCAAATTCTAAAATTTACCATACTATCATAGAATCATTTCAGTATTTCACTTTATGTAAAACACTATTTAACTAACAACATATTTAAAGCACATGATGAAAAAAGAGATAATTTTTAACTTGCTAAACTATTTCATTTATATGGTACAGTGTGTGCTTGTGGAGGGGTCACAGGACATGTAAAATTGTTATGCCGTGGGAAATGAAATTTCAAATGGCAAATTGTACTAGCAAAGTTTTAAAACTATGTTCACCCATCGGCAGGCAGCACAGAAAAGCTGTTTCTATTATCTGAGATTCTTTCATGTGTCTATCTGATCTGCAGAGAAATCACTATGCCTTTAACATTGTTATGACACAGTATTAATAGTTATAGTTGTATATTTGCAATACCAATGAATTTTTAGGTGATGATATACTGAAGATGACACTTTCCACTTTTCAGTTTAGTGGACAATGCCTTTATACCGATGCCTCTTAGTTTTTATAAGGTTTAGTTTGGAGGTATGAGATTGGAGGTACAGTCTATAGGTCTTGTAGTAAGATAGGGTTTTTTGCTTTTTTTTAAACCTAGCTGTTAAAAAGTATTCATGTAATGACAAAGTTTTTGAAATTGTGGTGCTTGAAAAAGGGGAGGAAATGGCTAGTGGACTTCAAATTGAGATTAACACATGTATATTTTGTGACTTTAGTCACTTATCAGATATGGATTCAGACTTAGTCATATGTGTGAATGAGTCCATATTTAGAGGATTGTATTACAGTTATAAGTTATTGGCTGTAGCTTCTATTGAGCACTGATAAATACACAGAGACATGCTACCATTCTCTGAAGTTAGGCTGCCATAATTGTTGACTCAAATATGAATTTCTGGTCACTTTTCTGATTTCAGATACTTGATACTAGTCACTGGAAAGTTACGCAGTAGCCTTCAGGTCAGCCTCCCATTTCTAGGAAATTGATCCTTGAGGAAACAATGAAGTTGTTAGATAGTGAAATGTGCAAATTGACTTCAGTCAGTCAGTATGTAAGAAAAGCATATCTCTTTCTGAAGGGAAACTGGGTGCTGGGGTCTGAGGCAGCATGGGTCTGAGGCAGAAAACAATGCAAAAGGCTCTAAGATTTAGGCCAAAACTTGTGGTCTGGGCATGATGCCTCAAGAGGGAAACATGAGAAACTTAGGATAATCCTGTATGTTCTCGTGTTTAATATTATAAATTTGCATTCTATTATCCTCATTTGCACTGCCTCTTTGTTTCAAGTGTGTCTTCCCATATCTCTGAATCACAGAGAGGTTATGGTTTTCATATTGCTTCTGTCTGAAAATAGTTAAGGAAAGTAATCACCTACAAAAGATAGTCTAGTTTTTGCATGGTGATTAACTATAAAGAAATGACAGCCATTGATTTTGCTGGCAGATGATGGCCATTTTGCACAGGGAGTAACATGAAACTTGACTCCTTTTTGCATGAATAGCAAAAAATCATATCCATGTACATTTAGGTGTGATAAAATCATTAGGCAGGGTTCTTATAAATATGATTATAAATTGATCTGTTTCTGTTCTGCAGTGGAATGATCTCGTATTTGAAGAGGAACAGGCTGGGTATCCTAAGCTGAAGCCTTCCTCCTTCCTATGTTCTCTCTATTCTGTTTTCTTGTTCTTTCTCCCAAGTCATTGTGAGTCTTGCTGAGTCTTTTGGAGTGGTGTTCTTCCAGCTTGCATAATACTTATCCCTTGTATTTGTGCAAGCATATTTTCATGAAAGACTGTATATACATAGGAAAGTTAGTGCCCGTAGAAAAGATTGTGGGTTTGTGTGTGTTCGCATACATATATACTTATTTCATAAATAACCAAGTTTTACATGTGGATAATGCTGTGATGAAATATCTGCAACATCTCTTTTTAAAAAAATGTTGCTTGTCAAATGGTGGATAATAATTGCTTCATAGTCTTTATTATTTATCACTGCCTGAAAAACTGCTATAATCCACAGAGTCATTATAATGGAGAAAATAAGGTTAATACAAACTATGTTGTGTCTTACCATGAAAAAAATTAAGTAGATATCTAAGTCTAAGTTAATTAATCTGTAAGTTGTTCAGTTACACTAAATATGACTTTTGTCTTTGATGTTATGGTTTTACTTTTCACTAATGGAAAATTGTCTAGGACTTGATTTTTGTTCATGAAAATTCTATCCGGGCATTGAATGCTGGAAAATTGAAACTATAAAGCAGTGCACGGCAATGCAATGATATTTCGGTTGCTAAATTTATTTTTGTTTTCTGACATGGTTCTCTCATCTAGTACTTTGATGTAAGAAGGATTCTCTGTGGAAGAGTAAGATGAAATATTCTGGGGCTCTTGTTACTTCTAATCCTTGAAAATCCTCCACCTAACTAAAATTTTATTTGCTTACAACACTGTAAAACAGGAAGTATGTCTTAAAGATAACAGTACATTATAACTGGCAGTCCACAACCTTGTTGAGTGACAAAATTGCCAATATTTTATATTGTTAGTGACATTTTTGGTTTTTTTCTCTTTTGGTAGACAGATGTTTTGGGCAAAAAAGAAAAATCGGTCTCATTTGTGGAATTTTACTTAGTTTACTGTCAATTATCATAACCTTTTAATTATTGAGTCTGATACTAAACATAATCACAGAAATTTAAAGAAGCACTTAGATAAACATGTCTCAGCTTCCTTCTGCTTCCCTCATGCTGGTCCCCAGCCTCCTCACTATACACCACAATCAGTCTCTTGGGCAAGGCAATGGCAAAACAGGAGGCTGGGTTTATTTTATAATGGTTTCTTTGCTTCCACTCTTCCTTGCTTCTTACACAGCTGCTCAGGCTGCAATCCTCTCCCTGGTCTCTGGCTGCAACCTCCTCCTGTCTCTCCCCTCTGTCTCTACTCATACAGCTTTTTGCACCAGCACTACTTGGGTGTCTCTTTGCCCACCCCCTGCTCAGCAGTCTCTTTCCTCTAGCCATGCTCAGGTGTCTCTGTGCTCCCACCCTGTTCAATTGTCTCCTCTTTTTCTTCCATGTCTCTTTTTTTTTCTCTGAAGGAGGCAGGGGCACCATGTACACTCTGGTGGGCACAGTTTGGCATGTGATGGTGGGTCTGTTCTTGTCCAGCTGAGGCAGGCTCAGGAAAGCCCCTGAAGCTGTTCAGCAGAGGCTGCCCCATGCTCCCAGGCTCACCCCCGATGCTGGCCATGCAGTGGATAAATGCCAGAAGGATGGTAAAAGTCAGGCTGCACAAGAGCACACTGCCTTATGGAGAAACCTTCTTCTGTATCTTACACACTCTTCATCTCTGAATGAAAAGCTGCGTCACTAAGACTGTATAAACATCTTTCATGTATTCTTGTTTTCTGTGTTCTTTTAAGTGAGAATAATAGTGGAACGTCTTTTTAATTTGTTTTTTTATTTTCTTCAAAACTACTCAGTTTTGAATTTCCCCCCCTTTTTTTTTTTTTTTTTTTTTTTTTTTGTAAAAACTTGTCTGTTTGTCTCTTTTTCTTGTGTAACTTTCATGTTTCCTTTTTTGTTTCCAGTAGAATTTGATATATACCAAACACAAACCAGTTGTTTTAAAAATAGTTAAATGTTTTTGCTCCTGTCAGAAGATGTTAATACACTCAATTTTTTGAATGTGGAGATTGTACCTTCCTTTCATCTGAAATCTCAGGGAAACAAAGGAGCATTGTCATTTGTCTTCTCCACTCAATCACCTAATTTGGGGTTTATCAGAATATTTGGTACTAAAACCACTGAAAAGTAATATTAGTAGTTGAACTGTACTGTGCTCTCATCTGTGCCCCATCCTTTCACTTTGTTCTCCTTTGTTGTTATCTGCAATACCATGTCTTCCACTGTTCTATATCCATTTCCTCTTACCTCCATTGTCCTCTTTACTTTCTTTCATTATTACTACTCTTTGCATTGGCTCCTTCCTTGTCTCCTTTGGAGCTTAGTGTCACCTTGCAAATCCCTCCAGTGGACTATTGACTGTGTCTCTCATCTCAATGAAATGACAAAATGTGGTGCTTCCAAGTAAGCATGGCAGCCTTCTGATGGTGCCAACTTGAAGATACCTGTTTGGACTGGCAAAGTGAACAGAGCTTTGTATAATCACCTGCCTCCATTTCCTTTTAAGAAGTGGCTAATGGAATATAGAATAGCTTATTTTCACAGAGGTTCCCTTGAGATGTCATTACAGCCTTCAGGTGGGATTCATAGAAAATTTCTGAACAACCTTCACATGTACAAATCATGAATTGCTGTTTGGACAGATGTGTCCTGAATATCTTCCTTTGTCTTAAAATAGATCTAGTTTTGTATCAATGTCTTCTCTAATTATTCTGAATATTTTGTCACTGCATCTTTATTAAAGTACTTTTGAAATGGAAATCAAGTTGATTTAGAGAACACAGTCATCAATCAAAAATAAATTTAGAAAATTGGTATTTTAATACTGAAGTAATAGTAGATATCTTTTAAATATGGCTAAATTTGCTTCAGTGAGTATATTGTGGAACCTGAATGGTCACCTTTTCTTCCAAAAAAAAAAAAAAAGGCAGCAATGATATGCACTTTCCTTTTTCAGAAGGCTGGTCTTTTGCTCACTTTACCATCTGAACATACAGGTTATTCTTTCCTACTGACTGATCAACCTACCAGTATTTGTTTAAAGCTACTAAAATTTATATACATGTGCTCCTTACTTATCCTTTCAGAAACCAGACTAAATTTCATTATTGAGGCGTTTCTAATAAAAATACTTTGGTATGAAATAGTCATGTCTTTTTTACATGTCTTACCTTGTATCCAGATATTCACTCTAACTGCAGATGGAGTTGAAATTATATCTCTTACTAAAAGCTGATCACATTATAGGCTACTTGCAGTTGACTGATTTGTGTCTGATTAAGGTGAAACACCAAATAGGAGACAGAGGGAGTGATGAGTTCTCAATACATACTGTGCCAGATTATTCCATTATGAAATGTATGTTAATTTACATTTGTCCATACTAACTTGTAGTGAGCTGTAAAAACAGCATTTTGCTATTTAACTGATCTGGAAGGCAGGTATTAGCTTCATGTTTCCTAGTATTTTCTTCACAGTTTCTGGAGAGAATGGTCTCTGTGAAGGAAATGTTTAATCCTGCCATCAACCTTGCATCATCCTGTATCTAAGCATCTGTTTTATGCTTTAATGTGTTCTTTTTATCCTTTACTGTCTTCTTTCCTTTTATGTATTTGTAGAAAGCCTTATTATTCTTCACTATATTGCTTGCTGTCCCCTCTGATACGCTGCTTTTCTCCTGTGTAATTTTCTTTTCTCACTCCATCTAGCTCCCAACATATATTTTTCCTTTAAATCATTTCTTCTTGATGTTTTTAGTTGCATCTACACTGCATTTTTCATCAATATTTCTTCCATTGCCTCTTTACTTTTGCCATTTAGTCATCTTGGGATTTTTGTCCCCTTAAAAAGGATGCTGTTCCATTAGACATTTGTTAGTACATCTTTGAAACAAATCAATTCTTTTTCCACACGTTGTTCCTTTGAAGTTAATTCTTGACTTTGTTCACCTGGTATTTCTTTTGTCCTTAGAAACCCGTGATTTAAAAATTTCTCACTGGTTTGTTACCCTTTGCATTCTTCTTCACTTGAATTATGATGTAAGAATTGAATGTATTCTGTAGAGTTGTGTTTTCTTCCTTAATGTGTGGAGCATCAGATTGCAAGAGCAATCCTCTAGTCTGAGTAAAATCACTGCAAATATGGGAGGTGTGGAAGCTACAGAGGCTTGTCAGCCTTCTGATGCTTGGTCTGTCCTGGACTATTATGGCCTTTAGTGTGTGTGATGTGATGACATATTAGTTTATGCTGGCCTCTAGCCATCCATGACAGCACTTACATTTCCTGAACCACCCCTCCCATGCTTGAGGCTTTGAAGAGCATGGCACAGTAGTGCCATGAGCTGATTCTGTGATAGTTGTGGAAATTCCTTTTTATGCAGAGGGAATTTCCAGTGATCCAATTAAACTGCTTTTATGTCTTTTAAGCTGGACTGATGCTCACTTAATTTAGAATTGATTTTCGTATAAATTTTCTATTCTGCCTTCTGTACTGAGACTGTGACTGAGGTCTTTAAATTATGCAGTAATATAAATAGTAACAGGATCATGACAAGATGTAGCATTTGGGCAAACAACTTTTGTAGGACATTTTTCATATGGGTTTGCTAATGGGCAACTCGGGAGAAAATTGTCACCTTAATGGCATTATAATAAAACTAAGTTCTTATGGTTTTTTAAGCCTCCTGTGTGAATTAAACTCATTCTTGATGTTTCTCTACTGAAATCAGTAGAGTTGGTGTACTACCAGCTTTTTCAGAAAAGTAAAAATACTACTGTAGGGAAAGTGTGAGGTGTTCTTCTTTTCTTCAGTGAGACACAGTGCTTTCCTCTGAAAACATTATCTTAATATTTAGAATGTTGATAGTGCAACATACATTGCACTACCATAAATCTTTTTGTGTATATCTGTATCTAAATGCGTATTTAATGTTTATAT
The DNA here is from genome assembly GCA_013397555.1 of Urocynchramus pylzowi. Classification (NCBI taxonomy): domain Eukaryota; kingdom Metazoa; phylum Chordata; class Aves; order Passeriformes; family Fringillidae; genus Urocynchramus; species Urocynchramus pylzowi. The sequence continues at coordinate 328,323 of VZRH01004172.1, read as the reverse complement.
TATAGTGTATCCAACAAAGTGATTTACTGTGGGAACCTGAAAAAGCAATTGTAAATGTAAGGTTCTGTTCACATGTAATATGCTAGGTGTTATGTCCATAATCCACAATACTTACAGATCAACGAAAAAAAATATACCATACAGTATATCTCCTTTTGCATTGTATAGACCAATAGCAAATTTGGTCCACTAAATTCTTCAATTCGTGTTAAGTGATACAACATTTTGTGCATCTAGTACTTACTGCAGCTACACAGACCTGAACTTTATCTATCACTATCATACATGTCTTTGTGCTTTGTAGATTGTGATCCTTTCAAAGCTTCATAGGGAAATCAGTGTACGGCTAATTCCTTTTGAAAACACAGATCTTACTGTAAATCTTACTTCTTGTCTAAAAGCAGTATGAAGCATGTAGTAGATATCTCATCTTTTGAAAGACAGAGTAGCAAAAATTCGATTTAAACAATATATGTGTTTTGATAGAGAGAAGAGGTTCAATGAAAGAGACACTTTTTGATTTAAGGAAGGCTCTGAGAGTGACCTGACTGTTTAAGGAAAAGAATACGTCATATATCAGGGCTGAAAGATCTGGATAAATTACTGTGTTTTACTAGCCATGCAGAAGTAGATGGACCTTTTTAGTCAGTCACTGGTATTATTCTTTCTGCATCATAATATTTGAATTTGATGTTGCTTTCAGGGGACACTAAAGGCAAATTATAGCCATAATTTTTTCCTGCCTGAGATTCTGTGTTCTGTGGAACAGAGATTCTCTGTTCAAATATTTCACATGCCTCTGTGGATCTTTTTTGTTCCTTGATGAGCCATACTCTTGAAAAGTGAGTACTACTTGAGAAGAATTTCTGGGTTTTGATATCATTGTTACTTTTAGCCCAGTAGGACAACTCATCCAAAGTGGCAGTGAAGACATTTGAGGCTTAAACTTTGTACTGTATGAAAAAGGTCTTCTTAGTCATGCATTACATGAATGCAGGATATATCTTAGCAAGCCAACTCCTTCCCTGCCAATTTCCCAGGTCTGAAGAAGTTTCCTCTGGGAAAGAAAAAGACATAGACAGAGACATAGACAGATTTCACCTCCACAAGTATATAGCCGAAAGTCCTACAGGCCTTCTTATTCTGCTTATAAATCCTCATGAACCTCTTCAGGCCGTTGTTTGCAGACCTGATGAAGAATCACTGACTGGTTGAGGTTGGAAGGGACCTCTGGAGATCTTTTGGCCCAATGCCTCTGCTAAGAGCAGGGCCAACATAGGGCAGGTTGTTCAGGACTATTCATGCCCAGGACTATTTATGAAAATGACATTGATTTGCTACATGGAGGGAAGTCTCCCATTCTAAAGTAATTTTGTTCAGATACTGAGTATCATTAAGCAGATAGAGGATTTCAAAAATCAAAAAAGAAGTCCTAGTTAGCATACGGTCTGTGAAAGAAAAATCAAAATATTATATGAGATTTGAGTCAGCTCTGCACCACATGATCTAGGAGTCATTAAGAGGACAAAAATAACTGTTTGGAACTATGAAGGTTAACTTTCCAGCTACTTTAGAATTCTTCATAGTAATGAAGCTTCAGCCCTTTATAATAGTGCAACTCTGTCATGGTATACCATGTCAAGACAACCGCACAGCTGATGGATATCCTGCAGTAGCAAGTTGTCTTCAAATTAAGAATCTCTCTTAATGATATAGTAGTTGCTCTGATTCAACAAGTTTCACAGCACTGCCTTTCCAATCCATTACTACTTTTTGTCCATCTCTCAAGATCTTTTTTTTGTCTTGCCATCACTTCATAAGGACTGTTTTCTGAACAAGACAGCTATCAATGAAAGAACCTTTCTTTTGTTACTATGATGATAAAATGTTTCCTTGAAAATGTGATTTTTTTTTCATTTCATTTTCAAATTTTCTTTTTTCAAGTTTTCTTCGTATGCATGAAGGTATTCCATACTGTATAAAACCTTGATCTTGTAGCATAATCTGGCTTTTTAAAATAGTGTTCAAGAAGCTTAGTGACTTGTCTGTGCCTAAAGTTTATTTTGATTGGTGAAGTGTGATATAGGAGTAGTGATCTATTTTACTTAAGTTATTAATGTATGCTATTAGAAGAACGTATTTCTGATTGACTTCCCATTCCTAGAGCAAGCATCATCATGGAATAAACTGAACCATCCAAGAACAGTTTTTCTGCAACTACTGTCCTTGAATTTTTATTCCCAAGTAGCTGAATGTGTAGACAAGCTCTCAGTTAAAAAGTCAGTCTTTGTGCTGTTATCCATTCTCCTAAAGTGTTTATGTGTCTGGGGGACATATTGTATATGGGTAGATAGCTGAGATGGTGAAGTACATAACACATCAGTTAAATCAGATGGAAAGAAAATAAAACTGTTTTCAATGGCATCACTGAGGAAAAAAGGTCCACTGCTCTAAAGGAGACACCTGCTCTTTAAGCAGTGTTGCTCTTTAAGGAGTGTTTATCAACTACAACAGCACACAGTTCTTGTTCAGTGCTGATGGATTCTTTGGAAAAAGATATAGTGTATATGTTGAAAAAGTGTATTCCTTTTCATTGGCTTATTTTTATTTGTTTGTTGGTTCTTTTGTTTTTTTCCCAGAGGGAGAGTGCCCCATTTACTTCTTATACCATCTTCAAAAAAAACCCAAAACACCATTCTCCATTTCTGTTAATATATGAGTTAATTTATATACATAATGAGTTAATTTATATCAATGACAACATGCAGAAATGTGACTGGCAAAAAATGTGGCAGCAAAATATTCCTTCTTATCTTGGAGCTTCATTGCATATAATCTAAACTGTCCTGGAACCTGAATGCAAACTGATGTGTGTAGTTAATGTTGGAAAAAAACAGTAATAAGTAATGAAATATTGTAATATTATATAAGGTCAGAGTAAAAATCCACCTTCTGTTATCCACCGTATGGACTTCATATTTTTTTTTTGTGTATGCTGCAAAGTCTAGTCTTTTCCTGGGTTTTTGAGAAGAAAAGTTGAGCCTTTAAGTCATGAATTAATTTGATTATGTTATCCTCCAGTTTCTCAAAGGAACAGGTAGAAGCCTATGTAAATCAGACTGGCTACACTGACATCAGAACAACTCTGTTCATTTTGTCTAAAATGTGTCTTGAAATTGTTCTTGTTTGGTGTTTGATCCTGCTTTGTTAAAAGGCTTACAAACCTTATAGTCTGGCTTGGACTCTAGTTAAATTTGTGTGGTTTTGCTGTTTGTAAAATGATCAGAATTTATTTTGGCCTGAAAAGTAAGTAACATTTGGACTGCATAGAACTTTGAATCTGTTTTTTCAGGAAGCATTGGTTCAGAAAAATTCATTTTCTGGAGATTTGTGTTTCTCTCCTTGTAGTTTTCAAAGCACCAGATTTTTCTAAATGGGTATTCATGCCTTCATTTAAAAAAAA
>VZRH01004172.1:292734-324708 GCA_013397555.1 Urocynchramus pylzowi | reverse complement strand
TTTTTTTTTTAATATTTAACACAGATTTTTAAAATACTTTAAAAATGCAACTGAAAATAGTTCTATGATATTTGAGATCTTCTGTATTTTCATCTGTATATATATTGAGAAAATATACCAGAAAGAACACATGGAGAAGCTTTGCCAGCTGAAGACAGGCATCTGCTCTTTTGAGATTAGTTAAAAAATACCTGTATACCAAAGTGTAGACCTTCAATAAGATTTTGGCTAGCTTCAGGAAGCAATGCTTCTTGAAATCTAACAGATTTTACCATGTGGAGAGCAGCAACAGCTCAAAGTCCCATCAGCTGATCTGTAAATTCCTGTCTATAATGTAATGAGTTTAATGCATAGATAGACCCAGTTTGATGTGAATTTTTCAGACATTCTTGTACCCAAGAGCAAGTTATATTTCATTTTCACTAATGAAATCTTTGGTTATTAATTTGAATTTGAATCTAATGCATTGACATTCATAATTTTAACATGTTGATTGGCTTGATTGTATGGTTGCTTTGTGGAAAAGGAGGAGGTTATACAATTATGTTTGTATTTGGATTTAATTTGTACGGTAAGTTAAGTATGACACTTACAGAGAGCAATGTGAAGAATGTTTTATCTACTCTTTATGAGTACATTCAAACAAAATTTGATCTTTGTAAAACAAGTTCAGAAAATAAGGCATAACTTGGTGCTAATGGTCTCCCTTAATAGCATCTTCTATCTGGTTATTTGCTAGTTCTATACTTAAATGATTTCACTAGGTATTACTTGATTTCTGGTTGTATTTTTCTTTCCTGTGAGTTACCTATTGCATATATCTCTGTTTTGTTTTACTAATGTATTATCAGTGTCCTATTCATGTGCAAGACTATACATTTTAGATTTTTTGGGTTGTGTTTGCCAAAATGAATGTATTTTCTTCTGTCTGAGAATCCATAGAAAAGACATAATAATTTAGTTCTTCTGTGTGGACACATATGACATATTCTTTCAATCTGTTGATGTTTTGTATTTTTTTTTCTTTTTTTCCTGTGGTGCCAAAGCAGTGCTTTAGAGCTAGGAGTCATAAGATGCCATAACAGACAGGTTCTAGCTGTTCATAAATAGTGCCTTTCACTACCAGTTGTAACAAAAGAAAAATGTGATGCTTTGCCATATCAGATGCATACTTTTATTTCTAATAATTACAACTCTGGACAGATTCCTTCTGTCTCTGTAGGCAAAAGAGGTTACTTGTCATTTCCCCACCATTTTGCTAGCAGAAAAATTTGTATGAATACTGTCACATTTATTTCAGGCAAGATTATCCAGGTTTAAGTTAATATGGCAGTTGGGGGTAGAGCCATTATGCTTTTATTTGCTTTATGTGAATGAAAAACAGCCTAAGAATTTATCTGGGGAGCAGAGTAACGTCCCTTTCAGAGCTGATGGCATCGTTCTGGGGGGGGATGTCAGTGTATCACCTAAGACTACTTTCTTTCCAGTTATGCATGAGGAAATCTGAAGGAAACTGGAAAATTATATCTTAATTCTGTGGTTGATTAAGACATGTCTGAAGAACTTCTATTTAAGTACATATGGAAATTTTAGAGGAATTAAAGTGGTATTTAACATGGGACCTTTATATTCTCGGTAACCTTAGAAAGATTTTGTTCCCATGACTGCAGACCAAATGAGGCTCCATTTCTTGACTTAGTGTGGCAATGAAGGAGGGATGAGGGGAGGAAGGAGCCACTGCATTGTGTATGTGAAATTTTGATTATATGTGTTATAGGACTAATTGGATGTTGATGTATGTGCATTTTTTAAATGTAAGGTTGCACCTGATTTGGCTGGGATAGAGTTAATATTCTTCACAATGGCTGGTATGGGGCTGTGTTTTGGATTTATGCTGAACACAGGGTTAATAATATAGAGGTATTTTTGCTATTGCTGAGCAGGGCTTACCCACAGGCAAGGCCTTTTCTGCTTTTTGTATTCCATGCTGGTGAGGAAGTTGGGGGTGCTTGGGGTGCTGGGAGGAGACAGAGGAGGGTCAGGTGACCCAAACTGACCAAAAGTCACCAGATGCATGATATATGGCATCATGCTCATATGATGGGGAAAAAGGAAGAAGAGAGGACATTTGTAGTGATGGCATTTGTCTTCCAAAGTCACCCTTACCTGTGATGGAGCCCTACTCTCCTGGCAATGGCTGAAGACCTGCCTGCTCATGGGAAACAGTGAATTAACTCCTTGTGTTGTTTGGCTTGTGTGCACAGCTTTTGCTCTACTGTTAAACTGTTTAATTTAAATGGTTTAATTAAAGGCCAAGTAAAATTATGGTGGAAATCTTAGAGAAACTTAAGAGTGGCCACTTAGAGCAGGGACTAACTTGCTTTGGCAAACAAACAGCATTTGTGTCTAGTGTAGCAAATTTCACACTCACTTTTCAGTGTTTCCCTGTAATTTTTGGAAGACTTATAGTTTACTAAGATTCTCTGAGAAGAATCGTATTGCAAGTAGAATTTGATTAATTACTATATAGATATGATTAAAAGTAGTGAAGGGATAACTTAAGCGTGACTTAGTCTGTAGTAGCAACCTACTGCAGAAACCATTTTGCTACAGGCCCTTAAAGCCCCATTGTCTGTTGTGGAGTAAAGCAGTCCAGATAAAATTATAGCAAATGAGTTAGAGGAGTTCAGCCTAGGGAGATCAGCTATCTTAATGTGTTTGTTGGTCATGATGAAAGTGGAAATCTGGCTGAAGCTGCTAAACTGAAATGCTGTGTAAAAGTGAGGTTTAGCTCTTTTGTGTTAACCTGGTTAAGAAGATCACTCTGAATGCTTTCGTTTATAAATCTAACCCAAACCAGTCTATGAGACACTCCTTGCCAGATGAGTGAATGTATCCATATGGAAAAATTTGTATTGGGAGAAGGGCATGCATTCTTGATGTAAAGATGGCACAATACAGGAAGAACATGTTTGTACATGGAAAATACAGACAGGAAGCCTAGAAAGATTTAATTACAATCCACAGAAGATGCATAGTACTTGCAGAAAATTGTGTCAGTGGGTTGTTTGCTATTTCTGAAAATATTTATCCCACGTCTATAATGTGTATAATGTAATATATCTGTTTGCCAAATTTGCCTCTCAGAGAGTATTCACATTTAAAAGAAACTTCAATGTATTTAAGGAAAGAATTCAGCCCCAAAATACTATTTTTCAATTTCATAAATCTCTTTTATAGATTAATCTGATGACTCAGGAGAGGAAATGAAAGGTTAAGTACACTGCAGTGCTGTTGTTTTAGAACAACTCTACCCCTACCTGTTGTATTGTTCAGTCATCTTACACATAATACCATTTTTCATAAACTTATCAACAGTCATATATATGACACTTCTATGTTACTTAGCAGAAAATTATTTTATAAAAATATATATATTTTATTATAATAAAATATATATATTTTATATTATAAAAATTATATAGCTTTTTTGTTTGTTTAATGACATACACTTTCTTAATGTGCATTTAATCCTCGTGTCTCAGTTTCCTAGCTGCAAAACAGGGTGGATAAGACCTTTTTTTTCCCCTCCTCCTTCCTGTGTCTCATCTGTCTATACAGGTTGTCCTTGGCAAGCAGGATTTCCTTTGTTCTGTGAGTGAAACCTAGAAACATTAGGGTTCCTTCCTTGATATTTCTAGGCACCTGCCACTTCCCTGAAAGCATATACAGTCTCTCAGTTATTATATAGAGGAAAGCTTTCTGTATCACCTATGCTTTAGCTTCACATTTGGCATTTAAAAAGAATTTTCTTCTCCCTCATGGGTTTCTCCACACACTTTTTCTGTGTTCAGCTGGTTACACAGATGTATTGAGTGCTAAATCAAATATAAGGTGTATATTTTTTGATCTGTGTTAGTAAACTAATAGTTAGGTCTTTCACATACCGTACAGTAACTTTCTGTTACTTCTGCTTGGGGTTTTGGGCCTTCAACTGGAGGTGGCAGTGACATTTTTCTTAGATGAATAAAAGGGTAAGACCACAAAAAAGTTAAAATGTAAAAAGGCTTCTTGCTTATAGTCTGTTTGACATGAGGTTCATGAAAGGTGAGAATAAAGCGCATTAATTAGTGGCTAATAAGTAAACCACTGACTTGATAGATAGGAACTCTGAGACTTCATCAAACTACCCTCACAAAATCTCTTACAAAGGGACTAATTTAGAGGGCTGTAGACAGTAACAAAGTATTTCTGTAATTACTGTTTGAGAAAAGTCCCTTGTTCTTTGCTGCTGTCACTGAGAGTAGTAATTCATAATCTTTTAGGAAGACTTGTTTTTGTTTTGTTTATTCACAGCAAAGTTTTTTGCTTTCTGATGACATCACATGTGTGGTCCTTTTCTACTGTCAGCAATTAAGCGGTGGTCTCAACTGAGCAAAAAGGCTTTGTGACACTGGGAACATTTGCCTGAAATGCTCCCATGTGAGCCATGGGCTTGGTACATGCTGAACGGGTGAAAAAAACATGACTTTTGTTAGAATGACAGGCAAGCAGCAGAAGCAGTTTAACCCAAACCCTTTTGTAGATATTGGAAAGTCATAAGCCTAGAGATGACACTGGCACATTCAACATGCTGTGTGATCTGGGACTCTGTTTCTTGTATCACTGTGTGAATGTGTGTACAGTGTAAACATTTTATGAAGTGCAGTTTCTGATCCATCGGTCTGTCTGGGCAAGAATGTCCCTTGATACTAAAAAGAACAGCAATCAGGACAGAATTGGTCAATGCGGCATGTCTAATGGTAGGAAGATATTTGAAAGACTCACTACAGACACAATAGGCTCTCTAAATAGCCTCTTTGCACCCGGAGTCTTATTGCAAACAGGTTCATTAAGGAGAGACATTCTGACACACAGCATCACAGTAATGAAAGTAGCTCTGTTTTTCTAATATTGTGTCTTGCCACTTCAGTTATGCTGCTGGTACAAGATTTCCCTTGTGTTGTTGTATATTTCTCTAGAAAAAGAATCACTCTTCATAGAATATACAATTATTTTGTACAGGAATATATAACTCATACCTAAGAATCTGTCCTTCCTGTTTATGTGCACTAGTGCAAAAATAATTGGCAATCACATCTTCAAAACAAAAAATGCTTTTACCTTTGATTTGAAAGGCTTATATATGTTAAAATGGTTATAACACAAAAAATATATATACATACAGTTGTAATATACTTTCGTGAATATACAAAATCAGATAAAATGTTGTTCATGACCACTTATAAAATGAATATTAGTAAACTTTTTCCCCTGTGAGGTACCATGGTTTGTTTTGCTTCTTTCCTTTAGGCTCTAAGTTCATAAGGAGGAAAATCAAAAGGTTATAGTTTATCCTACTTTACATATAACTGGTGTGTGACTTAAGGTGTTGGATTGGCATAATGTATACTTTGAACATTATGACCATGGGGGGAAAAAAAGGTAATATTGGTTTAAAAGTGGATATGGAAAATTTAATGTGCTCGAGTGGGAACAATGGCATATTAAAAAAAAAAAAAATTCATGACACAGATCTAATAATTCACTTGCCCCTGTAGGAATGGGGTATCGTCTCTGATGCTGCTTGGTAGTTTATTTTTATATACGCTCCTGGTCCCTGCTGTATATCCTTCGTATGGGTTCCAGAGAAAAGAAAGAAAATAACCTGTAGGGAAATCAGCTTAGAAACCTTTCATTAAATACATTGTGTTTCATATCATGTCGTTCACAAAATCTCCAAGAAAGATAGAAAGTGTTATCAGACTGCATGTGTAAAATACTATATTTGAATACTATAATTTGCTGTAAGATTAAGGACCAAGGGTATAGACATATTCGTTATTTCATTATTCACTTATGCTTGATAGATAATGCTTCAGGGGTTCTTTTCATTTTTTCTTGCCTAGCACAGATACGCAGTTTTAACTTTTTATTTGATGCTGCAGAAAACATTCCTGTTCCCCTAAGCTTTACTGTCCTGCTTTTTTGCTTTTTAGTGGTGTGATTATTATTCTTTTGGAGGGGTATTATATTGCTTTTAAGTTTGTTTGTTTGTTTCACAGGCATATGCATTGGTTTACAGATAGCTAAATTTTACTATATAAAAGAAATTTAGAATTACTTTTTTGGCAGAAACAGAGATATGGTCTATTTGTGGTTGCAAGTAATTTTTTGTTTTGTCTCAAGGTAAGAAAATTGTAATACTTTTATTAATCTGTATTGAAAAACAAGGCTGTCAGAGTATGTTTTATAGGGCCTCAAAAATTGTAACCATTGTTTTCACTGTCCATGAAGCATAGCTTCATAAAGCGAAATTTGGCTTGTGAATGCCTTCTGCACATAAAAAAAGTTCATTGAACAACAAAGAGCAAACTTAGTTTGCTAAGTTTGCTAAATACATGATTTTTTTTTTTTTGTTAAGTATTATTACATGTTAAACTGTGCATTTTCTTAAATGGATATAATGGATGCAGAAATGCAGCTGCATTTGCACAAAAGACCGTGCTTGTACTACTGTTGTTTTTGTTTGTGAAGGGCCTAAAATGGCTTGGTGTTGTGGTGGTGTTACTGACAATAAGCCTCATACTCCTCCCTTATTTTTATTCCCACTTTTCCCTATCTGCTTATATGTAAGTAGACTTCACTTCTTATTTTGCCTAATTTAGTATTCATCAGAGGCTCTCATATATAAGGAGTGGCACAAACTACAGAATTTTGTCATTCCAAAGACCACAGGCTCAAACTCCACGTAATTCATACAGGAAAGGTGACTCCCCTGCCTGTTAGCTCCTCTCTGGCTGAGTGGTATTTTCTACTGTGTAAGTTATGATTCTTAGCAATACAATGTTGTTTGAGCTCCTCTGCATTATCTTCATTATGTGCTAAAGGAAAGAAAATAAAAAAGATGTGCCAACATATGTGGGAGATGTTTTGTGCCCTCTTAGATCTCCTGGGCTAGAAGATTGGTATCCTTTGAAGAATAATCATGATAGATGGAAGTAGTCTCCTCATGTCTCCAGAGCTTGTTCCCCAGCAGTAGTAATACCACTGAATTCTGTTTAACAAGGTGTTTGTCATTGTCTCAGTTACTGAGAAGTTTCCATGACTGCTCTCTTTAGCCATCTATATTGTTAAATCATTGCAGTGGAAATTAAATGCCATAAAAACTACTGTTCGGGTATTAGCAGATTTGTAGCACTCTATCTATAAGTTGGAAGGACATGGACTCTTTTTCTTCTTTTTTTTTTTTTTTTCTCCTGTGTGGGTTTCTTTGGTCTTTCATTGTATGAGGAAGGTGGTCTCCAAGAAGCCAGAATTGTGTTCAGCNTTTTTTTTTTTTTTTTTTTTTTTTTTTTCTCCTGTGTGGGTTTCTTTGGTCTTTCATTGTATGAGGAAGGTGGTCTCCAAGAAGCCAGAATTGTGTTCAGCGTAGTGAGACTTGGGCAAGTCTGGTTTCTTTTATTTCCATGTTTGCTAGGCAGCTGCCAGGGTTTCTTTGTTGAGAATGCACACACTTTTTCCTCCAGACATTGACTGTCTATAGTAATAGATGCCTGCTAAAACAACCAGGGGAATTCTGAAACAGGTACTTGGATTGCTGAAACTTTAACATTATATTTAGTCCAATATTCCTTTGAGAAAATGTGAGGAGGGAATTACCTTGAGGTACTCTTAACAGTCTGTGCTAGTAAACTGACAAATGCTGTGTTCTGTGATATATGTAGCTTAAGTATTTAGTTTTTAAATATACTGTGTTTCTTGTCCCAAAGCTGTGTTACTCAAATCAACAAGTCATTCATACAGAGGGCTGACCAGATGTACATAGATAAAAAGTGTCTGCAGCAATCTGTGTGGGTATTTGGAGGCAGCAAGATGGAATTATAAAATCATGAAATAGTTGAGTTTGGCAGGGACCTCTGGAGGCCATTTTGCCCAACCTACCTCCTCAGGCAGGGTCACTTGCATCACCAGTGTCCTTGAACATCATGGTCACTGCAGACAAGGATGTCTGCAATCTTCACATCTCCTGGTGATGTTGCCTTTCCTTACTTGTGACTATGAGGTCCAGCACAGCACCTATCTATGTTGTCTTGTCTATCACTTTGGTCAGAAAGTTTTCATCAGTGGTCCCCAAAAACCTCCTGAATTGCTTATACAATGCCATTTTGGTCTTCCAGCAGTTATTTGGGAAATTTCTCTTGCATGAGGACCTTTTGACTGCGATGCTCTTTCCAGCCATTTGTTGAAGTCTTCATTCACTTGTTCTTCCTGAAGGCAGCCTGCAATGGACATCCACTGCAATGTCCCCTATATTGTCTGCTCCAGGCAGCTGGCCAAGCACCTTTCAGCATGGGCTGACAGCCTGTCAGATTACACAAAGTGCGTGCCTTTCCTTCACAGCACGCTAGCACTCTTTTTAAGAGTTAATTTAACACCAGTGTTTTATCATGCAGTTGTTGCTTTTGTACAGGAAGCACAGGAAGGCAGAAGGCTCTTTGCACTTGATATAGCAAAATGATATTTTAATTTGTTTATTGCTGCTGTTTTAGATAGCTTTTTTTTCAATATACGAGGAGGCAGCTGTGTGGGCTTTTAATCCTTGTATAAAATTCACGTCTGCTGGGATTACTAAGTGGAATTGACAACTGATAATGACAGAGAAGGTGGGAAGTAATAGCTAGTGGTGATTATGCAGGTATAGCTTTTCTTTTCTCACATTACTACCATTCTACTTCTCTCTATTCCTTCTATTTCCTGTCGTCCTTTCTTTGCATTCCTCCCTCTTCTATTACCCATCCTTCCTCTCTTTCTTATCTTTCCTCCTTCTCTTTTTTCCTCCTCTTCTCTTCACAGAATTACAAAATTACAGACTGCATGAGTTTGGAAGGAAGGAATCTCTGGAAGTGATCTGGTCCAATGCACCCCTACAGCCAGTTAGCCAGGACCGTATCCAGACGGCTTTTCCATAGCTTCATCCCTTAAGATAACAACACAGCCTCCCTGGGCAACGTGTGCCAGTGCTCAGTCACCGACAGGGAATAGAGTGATTTCTGATGTTCAGAAGTAACATCCCATGTTTCAGTTTGTGCCCATCAACTCTGGTCCTGTAACTGGGCACCAGTGAAAAGAATCAAGCTCCCTCTGCATTGTGCCTTCACATCAGCTATTCAGATGCATTCTTGAGATCTCTTCTGAGCCTTTTCTACTCTAGGCTGAACATTCCTACTTCCTTCAGCTCTTCCTCATAGCAGAGATGCTGCAGTCCCTTCACTATTTTAGTGGTCCATGCATTTCCATCTTGTACCAGGAAACTCAGACCTGGCCTCTGGATTCAGCAGTGCTGAGTAGAGGGAAGGTATTCCCCCTGACTTCTGACAATGCTTCATCTAATGCAGTACACCTTCTGTACCTTCAGTACATCTAATGCATTACCCTTCTGTGCCACAAGGCACGTTTCTGACCAACGGTTAATGTGGTTTCCACCAGGACCCTGCAGATCATTTTCTGCAAAGCTGTTCCCATCTAGTTGTTCACTGTTGCAGGTGGTTGTTCATCCCCAAGTGCAGGATTTTGTACTTCCCCCCTTTTGAACTTTGTGAGGTCCTTGTCAGCCCTTTTCTTCAGCTTGTTGAGTTTGTGTTGGATGGCAGCACAACCCTCTGGCATATCAGCTGCTCCTTCCAGTTTTGTGTAATCTGCAGCTTGCTGAGGGTACCTTCTGCCCCATCACCTAGATGATTAATTAAGGCATTAAACAGGATTGAACACAGTGTTGACCCATGCAGTATACTGCTACTGTTACCCCGCTTTTCATCCCACTTTTTCTTCCCCTGTGTGCCCCTTCCTGATTTCTCTCATTCCCTTATACCCTGTCTCTCCTGCTTCACACTCTCCATTTTCCCCTCCTTGCCTTTCCCTTCCCCTTTTCCCCACTTGATTTTCATCTGATCCTAAGCTGTGAGGTCTTTGATAACAGTTGGTGTTCATGCAATGACTCGTACTGCTCACATCTTTGATTTAGGATGCTTGACTTAGGCACTACTGTATTGCAACAATCATCAGAACATGAGTGTGAGCGTCTGCTTTACACATGCTGCCTTGCAGCCTGATTTAGAGAAGCCAGGAGTTTAGCTGTCTAGGCTGGTAGCAAACTTTTAGAGTACTATTCAAGAATTTTGTGTATTGGCATTTTCCCAAATCTTTTTACATTTTCTTTTCCCAGCACTTTGGTTTCCTTCCATTCCCTAATATCGCCAGTGGTAGTCAAGACATCCTGAAAATGTTTGCATAAAGAGTGGGAATGGGTTAATGATTGCCCACTGGAGCAATCAACTAAGTAGTTACTCTTTAAAAAATTCTTTATTTGACACAATATGGACTGATGCAGCCCTAACACCAGGAGATTTATTAAATTATACTGGAAAAATCAGAGCAAGAGGGACATCCTTTCCCAATTTTCCCATTTGTTTCTCTGTTTTGGAGACACAACTAAGATTTTCCTTTAATATATTTAGTTTGTGTATGTCCATGCATAAAAATACATTGTTGTGCATTTACATCATGTGTACTTTAGAGGTTCTGCTCCAAGGTGGTACGAATAAAAGCTGTTGTAACGTAGTTTTAAGGGGTCTTACACAATTATTTTTATTTTATTAATGCTCTTTCCATCCTCTCTTCTTCAGATGGCGTGGTGTCAGATATGTCTTTAAAGCTGTCTAAATTAAATCATGTTTTCACAGCGTCTTACAAAACTTGGGGATGGTCCTGTCTGTGAGTAAGATTAGAAGACACTTCTGATTTTAGAAATAAACTTGAGCTCTTCAGCAGGTGCAAGAACCCTCAGTGCTCCAAAGGGAAGTTTATGAAAAGTTGAAAGAAATTACCCTCAATTAAGAAGAATATTGATTAATAGTTACAGAGTTAAATATGATACATTGCCCAAGAAATAAACCTCTACATTAAAAGAATGTTAAATTTCTTTTAAAATTGAAAATATTAAACTGAAGAAATTTGCCACAGACCGTGAAATATAATATTGTTTACATCTCTTTTTATTATTTAATTGTAATAGGTCACAGAACAGAATTAGTTAAAAATATCCCCTATTGAGACAAAGTATTAGGATTCTTCAGGGTGTATTCTCACCTTGGTTTGCTGAGATTTTGTTGCTCAGCATCATTAAATATGTTAAACAGAAAACGTGTGCCCCTTCAACTATGAATATCTTTTTTGTGTTTTCCATTAGATTGTGTTTAGTTTCTTAATTTTTTTCCTCTGAGATAAAATTCTGTAAAGTTCTGTAAACAAAAATTGATGGTTTAAGCAGATGGTTATCAGTCATATAAGGAAATTATCTACTAGACAGAAGAAACAATCACTTATATGTGACTGGAACCTTAGAACTTCAGCTGAGTTTGACACCGATTGGTCTAATCAATTGTAAGTGAAGGACACCAAAATAATCACTTGCCTTTGATAACCTAAATAGTCAGTTAAGTTTAGTATTTGTCCATGTGGATCAGTGATAGCAGGTAACATTGTTCATACGTTCACTTTCAGTACTTGTCAGGTGGGTACTGCTCTGCTGCATCCTCTGCTGTCATGTTGTGTTCAACAGGAGCATGTTTTAGGTAGAATCTTGCATCTATGCACAATAAGCTGCATGAAAAGCACTGTCCTTTTCTGCAGCCCAGGAGATGCCTCATGCCAATCACAATCTAGAGTTGGTATTTTTAACTATTAAATGTGTTGATTCATTTTGAAATACATATACTCAATTCTGGTAAGAAAGTGAGTGTAAGTAGGGTAAAGAGGTTCTTTTGACTCCCTACTGGAAGAATCTGCTGTTAAGATTGGGAGTCAAGGACTCATCTTCTCCATTGGGAATCTGCAACTTTTGAATTTTTTTCCCCTCTGACTCTGTCTAGAGCAAAGAAGAGAAGGAAGTGATAATTCCTTTGGTAAGCCACATTTAACAACCATCTGTTAGGTGATAATGCATGTGTTCCCAGAGCATTAGCATGGTTGAATCCCATTGAGTAGAATGGCCCAGCTATAAGCTCAATGAAGCCTTGCTATGAAAAGTGACAGTCCTTTGAAATGTAAGTGGTGTGATGCTGTTTGTTCAGTTCATTTTAAGTGGAGTTTCTTTATGGTAATTTAACATCAGAATGTCTTGTAATAACTCAGGATTACATAGAAATATCTTCATTTATGAGAAAATCCTTAGCCTTTGCAGAGAGGTGGTTTTGAAGGCCAGAATAATTTTTAGTATACTGGAAATGAGGCCCCATAGTGACAGAAGAGTAGATGACATACCTGTAATAAATCTGCAAATTGTGAAGCAGAGCAAAAATGTTTACAAAATTAGAGTAGGACTGTAAATTGAAAATTGTTTTCTGTTTGTTAGTCCAAATTCAAGAAACTGAAGAATCTGAACAGAGGCAACGTTTCATGGCAAAAGCAGGTGTTCTGCTCTGTCTTTCAAGAGCGGCTGATGAAGCTTTCAAAGTTAAAAGAGGATAAAATATGTGTGGCCAGAACAGATTTGGGATTAAGTTAGTGTGCATGCATGACAGAAATATTTATTATTTGGAAAGGTAGCAGGGATCATGGTAACAGCATGATGATCTCCCATGACCCATGTCAGGGCTTTCTGTTAGAGCAGGCATCAAGTTATGCCTAAGTATTAGCATTGATAAAGCAAAGGAAAGCAGTCAGGAGGATTTTGTGTTTAGTGGTCAGGACTTGAGATTTTCTCTCTTAAAGAGAATGAATAGAGAACAGTGGGAGTAGGGCAGAAGAGGATGGGGAAAGAGAGAGAGAGAAGGTCAGGGAATAAAGAATCTGAGACACTCTTCTTATAACTAACTTTGCTGCTATAGATCTGTATCTGTGATTTTCCCACAGCTGTAGGAAACCATTTGTTTCCATGACCTTTCTGCCATCTCTTTTCCTAGTCTCACCTAGAAAGTAGTGGAAAAATTACTTTTCTCAGTGTGTTGGAACAACTTTAAAAGTTTTCCATTGCTACTGTTCATCATCTGTCTCCTGGTAAGCACTTAAATACTGCAAGCTTGATGAATGTTGCATTCGTGTATTTGATACTGTTGAATTTCTTAAACAAGAAGGTGGACTGTTTGGCCTTGACTGTCAACTGCTCAGATACAACCTTGCTAGAGAACTGTGCACTTGTTACAGTATGTGTGTCTTTGCTTCACCTATACTGCCACATCAGTATTACTTTAGAAGGGATATGTTTTCTCTGCATTCCTGCAATTGGCCTTTGAGGCACCAGTGGTGGCATCTCTGAGGCAGGCAGGAAAGTAGGGGGGAATGGCAACCTTCCACTGTAGCATTGGCAGTTAACTAAATCTGGATTCCAAAAAAAGTGTAGGAATCTCACAAACTGCTGTATGATGTATGTACTTTATTTAGTTTCCTCTTATTTCAGTTGAAGGAAATTTGAGACTTTATTAGACAACAGTATGTTTTCAAGGTCACAGATTAAAATTGGCGGTTGCAAGAACAAATCCAATAGAAATATGTTTCAGGTAAAATAATAGATCATTAGGTATGTGGAGGATTTGATTAGTGATTTGAGACAGATATAGCACTGAAACTATAAAAGAAAATGTTCTAATGTGTTAAAATTTTCTCACAAAAGCCTTGTAACTAAAAAAGTATATCTGAATAATCTTGCACCTGCAAAGTAAGGGATTGAATAGTAATGCATATACACGGAGATTAGGTTTTTTGCACTTTTTTTAAAAATAGGGAATGATGTTATTTCTGTCAGCACTTAGGCAAAACACATAACCATTTGCCTAACTGTCCATTTTAATGTGCTTTGTGAATGTATATCGAAAGTTGTGCATGTAGCTCCCACAGCTTTACCCTCAATGTACATAGTTCTGTTTTCAATGGAAAAAACAAATGTTTAGAGGCTAAGAGTTCATAGTGTATTAACTGAAAATAAAATTGACTTAGTTCTCTTAGATGAATTAGAGGAACATTCTGTGCTGTGTCTTTGTTTTCTATAAGCAAAAATAAAATCTCAAGCCCATTGGAGTTTTAAATATGATATAAATGTCATACATAATCATAACAAATATGCAAAATGTTTTCAAACATTTGTATTGTATGGAAGCAATTACTGGCACCAACTGTATCACACACCCTCTGATGGGCTAAGGCCAAAAGAAATGAAGGTCTCTAAACAAAATTACTTTGTGTAGGCGGGAAAATGTAAGTTTTAACTGTTATTGTGGAGCAACACAGAGTTATATTTTAATGAAAATCACATACTCTCTAACACGATGAATACAAAAAAAAAATTCTCCATGTTAGGCTTCTATTGCTTTTTCTTGTCTTTCTTGTCATTCTCTGACAAAATACTTGCAAAGAAGACTCTAGCATTTTCATAGTAAAAATCTTTATGCTATGAAGGGTATAAATACAAATCTAACAGGAAGTTACTTCTCCATTTGTTCTGCAGCCAGCTCTCTGGTTGCTGAGATAGTACATTGCATTTTTTTCTCAGCATGTTAATTTTACTTCTAGTAAACCAGCACTGCCTCCCATGCTTCCATTTCATATCATAACTTTCATAAGTTATTGTGATTGCTCTGCTAGGTCTAATAGGTCCTTTGTTCAGTGATGCATTTGCAATTGTGGGTGTTCAGGGCAGCCTTCTGAGGAGTTCTGCTTTCTGACACCAGTGAAACTGTCTGTAACACATGGTTTGCACACATGGAATGGAAACAAGTACTCCATGTTGTCTACTTCAAATAGATGCTTATTTTCACTCAGAGAAATACCTTCTCATGTGTTACTGGCTTACATTCCTTGCATAGCTCCTTCCTTCAAACTTAGGCTCTTGCTGCTCTTTGTGAGCTTCTAATGCTTACTGTTTTAGGAGTATTCATGGCCCTTGAGAAGCCTGAATGCCTTGTGAACATAAATTATGTCCCCTTCTTCCATGTCATCTGGTCTAATGAAGGATATAGCCTTTTCTGACAATTTCTCTTTTTCTATCTTTTAAAAGAATGAGTCTGTCTCTCCTCACGTCTTGGCCTCTTAATTGTTGGCAGCTGTGCTACCTTATTGCACACAGAACAAAAGCCTCAGGAGTCAAACTCAGAGCATTTTACTGGCTCCTTCATAAAACTGCAACATCACTTCTTTGAGGAAATACTTTTTCAGGGTCTTTCCTGCTGTGACTTGTCATAGTAAAATACTGACAGTTGGGATTTTCCCCAAAAAGATGTAACTGTGGTGTTCTTGCTTTCATGCACATGCTCTTGAGTCTTTATGCTGCCCCTTTGTTGTCATGTGTGATCGTGTGTGTGGTATGTTCTGCATGAAGCAATGTACCAGGTGAATTCTGAATGAGGGACTTCATAGTGAAACTTCAAAGAAGTTGTTAGATTTTGCTCCCTAATGTTTCCTGTGACAATATAAGTCATGTAATAAATCTTGATATGACACTCATGATTTGTTAAAATCAACAATGAGGAATTCACAAGCAAAGGGCATTGTATGTCTTGTGCTGTTGGTTAGTGGAGCAGCATCTCTCAATGCTGCAACTGCAGGCAGAGGACCTTTTTGAAGAAAATGCAGTAGCAGTGGGTGTCGTGAACATTGTGAGTCTGTGGAGACATAAACAAGCACTATGGTTTGGAAGTTTTGGATAAAATAGTTTTGGGACTATGGATTATGCATCTGAATACAAACTAGAAAGCTGAAATGAGAATAGAGAAGTAGATAAGTACTTCTGTGATTCATGCAGAATATGTAGATAGGGCATGGGGTGCACAGATGAGTTTTGGATCAGATTATTTTACACTGATGCACACTATTTGTGTTTGTATGAGCATTAGGAAAGTATCTGTGGATATAGTGTCATACTGAAGACTACACTTTTGTGATTTTTATGATCATCACAATCCCTGTAAGCCTGTAATTTAGTTACCCATCTCAAATTATCAGAAAGTATATAGAGCAGTGTGGATAAAACAAAAGAGTACAAACCCTTTTGAGGCTGCCTCCTCAAAATTCCTTCTGAGCTTTAGGGTGAATTCCAGTTAATAAAAAAAATAACAATAAAAAAAGACACTCCCTTTTCGCTAGAAAAGAGAAATTTTAACTTGTGTGTGTGTCTGTTAACAGTCAATGATGCTGTGTGAGTGCATATGCATACACATATAATTTGATACATGTATACACAGACGGATGGACTCACAGACACACGGGTTGGGCAGATACTGGAGTAATGCCATTGAATTTTTTTTTTATTAAATTTGGTGTGACAAACTATCTGTACTTTCTGTAGGGTAAAATACTTATTTAATTAATTATTAAATTGTTCTTAAAGTAATATTTGTCCCTTGCACAAGTAATTTTCATGTAAGTAATTTTTTAGACGTAAGTATTTTCTGTATCTTTGTTAGCTGAAGCATAATTCTGACTTTATATACAGCTTAAGGACACATCCTCAGAAGTGACTTGTAAATTTGGTTTCCTGATTTAGGACCTGTCAAGCTCTGATTACTCTAACCATTCACCGCTGCGACAGAAGTCAGCTGGAACAGCAAATCAGTACCTACGAGTGTTCAATTAGGCTCCCCAAAACTGAATCTCTGTAGGAGAGACTATTTTTCTCTATGAAGAGGTTGTATGATATGCTATTAAATTGGCCTGGATTAGAATACAAAAATGTTTATTTCTTGGTTTCTCAATCTACTAGAAAAGGTACCTCACTGAAATATTTTTCTGTAGCTTCCATGCATACCCATAATGTTCAGGCGTGTTCTTACTGTCTACAAACCATTTTAATTGCATGCAGTTTCATGATCGTGTTATGGCAAGTGTGGTTGGATTTGGAGTTACAGTGTGGCTTTTCTTCCGTGCTCAAATAAGAGGGAGTGCCCGTGGCAACTTTGTGAATGAAGAAGAAATTTGCTAGTTAAACAGTTTTGCTTCCTATATGATTCATCGATTCTGGTTTTTTTTTCCTTTTTTTTCTGAGGTAGTAGGGCAGTAGGGTAGTTGAATGTACACTAAGTATTGGGGTTCAATTAATTTTATGCTAATAATACTACACATCAGCATACAAAATCTTAGTTCTTTTTTTACTTCTCCTTGGATTAAAGTAAAATCTGGACTAGATTACAATTAACACTGAAGTAACTGAAATAGTATGCCTAAGAATCAGCTAATTCAGGTCTTAATGTTAATGTCATTATTGTCTTTAATGCTTATAAAGATAGGAAGTGCATGTATGGTCAACAGACCATACATTTTTGGCTTTGCAAAAATCTGCTTGTCTCCTCATGGGGGAAATTTTTAAAAATATTAACAGAAAACAGTTTTATTGATCTTTTTTCTGACTTAATAGATTTTTATGTCCGAGGTAAATTTTCCGAAAACCATCACTACCTGTACTGAATTTTGTAAGTTCAGTTATTAAGGTGAATTACAGTGCTTAGTATATTGCTATCTTTGATAAGATTTTGTGGCTTCTATTTTATAATTCAGTCCTTAGCATTCTATTTTATAATTCAGTCCTTAGCAGCCTTCCTCTAACTGCAAGGTTCTCTTCATTCAGCCAAAAAAAATGAGACAAGGAAAGGTAGAGAAAACGTTCATAATTGAAAGTTTTATAAATAGATTTTATGTAGATGCATATGTATATTTAAAAAGCTTGACCAAATGATGACTTTGACAAAGATTTAACAAACCAGGAGCGTGAAGTTTTCTGTAGGCTAACAGTTTTAATGGGTTTATCTTAGACAGTTCTTCAGTTGTGAAAGTGTCAGTTAATAATTTACCCATCCCAAGGCACAGTGGAAGCAATCACACTCTGGAGCGAGGTACTCCTGGGCCTGTTGCAGTGCTGCAGCTCATCTTGACTCCAGAAATGCGCCATTCAGTGCGACATCAGCACTGTGTCTGCACTTTGACAAATGAAGTCTTGTAAGACCTAAATAAGGCATGGGAAGTTTTGGAAGAGCAAATAGCTCTTCAGCTGATTTCTGTAGTAATGGATTACTGTAAATGTCCATCTGCTGCACATCAGAGGGAGCACAGGTTAAAATGAAAGGATTTGGGGCTTTTTGGTACCCTGTTTTGGGATGGGTTTGCTGGTGTCTTTTGTTGTTTGGCTGGTGTTGGGCTGGTTTTTTTTTTCCCTGAAAGGCCCCCAACCTTCCTCCCCCTCCACCCCTGCCAAAACCCTACCAGAAAACCAAAAAAAAAAAAAACCCAAAAACCCCAAGAAACCAAACCAACTTCCCACCCACTCAAAAAAAAACAAAACAAAACCCAAAAAACCCAACAAACCAAAAAATCAAACAAAAAAAACAAAACAAAACCCAAAAAACCAAAAAATCCCCCTGTAACAAACAAAAAGCCCCAACCACAACAAAATCCAATGTAGAAAATGTTTCTGAAGTGCAGAGGAACAGTTAGCAACATTTGCATGGTATTTGGAAAGTAAATTTTCTGCTTTGATGATATATTGCAAGAGCCAGAGTTTTCTACCAGAAATGTGAATGTTTAACATAAAAAAGCTCTCAAATATAGTACGTTTACCATCACCCTTTACCATGCAATTTGTTCAGATGCAGTTGTTAACATGAAATTGCAATAGATTAGGCAATATTTATGTGAATTTTATTCCAGCATTTACTCATTGAATTATCCTGTACTACCCGGATGGTAAGTTTTGTGATTTGTTTTCCTCTACATGAAGAATGCTTCTCCACAAATATTCACTTTTGCATGCATATTTTTTTATTAGAAGTTATGCCATTCTAAAGATTTACAGTTATTTAATAGTGATTTATTACAGTAACTTACCCTGACAGCTGTGGCACACTTTTACTGGAATTTGTAAATCATATGTGTGTTGAAATTCACTAGAAACATGCATTTCAGATTCTAATGAAATGTACATCAAAATTGTTTTTAGAAGTGGGCATCTATATGAATGAAGTACAATTTTCAGTTTCTATTGTTGCATATAACTTTTTCTCCACCTGTTTTATTTACTTAGCAGTCTTGGATGTTTTACCTACTCCAGGATTAGTGAATCTTGATGCTGCTGTGTGGAACAAACAGCAATAAAACTGTAGAGTCATTGACTTGGTCCTCTAAGGCATCAATATCAAGTCATGCGCCTGACCTGCAGTGATCAAGTTGCATTAAGGATTAGGAGGAAAACCTGGGAGCAGTTTCAGTCTACTTCTAATTGCTGACTCTGTGTTGTGATAGAAATTGTATGTCTTGAATTTAGTGAATCATAAGAGATACTGAGTGAAATTAGTATTTGAGGTGACAGAAAAAATGTGTATATGCTTGGGGTGGGGGTAAAGAAGGAAGAGAGCAAGAGCATCAGTGAGTTTACAATATTTTGTAGAATGTTAACAATATTTTCGCTAGAGTATTGTGTAATTTTCAGCTTAACTATAAACTCTACATTTAGTTCATTTTAAAGCTCTGGTGAAGCATCATGCCTGTAACTCTTTTCAGTTTGTATTCTGATATCTGCTATTCTTAGCTCTTTGAAAATCTGTCAACTCTGGGTGTGAAGCACTTTTTAAAATTCCAGCTCTATGTATCAGCTTCCCAATAGTAAAAACCAGGATGAGATAATTCCTTTCTTCTATCTGTTGTCTCTTTTGATTATTCAGGCTCTAAACCTTTCTAGACAAGAATTCTCCTTTCCTTTTACTTGTACAGCACTCAGCACAGCTGGAGCAGGGAGATGGGATCAGCCTGGTTTTAAGTCTCTTAGACTTTGCTTTAATACATATAGGATATGGCTAACAGCAATGAAGCCATCTCTCAGTTCTTGTGTAAGTAACCCTGAGAGAAACTGTCTACAAGTAAAAATTAAAAATATCTCAGCTTCTTAGAGAGTTTTATTTTTTGAGTTCAGTTCTGAGCTAAAAAAAAAAAGCATCTGTTGCTTCTTACCTTGTTAAAATCAGCTGCTGTTCATTTGTGTACAATTGTAGGATTCCAGCTTGCCAAATAAACATTTGCCAAATAAACATGTTTTCTTGCTTATCAAAGATCAGAAATAGACTTTGAATGAATTTGATGAAATATGTTGGGATGCTGAAGGATTGCTTTTTAATTTTTTTGAAAGTAAAATTGTCTGGTTTCAAAAGAAAAAAAGAATGGGAAGTATAAAATTCCTAAATGAGTAGCCAAAGATTTTATTACTGTCTCTGAAATCATGAATGCATTATGAAAACACATAAGCAAAAAAGACAATTTAAGTACAGTCACAAAAAAGCAATTCAGTATAAAAAATAATGGTAGGTCACTGATTGAGAAACATTTAGAAATTTGTTCCTGTTTCCTGTATAGGGATGAGATAACTTCTGTTATGTAATTGCAGGAGCATTCCCAATAATATGGGAGCTGAGAGTTCAAGGTTAATTTCTTAAATAATTTTTTAAAAAGATAAATTTATTATTTTAAGAACTCTGCATTATTTGACAGGAAACAGCTGATTTTTTTTGCTTCCTAGGTATTCTTTTTACATCAATTGCTTTTGTGCAGTTTTTCCTTTAAGTGAAGCTATATATGACACTATATAGTCTTCCATGTGTTTACATTAATGCTTATCATGTATTCCTTTTGAAAAGTGACCTGCAAAGCAAATAAACCTGCTTGTGGTCTGATTTTGCTTGGCTTAGCGGTTTTTATTTTTTCTCAAGTCTTGTTGTATTAATCTTGTATGTGAGAAGGGAATAAAAATACGGGAAAAGTTTTCATTGTTCAAATTTCTACATTGCTTTACTCTTTTAGTCTCTTTGATTTAAAACTCACAGAGATTTTTCTGCTTTGGAAGACTCAGACCTAGAGGATCAGCTCTCCAGAACAGAGAGAAAAAGCAATTTTTTTGTATTTAATAGTCAGATTTTCTCCCTCAATCCAAATTTGCTCCTAAGACTAATTTCATCATTTAAGCAAAACAGGACATACCTTCCTTTCTTGCAGTTTTGCTTAAGATGATACTCTGTGTGCATCTAAGACTCCTTCTAAGAGTGACAAGAGAATTATCATCCCACCTACAAAAATCCTTCCTTTTCCTAAAATGAATCTATGTTGAGTTTTGGATTGGTTTGGGTTTTTTTATGATTGGCTTTTGACATGTTCTCAGGTGTCCTGGAAGTGAGATGGATGACAGCTGATGATAGTTATAGTACTATAACTATCCTATGCTCTAATGGCTGTCTCTCTAGTTATGTTTTTAGCATACAACCAGCCAATAAAACCTGCACTAGTGCTTCTAATAGGTTACTCATTTTCTTGCTCAATACTGCTTTTCTCAATGGAAACCAAAAGAGTGACATTAATTTTTTGGAAAAGGAGGGAGAAACACTGGCATCTAACTGCTGGCATCCTGAGGGAGCTTGGTAATTATCCTTGATGCTCAGCCATTTCCTTTCCTTATGTCTTCCTCATCCTTAGAGAATTAACATGACTGTGGATGAATGCAAGCTCTGGGTGAACTTCCTTCACTTCATATCAGCTAGCCCTGGGATAAATCTGTTGATGTTAGTCCTTCCTTCAAGTTTTCCAAGTAACCATCTTTTTTTGTGAACTGTCAATCTTTGCTATGATTGAACCTTGCCTGTGTTTCCAAGATATATTTGGCATAAAGTCAAAGAGGCTCTCTTGCAAAATCGGTGAGTTTTTGAAGGGGCATTTATGTATCCCAGAGGAACGTGCAAGCCCAGTTTTCAGATTAAAAGTAGTAAGAAAAGTAATTTAACCTCAGGTCATAAAATGTGTATATCCAAAAGATGAAGCTTCTGTTTGGTATACAGCACAAGTAAAAAGATGAAACATCCACATCTCAGGGAAAAAAAAAAGATGAACAGGTATAGCCTTTTGTTTTAGGACCCATTAGCACACAATGGGAAATCTTACAAAAATTCAGACTGAAGTAACTTGAAAGTACCTGTCTTTCCTTATCTGGTTTCAGAAATGTCTGAGGTTTGTCCTGCAGAGGACAATATAAGGTATTTTAGTAAGGAGGAAGACATATTGTTTCTTCTCTGTTGTAATAAAGTTACAAACACTATTTGAGTGTGGTGCAGAGTTTTATTGTGAAGTGCTGGTTAGAGCTGGTTTTGTGCCTTTTAGGTGCAGGCTAAACAGAAGAGGAATGTTCTACAAACGAGGTCTTAAGAAGCAATGCTACTCTCTGGAAAACACTGCACTCCCCCTTCCTCCCATCCTTTAACAACCCCCCTCTCCCCCCACAAACCCCACCCCTCAAATCCTTGCTATTTCCATAACAGATAGACTTGTAGATACTTCTTTGGTGCCAGCCCTGTAAGTCTGTTGCAATTACTGTAAAAAAGAAATCCAGTTTAGTCTTTAAATAGCGCTTTTAAGGTCCCCGTGGGTCAGCTTGTCCCAAGTAGGTTGTATGAGAAAGGCAAGGCAGGAACTGTCCATTGTAATCTTCCTTTAGATCCTGTTTGCCCCTTTTCCCCAAACACTCCTGTTCTCTCTTCAATTGAATGGATGGTGAAAACCTGAAATCCTAAAGAAAACCAGCATGGTTTATTTGTGAGTTGGGAATAGGGGTTTGAATTGGCATAGACTTGTGGGTGCTTTGGGGCTGGAGCACACACAGCTGTGGGTTCCAGATGCTTGCTATCCAGTATTAATGTGGCTTCTCTGTGAAACCATGGCACCCGCAGTACTATACAAAGGTCCATGCCTGTGGTGGTTTGGGAACTATTCCCAGCAAGAGAAATTTCAGTTTTTAAAGTTAGTTAGAACAAATTTACAGACATCTGTTCAGAATAGATAATGCAAAATTCTGCTTATGTGTTTAAGAGAGATTCAGAAGGTACTATACGTGAAAATTTCAGACTCTTGATACAGAGCATTTTTGTTGTTTTGCAGGTGAGCCAAGGAAGAAAAAAGTTTGTTTGCCCCATAATGTCTTAAAATTATAGGAGTTGAACCTCCTACATTGCTGACATAACCAGCATGTAGGAATATACTTACAGTGTTTATACGCAATTAGTGTCTCTTCATCTGCTATGGTAGGAGCACAGAGAACATCTTTTCTATGGGATGGAAAAGAGAAGTACATATGCTGACTTTCTTCCAAATGTGCTAAACATTTTCAGGTATATTTGCCTTTAAGAACTGCATGATTTCCACAACTTTTAAAAAGTAAGCCAACCCATGTCTGTTTTTTTCTGAAAGCATGAATGAATTACTAAAGTTAGGAATATTTTTTCATTCTATATTGAAGCCATTTCTTAAGAAATTCACACAGATTATTGCCTTGTATATTAAATTTAACAGAATAAGAAGTATTTCTAGATCACGTTTTGTTGTAAATTCTGCCCCTGCAATTGTGTGATTTAATAAAGAAATGGTTTTGTATAGTATCTTTCACACAAAATTTATCTCCAAAACACTATGCAGAGTTAATAAAGTTAAAAGATTTTTTTCCCTTTTTACTAGAAGTTGAGAGACCCAGACATGAGAACAGAGACATATTGTTTCCAGATGAAGGCTGAAAATAGATGGAGAATGAGGGAGAGAAATGCAGCACGGTGGTTCCAGATGGCAGGCATTGCAGAGGAGAAGGTTCTTGCAGCCATGTTGGCCAGAGTGTACAAAAGGACAAAAACCCAGTCT
Organism: Urocynchramus pylzowi; assembly: GCA_013397555.1. Classification (NCBI taxonomy): domain Eukaryota; kingdom Metazoa; phylum Chordata; class Aves; order Passeriformes; family Fringillidae; genus Urocynchramus; species Urocynchramus pylzowi. Next base: position 300,975 of record VZRH01004172.1, on the reverse strand, counting down.
GATGCCAAGCAGAGGAAGCTAAAATATAGAGTAATGAAAGTAGTAATGTAGGAAATTTGTCAAATATTTTTAAAGCAACTAAGTTTTCTTCTTTTTTTTTTTTTTTACCTGAGGGAAGGGCTGGTTTTTGTTTTTTGGTTGGTTTGTTGATTTTTTTTTTTTTTTTTCCTGAGTGAAAAGGTTGTTTTTTTTTTTTTGTTGGTTTGTTTATTTTTTTTTTTTTTTTTGGTGTGTGTGTGCAATGAGGATATTTCAGGTGAAAAAATAATATAAAAAACTGAGTTTTACTCATGTTCCGTACTCATTAGGTGAGCAGAGTTTTTTGGTTGGTTGGTTAGTTTTGGTATGTTTTCAAACAAAATAGTAGCTTGTAAGTATTTAAAAGTTTATTGAGTCATATTGCACTTCTGAGTATCTTATAAATTATTTAATTGTCTGATGGATATGTGGCTACCTAACTATAGGGCATGAAATATGCTCCGTTCCTCTAATACACTAGAGGAGAGACCTGTTTATAAAGTATTTAGTATTGGTTTTATAATGCACTGTTGTCAACAGGAGACCATGGAGCTCAAAGATCAATCTCATTTTGACCCACAGTATTAATGCTGCTTTATGAAACTCTGTGACAGGTCACTTAGACAACAGCTCTTAATGAAAGGACCTTGTGCCAGTGTGTGGTCGTGTGACTGTCTGTTAGTAAGGCATACTTCAGTCGCTGCCAAGGCTGGAGATGAATCTCTTCGTCCAAGTCCCTGAGGTGACTTTGTGGCTGCTGCTACTGCTGGCCAGGTGATGGAGCTCATCATTTCCCCAGTTCTCCAGAGAGAAGTGAGACAGAGAATGCTGAGTTCTTGCTAATGCAGCTTTTCCTAATTGTCCAGAGAGATAGTAGGACACTGGGCAGTTCAGGCAATTCTGTGTACTGTGAATGAGTCAGTAATTAGAAAAAAATAGCTGCTCTTAATTCAGTCTTGCATTTGTGCATGCAGTGGCTTTTCAGCTATCTAATATTCAGCTGTTCTATATAATACCAACCCATTCCCTCTCCTTTTTAGGTAATTTTAATTATTTAATTATGACAGACTTGTTTTTTAGACACCAAATAATTGTAACTAGGAAATGGCACAATGGATTATACTATGAAGTAATTAGATCATAAACTTAGCCTACACTTAAGCCCTTTAGGCTGTTGTGGGATCCAAAGGCCTTGCTTGTTATAGACACAGTTTACTAAAAGGATGAGAGTAATAAAATTAGCTACCAAAGAATAAATCGCTTTGTAAAGGTCTTGTACTAAGCTAGCATCCAATGGACAATTTCCTCAGTTTTAGGATGTTTTTCAGAAAATAAACTTTAAGAGTTGATAATTAAAACAATAAACCTTGCTTAACCCAGATAATCAATAGCTAAAGGATGCTTTAATATAGTAGTATACATGTATAGTAATGTAGTGATAATCTGTGGGTGTAAACCTATATAAATATGAGGTTTTTCAGACTGAAGTTTGAATTGTTTTTCTCAATGACTTACATAAATGAGGTTGATGTGTTTTTTGTTTAACCGTTGCTGTGAGCTTGCTAATATTTCTGTTGAATCTTGAACTTAGGTTTCAGCAGATACAACTGGTTTTGAAATATTTTATTTTAAAGGTGAAATACAATTATTTTTTGTGTTATACAGCTTCCTGTATTATATGGCATGTCACGTGTCCTCTGTCTGCTTAATTCCTAGTAAATCAAAACAGAATGTCTAAATCCCCCTATTATTTCAGTGATGGGTTATATAGACAGTTCATTAAATGCACAGTTTAAATAAAACTCTTTTGTATCTTCTGTGCTTTGAACCATTCTTGTACCTTAACAGTGTTATCTATTACCATTTGCTGTAAACAATTAAGTAATAAATAGTTTCTGGTCAGAAAAAGACACTGAAAAAGCCACTGATGTGACATGAAGAATGGATGTGAAACTGCCATATGTGCAGAACAAGCTGCCCTGTTTACCTGCCTGAAAATTAAGGTGTTTGTGCCAAATTTTTGCTGGACATGTAAAATTCTTCTGAGAAAAGCATGGACTTTTTTTCATTTATTGTTTTATCCACATATATATAGTGATAATTTCTAGTTAAAAGCCATGCTCATGTGGAGAGTTCTTTTTAAACAGCAACTAATCGCTTACAGGATTTAATGAGTGTATTCAGCAAACTGCTATAACTTGGCATTACGATTGTTTTTAGCAAGTTACTTGTTTCTCTAACCTTTTGCATCCTCCAGTTCACCTGCATTTTTCATTTATTTATGTGTAGCTACTGGAATTGTGATTCTTTTGTTCCCTCTGCTTCACATGAGTACTCCTCTGTTGTTGAGCAGACAAATTAATATATTTGACACATCTCCCTTACAAAGTAGAGAAACATAGGTGTGAGCTCCTTATAAAAAGCAGTTGCAGGTGTCCTGAACTCCCAGTATTGGCTTGTTTAAATAAAAACACCCAAACTCAACAAACGCACAAACAAACAAAATGAAACAAACACCCCACAACCAAAGAAAAATAAGAAATCAAACTTGTATGTTACTAATCACTTTAAGATAACAAGAGGTTTCCTCTAATTTTTGTAATATCCTCCATGTTTATGTTCTTCCCCCTCAAATCAGCAAGTGGACACCAACATCATGTTACATACTGAAGGACAACATATATAGATGTAATTGTCTTCTCTGTGTGCTTACTTTTTCTGGATTTCACTTTTCTCTTGTTTCTCTAACTTGTCAAAATGTAACATCTGCGTGAATAAAATCACAGTAATCTCTGTTTGATGTTTTATCTGCCAGAAATAGGTCACAGTTTTCACCTTACCTTTGATAGTGCCATGTCTCAGCAGTCTCCATGGTATGGAATGCTGATACATAGTTTGGCAAAGATGTGACTAGGATCAGTTGCAGTGTGACAGCTTTCTAGGAACTACAGCTTATAAAAGAAAGACTCATGATCAAAAGTTGTCTTTGAGGATAAGCGTCCTGTCACATCATGTACTAAAGAAAAGGCTGAATAACCAATTTAGAGTAAAGAGTGTTTGAAAATATGATTTTTAATTAAAACGAAAATTCGGTTGAGGTTTTGCCATGCTTCAGTTCAACCTGAAAATTCTTCCTAACAAAATACAAACAAACAGCAAAAAAACCAAACAACCAAAGAAGAGATGTAAAATATAGATATGGACACTTCCAAATAAATGTGAAAAACAGATTCATAAATGCACAATAGTTTAGATAAGATAGAGAAGGATTCTAGGACATTTGGAACACAGGGCAGGGGACTAAAAGGTATTCAGTCTCATTGTTGCATGATGACATAATCAGTCCAATGCATTTTGGCTAAAAATCAGAAGTGCCTATTAAAACTTACAGAAAATTGTTTTACAAAATAAGGATGACAAGTTTCAGAGAGAATACAGTGCTGTCAATATTTTTTCATTAGAATGTGCAAATTTGGGTGGGTTATTTGTTCAGAGGAGGTTTTCTTTATTACCCCCTCTGCCTTTTTCTTTTTTGGTTTTAGACATCTGTTAACATTTCATAGAGTTGAACAGATGTTGCAGAGTGGGTCCCTTGTATAATTCTTAGGGAGAAGGAATTGATAAAGAATGACATTATCACGGGTGATTCACCACCTCTCTGAATATGAACATCAAGATGTCTTTGCATAATTTTCAAGTATGAGATAATATTCCTGATATGACACAATTCACAACTTCGTTGTTATCTATGGATAAAGTATTTAATGTGATTGTTACAGTCTCTGCTTACACATTATTGTAAGGAGAAGAATTCCTTCATACTTGGTCAAATATATACTTTTTTGGAGACAGTGTGGAATAGTAAGCTCCAAAATGTCTTTAAAACAAGTCAACTATATAAGCTTAGTTGTTTCAGCACAAGCAAGGGCTGATTGTCATGCGATGTAGAGGACCATTTTCATTATTTTAGCAAGAACAGGGACAGTTTTGTCCTGACGAGCTGTTAGATGAATAGCAGAATGTGTCACATGAAAAACCACTGATCTTTAACCCAGCTATCTACTTAACCAAGCCTAGAAATGAATAGTGAATGTGGGAAGAGCAAAGGCCAGTTTGCTGTCATTACAAATTAGAGAAACTGTTAATATCTGCAGCCAAATGATCTCTGGGAGTTGCAGGTACTAGCCAGTAAACTAGTTGAGGGTAGAGAGACTTAGGAGAGAACTTCAGTAGCTGTGTATGGTGTGTGACTATCATTACTATTGAAGACTGTACATTTGTATAGAATGACAAAGTTTTCTGAATCATCTCCCAGTGACTGTGATGAATCCTGTGAATGAGCATCAAATATAAGGACCTCTCCTTTAGAATAATCAATTGCTCTTTATCTTTAAATAGAATTGCAAATACTAAATGAAGAGAAATAATAAATCTATGCTCACTGTTTTATCCTTTTTTTTCCCCAGGAGTCGTCTTGGGGACACTGCTTGATGTACAGTTAATATAAACATTTATACTGAACTCCTAGATGTTTGAAAAACAAATACTGTAAAGATCAGTAACATTTTAAAATGATCAGTTATGGGAATTAATGCTTACAGAAAAACACCATTCTTTCTTGCCCTGCGAGTAGAATCACATTGTCTCCCTACAGTCTTGTTAGCTCATACTAACTGAAATGCAAATTCTTTCCAACTAATTGGACCTCGTTGAATGTACATGTACAGTACATAGTTATATGCATGTAGATTTTTTTTACTAAATTCCTCTGTAATTATTTTCTTGATTAATATCTAAAGCAGAGACGTGGAACAAAAATCTCTTTAAAGAGTTTACATATTATTGAACATTAAGGAGATAGTAACTGTTGCATGTTTTAACAGCTTAATTAATAATACAGAATAATTGGAACAAAAAGAAGAAAATATTTTTTCAATGTTTAGTAATTTTGAACTATTTGCATTAACCCTTTGAGTGAACTAATTAACACTTAAACTGTCAGAGTAATGGAATTTAGAAAGAAGTAGGATACATTTATATTATATAGCATATTCTGCTGGCTAGATTTTCTTCTTGGCATCACCTGGATTTTCTGTAATCACCTTTCCTATCCTTTTTTGCCATATGGTGCATTTCTGTATCAAAAGTTTTCACAGGAGAGATGAAATCAACAAATTATATTTTTAAAAGATTCAGAAAGTCATGCAGATAATGTAATTGTCTTAGAAAGTAAGTAATAAGTATTATTTAAAATGAAAAGAAGAAAAAACCCTTAACACCACATACAGTTCACAAAGCATTTAACATTTTCAAAAAACAAAAACAGACAACTGCAACTGCACTCTGTTTTAAGTTCCATTACAATCTGGATTCTGTAGGCACCTCTTCTTTTCAGCATCTGGATATTCCCAGGAGGTGAAAATGTAAAATAATTTCACAGATCCTTTTATCTGTCAGCATAAATGCCATTGGATAGCAGTAAAATATTTGCAGAACATACTCCTGATTAAAAATCTATTGAAAATGAGATTTTTTTTTTAATGCTTTTAAAAGGATTTTTTAAAAATACCTTTAGAGCCCTTACCTTGACTATAGTGTTTCAGATGAGCTAGCCAAAGAGGAGAGAAAATGCTCAGTTTGTGCCAGACTTGTATACTGAAGTTGTGGGGTTTACTTTTTTATTGTTTTGTTTTGTTTTGTTTTCTTCTTTCCTACCCTCCCCCCTTCCCCCCTTTTCTTCCCCAATCCCCGAACTCATTGCTGTAAAGTTAGATGAGGCTTAAACTGCTACTTGAGGAGGTTGGCTTCTGTTGTATTTTTCCTGCTTGGTTACTTTTATCTCCTTATTGACTGCTACTCTTCATATCCCTGTTTGAAATTCAGTATTTCTTGTTTTGGTTTTTCTGTGCTAGCATTGTTTTGCCACGAAAGATGCAATAGAGACACTGTAAATTTAAGGATGACCTGAGCTGGACTGGGACTGACAGGCTAAATTTTGTTTCTTCTCTATCATGTTAGCTGGGTGGGGGGAAAATATATATTTTTGAAGACGTTCTGAAGCTCGGATGTAGAAGTCACACATTTGACAATTAAATGGTAGTCCTCCTTTGATACAGTGATCTGAATGAGCTTAGATTTCTTGTAAGGTTGTCGCATTCTGGCCAAGATTTCTGCTTGGGAAGACCAGATTTGGATGTATTAGCTAGTCAGCCTAATAACCCTGTACAGACTGTATTGATTTTCTAGGAGAGAGTTTATGAACTAAATAAACTTGGAGTTGGTGTCTTAATAAACTGCTTCTCTCAGTCTGTCACATTTCGTTACTTAGCTCTGCAGTTTAGGGGAAAAAAAGGCTAATTCTGTTACAGATTGTTCACAGCAGGGTCTCCAAATTAGCCCTTTGTTTTGTAATGCCACCTTGCTTGGGCTGGCTTTGAGCACATTTCTCAGTTTTACCCTAATGAGTTGCAACACTGATAATGTGGCTGATGATCTTTCATTGATTTCACTATCACTTGCTTGTCTGGTAATTGATCCGTTGCTGAGCCTCTAGTTAATTATATCGGCTTTGACATGGCCCGATCCACTGGGAATTTCAAGTCTTGCAGAATAACAGTTTTAATAAAAGAGTCTATTACTGCAGGTGCTTGCTGCTGCACTCCAGTTGATTTTGTGTGTGTTTGTGTGCACGCGCGTGCATGTGTGTGTCCATGGATGTGTGTGTGGGGGTGGCTTTTTTATTCTCTGGGAGAGGAGAGGACTGCAGGACAGGAAAAAGAAGCGGGGGGAGGGGGGGGAGTGGGTAAGAGATGGAGATAAAGACTGTGAGCGAGAGCACACAAGAGATGCAGAACGGAGAGGAGGAAGCTTGCTATTGACAGTGTCCTTAAGCCTCCCACAAATAACAGCCATTAGTGGGAAGGTCAGGAGCTGAGCATGCAGCTTGACTGAGGCACTGAGTGCCACTTCAGAAATGAAGAGGCTGGCAAATTTTAGAGGGAGTTTGAGGGGCTAATAGCTAGCTGTAAAGGTACAGCCACTGTTGGTACAATTGACTCCTAAGTGTCATTTTCCCCTCCCCAGTAGAGAATATTTTTATTGACCACAAGTGGACTTAATATATTTTAAAGCAACAGTTCTTGGGGTTCTTCCTTGTTTCTTCTTGGATATTGAATTTGCTGCTTCTGAGACTTTTTTTTTTGTACTTAATGGTGCTGAACTGAAGGAAAGTTTAACAGAAAAGCTTTCAAGAGATGTAGGGTCTAGAGGGGAAGGCACATTTGTGTCAACATAGTGTACATCTTCTCATCTTTTCTCATTGCACACTAATGACACAGAGCTGCCACTGAAGCTCTCTTCTGTTTCTTTTGTTGTTTCAGAGAGTGAGGTTTATTGTTATTCCTGAGTTAAGAAAAAAGCAGTGAGTGGTACATTTGTCCTCCTAAATTTGTAGATTTTATTAGAAGATGAATGTTCCTTATGTTGGAAAGGATACATTTTTTTTTTTTAAACTCTGGCCATTTTTTTATAAGGTTGCATGAATTTTGTTTTATTTATGAAGTTTTTTTGCAGAGTTATGATTTCTGTTCTTTATATAAAGGATGAAATGGGTAAGAGAATTTTTCAAATAAGATTATTTTTAAAAAGCTTTTGTAATTAAGCGAAGTATTGCAATAGTATTATTTAACTTGATGTATAGTATTGTACCTTAAGTACAGGAGATCTTAAAGGAAAAACATTGGGGGTTTTTTTGCATTACTTTTTAGCTGTGTGGGACCAGATTCTTTTATGCTGTGGTTAATTTCTTTGTTCTTTACTATTTGAAAGGTGTATTGTATCTGCTTCAACCAGCTTCTTAAAAAAAAAAAAAAAAACCAAAAAACTACTTTTGATCTTTTGGGGGAGGGAAAGGAAAGGCTAGCTTTGTCATTTTTTCCATCCTTTCTTGCTCTCGATTCTGCTTAAGACTCTTAGCAGTGGGCAACAAGGGAGAGGGGTGTGAAAGATGAAATGAGTGTGTGACTTTCTAGTTTTATTTCAAAAGAAGTTGGATCATGTCTCTTTTCCCCTCTTTGGTAAGAGTTTCTTTTGGGATAGCATCTGACTTCTGCAATTCTTTTCTGACTAATATTTAGAAAATAATCAGGCCAACTTTTATGTTTTAAGTTAATATTGACTGTATTTAATTGCTTGCTTTCTTGCTTTTTCTTTTTTTTTTTTTTT
>VZRH01004172.1:259858-292729 GCA_013397555.1 Urocynchramus pylzowi | reverse complement strand
TTTTTTTTCTTGTTTTTTCTTTTTTTTTTTTTTTTTTTTTCTTTTCTTTTTCTTTGGATTTGCTAATCCTGTGTAGAGGCAAGTGTCAGATATAACGTGCTGTACATGACAGCATTGTTGAGAAAAAACAGAGAAAGACAGGGAAAGGGCCACAGCCTTTTTTTTCCTCCCAATTCACTCTAATCATTGTGCTACTTAGAGAGAATGTGCGTGTGTGTGTATCTGTGTATCTGTAGACTGAAGGGTTAGTGCAGGATGTCATTTGGTGCCTGACAGTGGAGCAGTGCAGTTGACTCTTTGCTCTGCTATCCAATGACATCCAGTGGCTGAGAGTTTGAAGCTGATGGTTGGGTCTCCTTAGTGCTGCATGCACACCTGACAGGCAGCTGTTAAACTGAGCAAAGGCGAGCTTGGGGAGTCACAATCTATGCATAAATGATAGGGGTCTCTCTGCTGAAGGTGCGAAAGAAGCTCTGACCCTCTCCCCTGAATCCCCCCTTCCCAAATGAAATGCACAGAGCAGCTAGCTTCTTAACTACACTACACTCCTGCTACTCGCTGCCAAGAGGCTCAAAAAATCCACCTTCACTTTTCAGTCAGAAGAGGCAGAAGTGGATGTGAGAGACAGACACACACAGAGACACAGAGAGCGAAAGAGGGCAAGAGACTTGACTTTAAGAGACTCCTGCACTGACAACTCCATGCAGTTCGGAACAAGAACGGCAGCGACCGACTCTGGTTTCATGGGGACATGGCAGAACACTGACACTAACCTCTTATTCAGAATGTCCCAACAGGTACGTTACTTTCGTTTATTTTAAAACATGGAATTTTTTTGTGCTTTTTTCCCCCCTCCTTTTTCTCTTTCTTTCCACGTTTCATTTTTGTTTCATTCATCACTACATAGTTAGCCTCTGAACTGTCATAACTATGTCATTGGAATGTGCATGGTTACTTCATTTCTTCCCTAAGGGCTCCTTTTTAAAAGAAGAAAAAAATATTAAAGCCTTAAGTAAAAGCAGAGCATTTGTTTTAAAGTTTCCAAATGGAGCTTTGCTCCGAGTAAGATTGTTTTTCTTTCTTTCTTTGCTTTTGTTTTGTTCCAGCCTTTTCCCCTTTGCTATCCCCCCGTCCCATAAATAAAAGTATCTGCTATCCCAGGAAAACTCCTGAGTGCATAAGCCCCCAAAATCAAACTGATACTAAATTTAGGGGGCCCCTCAGAACGGCATAATTGACTTCATGTGGCAGAACACAGTTTTATTCAGGGGGAAGGAGCGACGAGCTGTCCTGCTGGAGCTGCTGCCAGCACGGAGCTGAGGGTCGTTAGAGGAGACAGTTTCAGTCCTCGGGTCTCTCTTCTCCCGCTCCCTCTCCCCGCTTGCTCCCTCTCTCGCTCCCCCTCTCTCTGCGGAGCTGAGCCTTGGCGTCCTCCCCAGAGCTGCTCCTTCACCGGGGGCCGCGTTTAAGGCAGCTTGGTATGCCGGTTCTGACGGGAAAGCGAAAATGTTACTGCAAGGCCAGTTATAACTGATAATTAATCACAGGAGCCAGTGTCTCTGTACCATGCACTTGGTGATACGCGCCTTGCGTGTTACAGTAAATTTTGCACAATTGCTTGGTTCTTCTGGGTGAAGGGAAAGGGAAAAGGGAAAAAAAAAAAAAAAAAGGAAAAATAAAAGGGAGAGGGGAAAAAAAAAAAGGAAAAAAAAGAGGGACAAACTTTCAGCTTGGATGGGGCTCAAGCAGGGGAGGGAAGTTCAACCTGGAGGTTTTTAACAGGGTGACTCCCTACCAGGAGATGTTTTGTCCTTCTGAAAACTAGTTTCCAATTATGGTCTGACACTGATGGATAATAATTGAAATATTGTGTTAGCCAGAAGAGGCGTTAATAAATTTGTGTAGTAATATTTTACTTTCTTTTAATGCTGGATATAAAATTGAATTAATTAATTTACCTGAGAGGCGTTGTACTGTAAGAAAAGAGAGGGAAAGTAAATAGGCTTTTGTAGCTTAAAGGAACAAACCATGCCTGAATATTGACCATAAAACAATATTTTAATATTAAAAAACCCTTCAAATCCAAGAAAAACTCCAAAGCAGATAGTTATTAACCAATAGCGGTTGTCTATGGGTGACCATTTAAGCAGTATAGCTTAGGACAGGATGAAGGCATTTGAATAAGGAATATTTTGATATATCCTGTAGAGGGACCCTGATTACTGCTGATACAGTATGCTGGTATAGAATGTAATCAACGTAAGGCAAATAAGCAACTCTGTTCAATTTCCCATTCTTGAAAGTAAGAAAGTTCATTTCCTGGTAGAGATACACATTTCAAAAACACTGCTTGGCACTAGGAAGTGTGAATTGCTACTGCACTGCTTACAGACATTATCTGCTCTATGCCTGTCTGTGATACATAACATGTTTGGTTACACTGATATTAGGCAATAGCATGGAAAGCAGTTATCCTAATTACCTGCTGTATTCTTTTAGCAAGAAGTCGGATTAAATTTTAGGGATGGAGGAAAGGTTCTTTACATTTCAGCCACAAAAGAGTTAACATAACTAGATCCAGATAACAATCAATTGATAAATGATGATTGAACCACACAGATAGCACTAGATTGCCTGTTTAGTATTAGATATTTTTCAATAGATTTAGACTGTGTGGTCTTTGAAATACCAGAAAATGTTCAACACTGACAAAGAAAGGAAACAAAACTAAATAGAAGAGCATCACAATGTGTAAGGGGGTCAAATGATTTGAGACAACTAGCTTATTAAACCAGACCAAACATGTATGCACTCAAGCTAGGCTATTTGGTTGCTATTTTTCTTTTTAAATAATATTTTTATGTACTTATTCTTGAATATTAACTGGATTTTGTGCATTATTGAACATGAATGCCCATATACTTGTATAGAAAGCGAGAAGTAATGGACTAAATGACTAAATGTGTGGTGGATGCTGCATCAGTGTGAATTGGCATACATACACAGTAGCACTGAAAAGGTGGTAACATCGAACAGATTTATTTCTTAAAAGTCTGCTCTTGACACGTTTGCGTACTTGTTAATCTCCTTGTCATATTTTTGTTTGTTTGTTTATCATGTGCTAAACATATCCAGTGCAAATATGCTTTCATCATGCTTTTAAGAGGAGGGTAAATTATTTTGCTAAATGCATTTCTTTCCTCTTTAAGAATAGCATATTTGTCTTAAATTTCTGATTTGTTGGGACTGTTGTAACTTGCTGGCTTGCACATACAGTGTGCAAGTGCAGTTGCAAATTTGTGTCTAACTGTCAGTGTTTCTTTGTAAATCACTAAAATTTTGAATATTGTTTTCTGCTACCTATTTTCATTCATTTGCTAGTCAATTGTTTTCAGTCCATCTTCTGGAAATGTAAGTATTTTTACAACTTTTCCTTTCCTTTAAGAAAAATTGTTTTCATGAGTACAAATAACATGAAGTTATGAAATGTACATAAGTTGCAAGCAAAGTTTGGCATGGTTTGAAAGAACTGTTTAGTGAAACTTTTCCAGCTATACACAGTAATGCTAGGGACATTTATCTTCAAAATTTCTAAGTGTAACACTGCTTTTCCACATATTTTTAGAAGCAAACAAACTCTGAGCACCATCACTTTTCCTTGGAACTGTAACTTAATCTCAAGCAGGTTTTTAGTGGAAAAATTGAATCATAGCAAAAAGATTTATTTAGAACAAAACAAAACCTTTCAATCCCTCCTTCGTCTTACCTCTCGACTCACACTGCACTGCTATTTGCATAATACAGGAGTGAGTAACTTTCCTCAGAATAAAATCAACTTCATTGTGATACGTGTTTTAGAAAAATTAGGAATGATTGTACAAGTTTGGGCTATTAGCAGCAAGTATGGTGGTACTTTTGGACTATTTTCTTTCGCAAATGGGAGCAAAAAAAATGGTATCTCCACATTCCAGAGTAAATTTAGATTTTGGTGGGGTGAGAGGGGAAAAGGAATACTATCCTAAATTACCTGTGAGAAGTTTATGACATGGCCACTTGACTGCATTGTTTTGCCTATGTACCTTTTGTCCATGTAAAAGTCTGTGATTTGCTTGAAAGGGGTCATCCCTTCTGTATACAGAAGAATGTCTGATAACCTCAAAGGGCGTAAATCTTAACTTTTAAAAAGGAGTGCTTCTTTGGGTCACTTTGATCAGTGACAGGTCGAGAATGAGCAGAAACCCTTGGCTTCTTTTCCATGCTCATCTGGTTAGGTCCAGGGCACGCACTGCCCATTCTAGTTCTGGCAAGGAGTTGTTAACAACAGAAAAGAAAATCTGGGCTTGATTGATTAAAAAAAGCAGGCTTTTGTGATTGTCTGCTTTCATAAATGTTTTGTGCATTTGTCAGAATAAGAAATGCCATTTTTCTTCATCCTGTTACCTTAAGGGCTGTAATGTTCTAAAATACTTAAAAGTCATTTCAGAAATGAGACTGTAAGAGAAATGGCTGTAACCCATAGTGACACAAAATGCCAGAGCCATCCACCTTTTTGTTGAGAAAAAAGTATGTTTAATCCATTTCAGATAAAAAGGTAATAGCCTTTCCAGAAGCTATTTTCAACATGAGAGTGAAAAAGCAGTATACAGAATTATAAATGGATCTGTGCATCATTATATAGTAATTTAGGATTCACTCAATGATGTAACAAAATTAACAACATAATTTCATTGTGTAACTGTATCTTATTAAAGAACAACTGTCTGACATTCTCTTACAGTTGCTTTATTTAACTTCATGCAAATATTATTAGTAGTGACATTTCTCTATTGTACATTAGATTCTCTCATTAGCATGATGTGTTAGTTATCACCAGAGAAATCACTTCTAGATAGGTGAGCGAGAAGCCAAGAAAACGAAAAATTAAATCAATGATGTATATTAATATAGACGCATCTGTTCACAAGAGATATGGTACAGTAAATTCAACTTTTTTTCCTTGCATAAATTCATGCTTATTCCAAGGAAAACTTGGAATAAACAATACTTATAATATGTGGAGTATGTGCTTATATTACTAGGAGTATTAAATTGCATACAACGTGCACTGCCTGTTTTGAGCTGTGCTTGTATTCTTGTACCTGATAGTTCCTAGCATTGATGTAGACATAGGCAAATAAACTGTTTATTGAACCTGTATTTAAAAATAGGAGAGTAGTGTAATGTCTAATAGATTAAAGGTGAAAGCTTTTTAAATGTTTCTGGGTTGCTGGTCATAGAGGTTGTATGCAATTTTAACATTTATTAAGTAATTAACTGTTTTACTGTAGCATATAACTATGTACATGTAAAAAGAGTTCAAACTTAATTTGACAACAGGCTGTAATACCATACATTGATTTACTATGAACATTTTGAGAGGAAGATTGGTTTTGGTAAAACGCATTTCATAGTTTGGAGTAGCTAACAATCACCTTTGTAAGTAAGCATCAGCAAATATAATAATCTTGTATATATATATATCTATCTATATATATATATATATATATCACATCGTTTTAAAGATGAGCTGAGCCCCAGTGGGATTTTCTCTTTTTTTAATGGTGTTTGTGATTAAGTTCATGTGCTAATATGAATTTAGAAGCTTTATCGGTTACATTGTCTTATTTCAGACACTTGCTTTAATTTTGTTGGGTATTTTGGTAAAGCATGGTTTAAACCTGTATTTGTCTTTTTATCAAATCAAAAATATTTGCCTCAAGAATTTTTTGCTGCTTCCATTGTACCTCAGAATAGAAGCACTGGGATATTGTACCTGACAAAAATGCAGGATGTTTTGTGTGGCACATACAACTAGACATACAAGTTCATGCGATGATAGATACATAGCTATGTGCATGATACATGATCAAAAGTAAAAAATCCATTTCAATAGCGTCTCTCACTGTGTTCAGTATTTAAAGGAGAACTAAAATACAGCACATTGTTTCCCATTCCTTTCGATACATATTAATCTTGCACATATACACATACAGTGTTTGAACATATTTGAGCCATTCTGTGTCTGTTGATGATGTGCTGACACTGTCAGAGCTTTGAGATATGTATGTACAACACTGTAAAATCTGCATGAATCATTGAAACATACTAAATCACATGCTTAAATATATATTGTGCAATAAGTACTAGTGATTAACAATTTAAAATACATAGTTTCATATTTTTTGATTTTGTATTTTAGTAGCTATTTATTAATGTATAGTTTTATAGGGATTTGATTAATGTAGTGACGGAACAGATTTGGTATAAAACAGCAGCAGAGTCTCCTGCTCTTATGTCAGGGTTAAGAGCCAAGGCAAATCTTCCCTAACTAATTAGATGCTGAGTAAGGCATCTTAGTGAAGTTGGGGCAAAAGTGAATGGGTCACAGCTGAGGCAAGATTGCAAGGACTGTGGTGATAGTGAAAGCATTCGCATTTGCCAGGTCATTGTGACACTGTGCTGATTGCAAAGGAACACCCTGTTCACTGATACAGAACTGCCGTCATAAAGTAGAATCAGAAACAAAAGCTTTAAAGAGCATTTACTTCTTACTAGAAATGCTCAAAACATATGCTGTGTATAGCTTCCTTCGCTCAGTTATTTTTCTTGAACAATAGTGCTTGTGCTATTGTAAAAGGATTTGCTTTGTAGACTAATGTTTCTTCACAGTTTAGAAGAATTTCCAAACTTGGGGCTCCTAGTATACCCAGGAGGTGATGAATCATACTGGCTCAAACAGGAGAAGGCTGAGAAGAGGGAGAAAGGGAGAATTCCACTGTTACTGTCTCAATCGTTTAGTTCGGAAAGAGAACCAGTAATGCAGCTTTTTGCTATAATTCAGAGAGTGCAAAGACAAAATTTCAGCATCTAAACTCTAATCAAGGGATTTATTCTTTGCCCAGCTGATCTGTAGAAAAGAGTAAACTTTAAAAGCGTTTTCATATAATGAATTTCTGTGTGTTTCTGTACAGTTTTTCAATGAGATAAAATGCATTCTTTAGTTTAACATCAGTCCGTCTAAAAAATGTCCAAGATAAGTGACTGTACATCAGCCAATGGACAGGCATCTGTTGCTTTACTCTTCACCCCCCTCATTATCGTAACACCCTAATGCCTCCTTTCCTTTACTTGACAACTGTTTTCTAAATGATTTTTGTTCACCGACAGACAAAACAGTGCCACTTCTATGGCTGTGTCGCACAATATTTTGTCACAGAAAGGCCATCTCTTTTGGAGGGTGGGGGGTGAGCATCTCAGAATTGCTTTGATCAGTGTGAACTTGCCAACAGTATACCATTGATGCTATTCTGACTCTCTCGGGAAGCCATTGCATCCCCATCCTCTACTGATGATGCGTATCTGTGCACTTGTGCAAAGGAAAGGAGAGTGTCATCTGCCACTTAGAGAACATGGGAGTTCAGAAGAGAAAATGTCATGATTACGATCATGCTGTTCCCTCCCATGCACCACATAGAACTCAGCAATCTACTCTTACAAAGTGAATAATAAGCGGTACTTTAAGAAGTTTTATGGAAAGTGAGAAAATTTATTCTGGGCTTGTCATTGAATTTGAAATGTACTGTCACTGGCAGGCAAACTTACTGCAATATTTGAGGTGGTTTTTATCTGAAAATGGACCACAACACAAATACACCAGTAGAGATCTGTGCTGCAGTCTGCCTACCTATGGGTTTTGGAATATTTCCCTTATAAAGGAAATTGAGTGACATGGTAAATGCCTGTCCATTTTTTGTGATACCTACTGCAATTAATGTTGAAAACACTGCTTTAATTGTTCTTCTATTCCTCAGTGATTTTTAACAACCCAGGGAACAGCAAGACACACCTAATGAACACTATTTATTTATTTGCAGTATTTCTTTTTGAACTTTATTTTACCAGAATTCCAGGAAAAGAGATAGATTACCTGAATCTCTGCATGTGTATTTTCTCCAAGCATTCTTTAGTGTATTTCTTAAAGATTGGTGTCTTTAAAATGCAACACTTCTAGCTTTGAACAATTTAGTTCTTTTCATCTGAACAATTCAACACTTGGTGTACTAGTAAGAGGAAAACAGAATGAAAAGGATCACATCCTCACTGTGTTCCAAGCATGTGTTTTCCATTCATGTCATTGGAGGCTCTGTCATGCATCAAGGACAACATAGAGTTTAGGTACAAAATCACAGATAGCAGTGTGCTAGCCTTCATAGCAAGCTGTAAATAGAGCTCAATTCTATAAGCCTTCTGTATGTGTGTAATTTTATGAAGCTAAATGTGCAGGTATTTTGCAAGACAAGATTCTGTGGTGGTAGAGAAGGTTGCTCTTATGTATTTTAATCTCTTCTATTACTTAGACACCAAGGAAAGGAACATAATTTTAAAAAAATTAAAACAGCTATTGCGCTTTCTTAAGGAAATCTAAACCTGCTTTCCTGGTTTATTAAAATCCAGAAATTAAACACGGTTCTCTTTTAAAGTCGGGTCAGGTGTGAGCCTTTAGACTTTATGGGCCTCTATATGGCTTTATGTCCCTGTTACTGAAAGCTCAGGGGTAAAAAATTATGGTTGCTTTCTGTTTGTCTGTGAACTTTTGAATTTTTTCAATCAGAAATCACAGAATGAAATTTGGGCAGGGTAATTCAACATGAAACAAATTGGAGAAGAAATGTTTACAGGACTCCTTGCTAACTGCAATTGGAAACTTTTCCAAAGAACAAGTAGCAACAATAAAGGATGATTTAATCAATAAAGTAGCATTTTGACAGGAATTATTCTAGTTTACATAAAAATTTGGCTTCCCAAAGTGTTCTTTCTTCTCTGTTTCCTCATTAGAAATATATATGTATAAAAAGAAACCAGAAGATGTTATTGTCAGATCTTTTTATGCAGATTGATTTTCTTTTAGCATATTCATTGCCCTTTGCCTGCACAGAATACAAAACCTTGTGTACTGTACTGCAGTTTTATTGCTGCTTTCAGAGGGATATCTTGTGAGATGTTACGGCTTCTGCGGAAGTACAACAGCAAAATGTCATTTTATGATAGATCATTATTGATACCCTTTATTTATTTATGTCTTTCCTCATCTTTCTTTCCCTGCAGTTTTTATTTCTCTGTGTATATATCTGAATATGTGTTAAAAGAAAACCTCTTCTTGGTAGTAATTGAATAATTAAAGCAATCTTGATTATAAGGGTCTATAGGAAGACATAAGGGACAGAGAGGAGAAGCATCACTTCCAAGGATGGCTTAATGTAAATGCTGACATGGAGAGTTCAGTGTTGTTTTATTTTAGTATGTCTGTGTGCAAAAAACATGGTAAAATGTGTGATATCCTGGATTATCACATAGAAGATAGTGAAAAGCATTTCAATTTGATCTCTACTTTGTAGAATTTCTTAACCAAGGCATTGGTAATATTTGAAAAAAAAAAACCCTAATTGTATTTGTATTCTCAATATATCAAATATGTTTATTTGCCAAAGAAAATATCAAGATAAATGGGAAAATTAAACTCATGGAATACTTGAATACTATTTTTTTTCCACACAGACTTAGTAGACAAAAATAAATCAGACTGGACTTCAGTGAGTTGTTCAAAAGCAAATTAAGTTGTTCAAATTAAGCCCACAAACCTCTATCACTGTGTTTGGACTTAGTTCTTAATTAAAACTGTGCCTTTTCTTTCTTGCAGGAATTCTCTAAAAAATTTTATGGCAATCTGTAAAGTGCAATTCATAGGAAAACAGTCTCCTCGGAAGTGGTAGCAGCAGTTTTTCTGAGTAGTGGATATGTTTTCACACTTCGTATCATAACTTTTAGTAGCTGTTTGTTCCCTGAACAGTTTGCTTTTTAAAATACATAAATTTGATAAGAACATCTGAAATAGATGTCTTGGGGAGGAGGGAGGTAAAAACTAATGAAGAGTATGCAAGGAAAAAATAATTGCTTCCAGCTGGCTTTATATAATAAAACTACTATTAAAATGAGGAGCTCCATTAGCAAAGCTTTAATTATATATTTTCTTACATTTCTAAATAAACAGTATAGTCTTTAAAAAAATAAAACTTAAATGAGTAAAGTGTGACAGTTCTCGCAGTAGCCAGGGAAAAATATTAAGAAGTACCAACTCATCTACCCTGCCTTAATGCCCCACAGCAGTTGACATTGCTGGAATGCCTCCTGCAGCTGGTGGCATATGACTGTCATTTGCAGGCAGGATATACGGAGAGTTTACACAATGGAGGCATTCATGAAAGTGTTCCTCATCTGGGACTCCTGCAAGCTCTCATTTTATTGACCCTGTCAGAATTTAACTGGTAGGCTGTCAAATTATGTGTTGCTTTATCTAATATTAGCTTTTCTTTTAAATTAGAATGCGCAGAAGAAAGGGTTGCGGAAAGCAGGTATGAAAGGCAAAAACAACTTCTGGCTTACTATGTCTAAAACAGGAAAAACATAACAACTGTGTAAAAACTTTATCATTTGTTCTGAAAATTGTAGGGATTCTGTATCTTGTCCATGATTAAATAATGTTGCTTATTTATAGATCTTTTTTCAGGATTTGGGGTAGGGTGGGTTTTTTTTTACCTTTCAAAGCCTTGAACAGAAATCTGTTTTCTGAATTACTGTGTTCCTCAAGTGTAACTCAAACATTGGTGTACAAACAGTTTTATGAAACAGCTCCTTTTAATTGCTTATGTTCTTAAAGATGGCAGAAAAGTGCTCTTTTTACAAACTTCTCCAGAAAGAGATTTATTCATTTGCTTTTCTGCATCTTCGTGCATAATGGCATAAAGAAATGCCCAGCAAAAGCTACCCATTCGCAGTTTTGATTACATTCTGCAAACGATGTAATAATCTGAAAGTTGATTGATGATTTTAAATATGTTATTTATATCACAGATTGGCTGCTTATTAATTCAGTGGTGTTGAGACATGACCTCTCCAAAGCCATAATTTGCATAAAAAAAATAGAATGTATGCACAGCTTCATTGATATCTGGGAGAGAACTAGTTACAGCAGCAGACATCACACCAAAACATTGGCTTCATGCAGATGGAGCATACTGCAAAGGAAGTACCTTACGCAGTGAGTTACTCATTTTAATAGATCCTCCTATCCACTAGTCCATTGTTAATGCAATGTTGGAGTTCAGTTCAGGGGGAAGAGGGAAAAAGAGAGAAAGGGAATGAATAAATGGTCAGATTAAAAGAAAATATATTTTAACCTGGGGTATAACAATGACTTCCTTTATGCTAGGAAAAAAGCCCACAACTCACCCTATATTTTTTTCATGTATAGAAATAAGGGACATCTGTCTGTCTGACATGGGATCTCATTATCATACATTTTACTTCCAGCATTTTTAAAATAATTTTCTATTCTTTAAAAAAAGTTGGATTTCTACTGTAATAGTGATAGCTGAATAGTAAACACCGTTTTAAATTTGTAAAATGTGTATGACTGGCTGTGTTTGTTTCCAGTGTATAATATCCATTGTATATGTACTTTGATTTCCTCCTCCTATAGAACAAAATAATTTTGTCACAAAAGACAAAATCATCTAAATAGAATGTTTTTGTACTATTTTGAACGACCTCTTAAAATATTGTTCAGGAATCTACTGAGATGTTGATTTTTCTCTGCAGGGATAAATAAGAAAGACAACTGCCACATTTAAATTTAGTTGAAAATATGGGGGGTTTTAGCCTTTTGATACAGCATTCTGAAGACATTGTCTCCCCTAAATATTAAAAAAAATTGTTTGTATAAGCTGCAATACTAAATTAGTATTTAGATAATTTATTTACGAGAACTTGACAAATGTATAGTCTCTCTCATGAGTGAATTTTCATTTGAAGGAAAATGGTACTTCTCTAGTTTTGGCATAGTAATTACTGTAAAATGCTATTTTTTGTTTTCTATTCATTAAAAATTGAGAAAAAATATAGGTGGTATACATGCTAGTGTATTTTTTTGTTAATGAGGTTAGTTTCATTAGTGGCTTCCCAGTCTGATTATCTAAGAAGTGATGCAAAAGCTGGGGTTTAGAATATGGGCAAGAATACAGAAAATATTCAGACAATAATAAACATGGCTAGTATTTTTTCTACATCATCAGACCTACTGAAAATTTATTTTAAATAATTTCTATCTATTTTCTTGTGGTGTTAGCCTCATTGAGTTAGTCACCCTGTCACTTCACTATTAAAGGTGAAACCCTAGGTAGCTCAAAATTTTCTGCTTATGCAAAGGTTTTATGTGGAAAACCAATTCTTTAAAACACTAGAAAATTTTAATTTTAAGTGCCTAGTCCTTTTCTCATTGAAATCAATACAAGTATACTTCTATAATCCCAGAATTGTTGTGAGGGCTTTGCCCACAGTCTTTCTTCAAGAAAAACATAATTCATGTTTTGCTTCTTCTGTGATGGAGCATGTTAAATATTGAATGAAGAAATAACTGTAGAAGTAAAATTTGGGGAACAAATTCAAGCATTGTACTCTAGTTTCAAATAATGTATTATTTGTAAAAGCATGACCTTTAGAGTCTAGGTTCTTCAAAACTTTAATTATACACTTATAAGAGACTGTGTAGTATATACTAGCTATGTGGTATATACTAGATTAAAAAAATTATCCTCTGATAACTCAGTGCTCAATAACTCTGATAATTCATACATTTTTAAACTTTAAAATGCAATTTTAACCTTGCATAAAAATGTATGGTTTCTTAATCTGTTTAGTCATTTATGAAATCTTTCAGAAGGCAATGGAAGAAAATTATTTAACTCTTAGCATAGACAGCAATGATATTAAAAAGGAGAACATCAGAAACCCCCAAAACAAAACTAACCCAAATTTAAACATCTTTCGTTGATATTTATGTATCTTTTGCATGAAAGTGCTTAGACATGAAATTATGTCTCTCTCCAGATGCTTATTTTATTTTATTTATATTTATTGCTTTGTTTTAAAATTGAGGATAAAAAAGTCAGGTGTGAAGATGTTAAAGCAATTCCATCCATAAGCCGTTTTATAAAGAGAAAGTTGAAATTTGGTTTTCTACAAACAGACCCAAATAAATCATGGTTCCTATGTTTTTTAAATTTACATTTTTAATGGCTTTTTTAATTATACCAAACTGAAATAAAACTCTTCTAATGTGTAAAGTTCACGAAATACCAAAATTTGTAAATGCATAAGTAACACTGTAAACAGGAGACTGATTTTAAATGGCTGGGTTTTTTTTTTCCTCAGCTTGTCCTTTTTATAGCACATCCTTATCCCTTCCAATGGTCAGGTGTGGCATTTTTTTTCTATCCACTGACTTGCATATGCATGTTTATACACCTACAAACTGTAAAAAGAAAACTGACTAAATGTGGCTTCAGGGAAAAGAAAGGAGTGGTGGGCGCAGATACCAGCTGGAGCTTGATGCATGTGTTCTCTTCTGTGGCACTGTTTTGTTGTTGATGTGGGAATGTAGCTAAACAGTGGCTACAGATGCTCCTCTAAATAAGAATCAACATAAATTCCAGCTGTGAACTTGTGATTCATCCTTCCCTGCACAAAAGATATGTTTCCATATGTCCCATTATGTTCCATATTTGATTTTTATCACACACTGTGTGCCAGTCTAAATCTCGTCTGCATGCTTTTTGTGAATTCTGTAACCCTTTCTTTCTTTCTCCCTTGAATAAATTATAACACACTGTAGCCTCCATGCAAAAAAGCAACATTGCAATCATACAGTATCCTTGTAAATAATTTTTTAATGAATAAAGTATGTAAATAATGTATCCATGTAACCATTGTAATACTGAGACTGGACATATCTAAAAAAATTATACTTTCCACTTGGAAATTTCTCTAGAAGCTAGCTCTGTGGTCCTTAAAATGATTAGAGTCCTAAATAATTAAATCTTAAAAATTATCTATATTTTGCTTTATCTACTATAAATGCATTTTTCTTATATTATCTGTAATAGTTTCAGGTAGCTAACATGCATAGCCTCTTTATATTTTTAAGCATGTAATTGATTCATAAGGAATTTCCTTTTGAATTATGTGTAATATCAATTGGTAACTGTTTATGCTCTCTGAGACTCACTGAAAAGAATGGCAAAACCATCAGTGGTGCCATGGTAGGAAATAAAATATGTCAATTCTTAATTTTTTAAAAATATTGCTCTTATTCATTACATTCTTCAGATTGGAATTCAGGGTATTTCTTCTTCTGCTACCATATTGTAGATATGGAAATTGGCTTGTAGAAATTTAGGTATCCAGGCCCCAAGAGCATCGAAATTCCTGTAGTTTAAAATACTAAAAAACAAAGTAAGGGTTTGAAAATGCTAGCTGAATTTCAATGTAGGCTTTTGGGTCAACTTATTGTAATATAGTTAAGAAAAACATGTTCCCAGAATTCTAATTGGACTGAAATATTGTTGCTGGTCACCTCTGTAAGAAACAGTGCTGCAAGAGCTTTGCACTAAGTTTTACTTGTGATAGTCACTGGCTACCATGAAACCAGTCAAAATGTGAGGCAGAAGTCAGCATTATTTGCTAGATAGATGTGGTCTAGAAAGTCACTGTCTTTGTGAAGATAAAACCTCAGTGGTTGCTGTAATTATTGAAGTCATTATTAAAGCACTAAATTCAGTCATTGGTTTCCAAGTTGTTGAAGCCAATGCTTTTAGCTCCAGAAAAATTTTAAAATTACACATCTGGAACTGGATGAAATGCTCTTCATCTTCAGAAATGAAGTTACTGTGCAGATATTATAGGGGTGCTGTAATTTCCATACAGTCAATTACAGCACACTAGCTCACATAGATAGTTGTAACTCTGTTGACTGAAGAAAAGTATTATGAGAGTACAGTTTTCTGAAACAAGGTATATCAAAGCAAATACGGATATATGCTGTAAGGACGCATCATTTAGTGGTGTGCAGAATTTGACATCCAATGCCTTTTTTGTCTATTGTGTTCAGGGAAAGATAAGTTCTGTTCATAATTGAAAATCTCGAGGCAAGCCATGTATCAGCATTATACCAACATTTTTGAAAGGAATGGATGGTTAATTAGTTTGTATTTTAAATTGAATGTGTTTGTGTTATAGACTTCAATAGGAATTAAAGGGAGAATATCTAGATAAAATGATGAATAAGTGGGGTCTGTTCTCAGCCTCAGTACCTCTGTCAGAGGTATCACTGATTTGAACCACTGGTCATTGTGAAATTCCAATCAAAATGCAGATAAGTTTGGCATAAACATAATAAAGTGTTACTGTGTTTCCAGAACTGTAAAGAAGACTCTAACTGGCAAAGAGGCTGGAGACTATCAGTTTATTTTACAGCTAGTTTAGGTATTTCAAATCAAGTGAGTGGTGCTGCTTGTAACAAAGCATCTGCAAAGTGTGTTGTGTGACATTGATATTCTGTGTTCAAGAAGTTTGATGTCAACACAGCTGTGACTTACCACTTTTAGCAACCTTCTCAACTGGGAATTAGATAAAATACTTTTAATTTGGGCATGAGGTTGGGTGAGAGTACTGGGACGGGAGTATAATTTCAGATGCTATTAATTTTCATAAAATAACATTTGTGTGCTTTGTCTTGCCAGATACTCTACAATGTTTTTCCTCATTTCACGTGCCAGGCTGTTTTTATATTATCATTTCCTTCTCTGCTGTGTTTATCTTTTCTGAAAATGGTGAATGTAAGCTATTACTGACTGGGTGGGTGGCACACATTTTCACAGTAACTTTTAAAACACAGAGCAAGCATTTTATTTGGGTTTTAAAAACCACTGAGAGAACTAAATGCAGCTGCTTTCATGGCATCAAAGTGAAACATGTAAAAATCTCACTTTCTATTCTAAATAACCTTAGGGCTGTTGAGTCAGATATTTCTGGGTTGACATGTTTTGCACAGGAGTGACAGTGGCATTGAGTATATATAGTAAATCCTAGTGTTCCACTGAATCTCTTCACTCTTTCATGAGCTTCACAGGGTACTCATCCTTAACAAAATGTCAAGTTAAAACATGTCACTTTGCCATAGTTGAAATTACTTACTTGTTTTTAATCAAAAAGCAACTCTTAATGGGCTGTTTTACTGTAGGCAGTAAGGGAAGGAGCTTTCCAGTTTAACAGCAAGTAGTTCCTCTGACCCATTATTTGCTGTCATTTCTACTTCTCATCCAGAAATGTGAAGGAGGTTACATGATTAAAATCTGAGCATGCTGAATCAGGATGCTGGTGCTGTATATCCTATACCAAATAGAATTACTGTTTTTAGGGAAAGCCAAGCCTTTTGTAATGTATGTCTTTCTATGCTATTTAGGAGTAGTCCTGAGTTTCCTAGGAACTTTACTGTATCTGTGATATTTGTTGACAGAAGATACTGCTGATATTGCTGATAGTAAAGGTGATTTGTGGTACAGTGCCTCTTTGATTTTAGTTTTCCCAATCTCAGGATGAATTTAAAATGAGAGGTGCCATATATTCAACATAACCCTTGGATCATATCCTGTGAAGTGGAAGGCTTTCTTAACTTGTGTTAGTCACATGTTCAAGCTGTACAAGTTCAGTGAATTTAGTTCATTTTTAAGACTGAAATGGCTCTTCAGTTTCTAGGCTAGCTAATAATCCTCCTCTTAACTATGCTGTACATATCGCAGATGGTGCTTGACAGACTAGTCAGTGTCTCAAAGGTCACCACAACACTATTAGCTAGATCACTATGCCCTTTGTTTCTTGAGGATGCTTCTGCTACAGTACTTGTTTCTTGAAAAAATTACAGGAGTAAACTTTGGGGTTTGTTCTAAAAGGAAACCTTAACCACTTCTCTCCTCACCAACAAGTGCTTCAAATGTGGAGCTGTTTGTTGTCAGTGAAGTGCTCTGAAGTTTAGCATTCTGCTAATACAGGTATGATCAGTGGTCTAGTTCTGTTCTTTGCCGTTCTTTTGTGGGAAGATGCAACACTGAGAATGACTGATATTTTAATTTTTTGTCATAGTTGCCTTTTAGAGCTTTCATTGTGTTTTGGGGGCTTATTTCAGCACCTGACAAAGAGGAACATTTAAAACCTTCTAGAAATTCTGGTGTCCAAAGCCATATGTGTTCATTCAGTGTAGTTTGAAAACACTGAAATGACTAAAGGGTGTTTTAAAAGCAAATAGGAAAAAGTGAGGCTTTAAACACCATTGTTGTTGCTTTATTGAAATATTTACAACCGTAGCCATAAAAATCAGCACACCTTTGTCATAGGTGCAGAAACATACAGTGAAAAGTCTCATTTCTGTTTTGGGTAATGCATGTTTATGAATGTATTTTACAGAAAAAAAAATGTTTTTCTTCTGCCTTGTAACTAAAAGTCTGTGCTTGTGTGTTATATTACTGAAGTAATATGAGTTTTTACAAGGCCAGGCTCAGATTTGGAGAGATAACTTGCAAATTCCAAAGCTACTTTTTTTTTTAATCTGAGACAAAGGCACTTCCTGAGGCAAGTTCATCTATACTGTTAATATAGCTCCTACAATTTTTTGCTTAAACTGATTGTGCAATGTCAGGCTTAATTTTAAAGTTCTTTCCCAATATATGACTCACATGTTGCTTTTTCTGTTGCATTTAAGAAGTCAAGTGGAAGTATGGTCTCATAGAATTGTCTCCTTGAAATATTCTGTAGTCATTTGTGCATTTTCAGTAATAGATGTTCAGGTATTTACATCTTCATTTTTTTTGGTGGGCAATTTAATTTAAGTGTTTTGAATCTCTTGTTTCTGTAGTCTCCTTTTTTCCTAATTTATTACCTTTATTACCAGCTGAAGCTCCATTTTTTTATACATTGTTTTAATTTCTTTTATTTTTATGCTAGCAGTAGGAATTGCTTTTGTCTGTCAGTCAACAAATACTCAGGAAAGACTTGAGCTCTTTATGGGATTTCCATTGGTTTCCAGATAGTTAAACCATTATTAGAATTTAACATTATATTGCAAAGTGAGCAGTACCATCCTGGATGAAAGAAATTTCCCCCATACTAAAATTAAATTGAATACAATGGACATAATTTCCAAACAGAAACACAAATGTTCTTTTGTAGTACATGATCTTTGTCATAAAGGGAAGCCTGCTGTAGAAAAGATTTTTTATTTACATGAAATATACATGAAAAAAAAAAAAAGCAAATTCATTTAGCAAGCAACTCTGTAAATATTTTTAAACTACTTTTCCAATGTAGGAAATTTCCATTTTAATTAGATTGCTACAGGTTAATAGAGGGATGGGAGAGATGCTGGAAGTTAATTTGTATCCAGGCAAACTCAGCTAATTTCTTATATCTTTATACTGCTGCATTTCCTTTTCCATCCTATTACTTCTAAATTTCAAGGTTCCAGGAATATCAAGAAAATACTTAATATTTCAAAAAATATTCAGTCTTCACACAACTATTTGAATTGGCATTTCTTAGTGTCCTTGTCCCCACCCCCACCACACAGCTGTCACTAACAGAGGAAAAGGACTGGGGGGAGGGAATGAGGGAGCCCTGCTAAAATCGTGTCACGTAGCACTAATTCATCTGCTCTCATTAGAGTGAGCGAGGGACAGCAGTGATGGCCAAGAGCTGCACTCCACACATGACACACGAACAGTTTGGGGAATAGAAAATTGCTTTCTCAGGAAGCCCAGCCAATTAAGGACTTGACCATATTGAATGTCAAGTGTTAATTTAGGTTTTTCTTCATTTTCCCAGTAGTAATGCGGGTCCTGTGATGAGCAAATACATGTCAAGTAAAAGTTGATTGCATGAAGGACCTGGGTATTATATGTCACTGACAAGTCACAAATGTACTCTAGTCTTTTAACCCCTTAGGTGAGTCCAGAAAGGAGGGGAGGGGAGTAGCAGAGGGGGATTAAATGTACTATAATGATAAGAATAGATAGCTTGTATTAGGGAGAAGTCTGGATGGGACAGACAGGATTAGAAATTTGTGCAAGAGGCTAGGATGCAGACTTTCTGCATTCAGTGCACATATGTGGTACCTTTCTGGGTTATAATTAATAAACAGACCTAAAGACCCCCTCAGGATCCTTTCAGGTTTTAAACAAGCCTATGAAGCATGCATGTTATATCCTTCATAAGGTTTCATGCAAGGAGAAGGAAAAGAGGTACACAGTGCCAAAAATATGAAGTGCTCCTTAAGGGGTTTCTGTTTTGCAAGAAAATAATTTTGCATTCTTCATGGAAATGAAAATATGTATTTCCAAGGTCTTTGTTTTAAAAAAAATAACCAGAAAGAAAAGACAAAGCCCCCATATGAGAGAATGAAGTTATGAAACATTCTCAGGTCAAAACTAAATTTATTTTCCAGCTAGTGTACTTTTCCAGGTTAATTTCACAATTATCAGAACCCCCCTGAAAGACTACCTACCCTTATCTTATGTGGTACCTGCCTCTACTAGGGAAGCAAAGGATGGCAAAGGCGGTAGTACTGAAGTCCATTTAAGTAGCATTTCCATTTACTAGATGTGGATACTTATGTATCATCTATAGCATCTAATTTCCATTCATCAGCATATTATTTACATGTGAATGTTCTGAAATTAAGAGAGTGTCTGTTTCTATTGCAATTGTATAATTGACCAAAAAAAAATTCCTACAACAATATATGTGTTGTGTAGTACAAATACATGGAAATATAAATGGCAATTATGTATGCAAGCACCTAGAAGGTTGTCCATGACTATTTAATTTAATCTGAAATGGTACAAGCCACTTAGGCTTTCCAGAAATTTTTATAAATTATTTTCTCTGCCTAAATTTTGGTGGTTTTTTTGTTAATATCTAACCTACAGATGGGTAACTGTTTGAAGCTGGTCAGAAAGCACTATATCTTTGTGTTAAATATTACTGAGCTGATCCTAATTAGTACATGTTATCCCTATTGCTCCTTTGGATTTTGCTTCTCTGCATTATTATTAAGATATTTAGGTGGCAAGGTACACTGCCACTGTCCATGGCATATATGTTCAATCGACATAAACCAGACTTCATTCTCATGCAGGTAGCTTGACACTTTAAATTAATGCAAAGTTTACCAATAGATACATAAATTTAAAAATAAACAAAACTTGAAACAGACAAACAAAAGCAATTTAGGTTTGATCTGTGTTTTCTGGGCTGACATTCACTTCTATATGCATATGAAATGATGTTGTCTGTGTAGTTGAAAAAAACACATCTTTTGTTAAGAAACAGCTTCAAGAATCTGACCTCAAGACAATC
Source organism: Urocynchramus pylzowi (assembly GCA_013397555.1). NCBI lineage: Eukaryota > Metazoa > Chordata > Aves > Passeriformes > Fringillidae > Urocynchramus > Urocynchramus pylzowi. The sequence continues at coordinate 272,392 of VZRH01004172.1, read as the reverse complement.
AGTAATACTTTTCTTACGACAGTTCCACTTCAAGTTTGCATAGAAACTCCTTATACATACATGCCATCTCAAAATAAACCCAACTTACTTCTCCCTCCCCAGCCTCCTCTCCTTTGTATTTCTGGTAGCATCTGTAGATCTCAGCTGGCATTTAGAACGGCATTTTAATCGTAGCAGCTTCTCTTCTGCTAGGTGTGCAGAGGGATTTTTGCCAAGTTTCCTTAAACTAAATTCCGATGATGGCATCTCAGGTTGCTGATTCAAGATTTTGCTGCTCTGTGGTGTCACTTTTGACGGATGGTACCTAATGCAATCAGCCACCACTAAGGCAAGGCCTTCGTTTGACCAAAGGGTCCAAAGGAAAAAAAAGGGAAAAGAAAAAAAACCCCTCCAGCCGTCCACCCAACAACAAAATAGGGCAGACTGTTCCTGAATCGCTATTTCCCAATGCTTTAGCAGAAGATGCCTCCCTTTGCGCATGTTTTTGATAAATTTAAGAAGTCAAATCACTGACACAGATGGATAATCCAAGTGTATAGGGTGAAGAGTTATAAATTAACACATTATTCCCTCTTAATGTGAAATACTTGAGAATGCATTTTCTCAGTCCCCTGACATCTACCCAGTGAGGGCTCGCATTGTACTTTTCAAGTGGCATTGATTTGTTAAAGCGCTGAATTAGCATCTCAGGCCAGCTGCCTGTTCCACTGTTGTGTTGTTGGGTTCATTCTCTTTCTCTCTGCCTTGCTTCCCGCTGCCTTGGCCACACACAGGGCTTCAGCCTGCTTACCCCAGCTTTTCCCCTCTGTTATTTTAGCTAATCCACACTCACCAAATGTGCCTTGCCATGCTAAGTAAATTAACATATTTCTTGTTGCATAAAACTGATAATATGCTCGTGTGTATATTCGTGTGCATGCGTGTGTAATATTTTTGGTTGGACTGCGGAAGGAATAAGCAGGGGGCAGAGGGGAGAAGGCTGAAAGGATGAATGTACGCATTTACCAGCCTAATTCTCTATTGAAGTTACACATTGTTCTTGTATTTAATTTGTGTTGTGACAAGGTCTTCTGTACAGCAGTTGAGTCAAAGGGAAAAGAGAGAAAAAGTAATATATGTCAAGTCAGAAAAGCTATTGAAATGCAATATTAAACTGCATACCTTAGGTCTGAATTTAAGAGCCTCTATTACTTTGTCTAGTTGATCATTAGTGAATGCCTGCTCAGATCTAAAGGTAGTTTGTGCTTACATGTTTGTATTGAAATATGTTATTTATAACTATGGGTTTTTTTAGTCTGATTGTAATTATCTGGTTTAAAGACTTTCTTATTTCCATCCTTCATTTCCTCTCTCAGCCTGTCCCTATTACTGCTGCCTTACTATTCACTTTTAATATTTTCAGTGTAACTTCCCATTTTATATTTCTCATGGTGGCACCTGATTTGTAGCTTTGGCCTAATTGACTTAATTGCACTAGTAATATGTATGTTGCAGTAATGAAGATTATGTACATGAAATTAATATTATATTTCATTTAAGATGGCTAATAAAATGCTCATATTTTTATCTGTGGTTCCTTGGCATAGATGAATGAGACTTCTAGAGTTGAGTAGTGAAATTCCTGTATTATTTTGATTATCTTTTCCTTAGCATTGTTTCCTGTGATAGTTTAAGGTAATTTCCTTCCCAAGCTTTGCTTCTGATAATGGAAATTTCAGGAATAACCAACAGAAATTTTTCTTTCTGTCTTTTATAGCATGACAAATTCTGTTCAAATTCTTTTCTGTTCTGTTCTGAACACAGCGCTTCTGGAAAACTGCATCACTGAAGAAGAAAAAAATACATCACTGTAAGAAGAAAAAAATTTTCTTCTTACAGTGATGCATTTTTCTAAGTATAGTAAACAGAGTGTGAACTGGGTTTGAAGTGTCAAATAAACTGAGTAAGATCCATGTGGGTCATCTATTTTATTAATATCCACTAGCATAATCTTCTAATAATTGCATAATATTTATACTAATTAGGGGCCAGGTTTTGTGAATCTTAATTGCCATTAACACAATGAGACATTTCAACTGCATGGAAGTCTGGATTAGGTTTGTTGCCTATTTAGATTTTATCTTTTTATAGGTTTTGCGTCTATTGGGCTTCCAACACAGTCAAACCAGAGTATTTGCTATTTGCAAAATGTATATCAGTTTTCAAATATAGAGCCAAAAGTGGTTTTTGCCATGAGATGCTTACATTCAAAATCTAAACTCAACAGACAATGATTAAAATAATGTCCTGTCTGAGTAACCAGCCCAGATTCCATAGAGTTATTTTCTGGTTGATAGGGGTATTAGATTTATGGCTTCATAGAGATGAGGGAATTAGACAACTATTGTCTTTTAACTGTGCTGTCAGATGTGAACTGAAACCACCAATAGAACAGAAACAGAAGACACTAGGTCTCAGTAGCACGTTATTACTTTCTTCAGAGTAAGGGGCAATGTCGGCATGGCCACTGTAACTTCATGCAAGGTGCTGAAGACAAACCAAGTGTGCCCTGCTGTATTAACTTTATGTAAATCAGAGGTGCTCTGCTGATGTGCATCTGATACATTGTGGATGCAGATAGATCAATTTCTATTTTTTTAGGCAAAGAGGGTATCTGCACCATTGCAGACTGGTTTAACTGTGCAAGTGGCACACTCATCTTAGGGGCCCTGCAAAAATTAATGCCGTGTAAGTGATCTCATAGCACCTAGTTTCAGTTAAGGCATAATTTGTGGTGGTTTTTGCAGAAGTTTCTGGATGCTGTTTGAGGAAAAGGTGAAATAAGAGTAAGGATCTACAGAAAGACTAATGAAGAAGTGACCAGCTAGAAATAAAGCTACTCACAATACAGATACCAAAAGCTGAAAGAGATCAGTGTCTCCTTCATTGTCCCAAATTCAGTTAAAATCCGCAATATTTTATCTTTCATATCTTCATAATCTTAATGGATTATATTAAAGCTGCAAGAAGTACATATACCATCTTGCCATAGAAAAAAGTGTAAGATATTTGGAATTTGTAGCAGCCACAGATTTTAAGCAGGCTCTTTCTTTAGGCTGTGGAGCAGTGTCCTGGTTGCAGTTTCCTATCTTCACTAGGATTATTCCTTGTACTGGTTGAATTGAAACCTCAGTTGCTGCTGTGATCATGCCTTCTGCTGTCATATTAGAAATCTACACAGTCATGTCAGACTTTAAAATTCAATGGGAGCACAATAAAGGAACAAGAAAATCTGGAAAATGGACTACTTCTGTAGAAAATCTGACTATAAGCAAGGCCAGAGTGGTCATTCTACACAATCAAAAAAAAATTTTAAAAATTGCAGTTTGTAACAAAGATTTCTATTCAGTCTTGTTATTATTTTTATGAGAGACACGTTAGAAGTTGGACTTACTGGAATGAGTAAGCTACGTGCATTTGACTGGAGATTCATATATATATATATACATATCTATATCTATCTATCTATCTATCTATCTATCTATCTATCTATCTATCTATCTATATTACCCATTTTCAAGTTACCTGAAACACTTTTAGGAAAGAAAAATAGTGTTACATAAATCTGTGTCATAGTACTTTATTTCTTGTGGAAGTTGGCACCCAAATAGAGAATTAAGTTACTTCCCTGAGTACTATGGCAAAGTAGAAACTGAATTTCTACACGACACACCTGTTTGTAACGAAAGGAACTAATTTGTCTTTGTAGAGAATTTAGTATGAGGTATTGATCCACAATTAAATTCTTCTGGTTTTTAATATATTTGTGCATCGTTTTTTGCCAAAGATGCCAGGATCACTATGAGTTTCCAGTAAGAGAGCCAGTTCATAAGTAGGGCTGCTAAATGAGAAAAAATTATGAATGACAGTTTGAACTGCAGCTCCTTTGTCAGACTCTTCTCTACATTTTAGTTATTGCACTCCACAAATTTCTTTTCAGTAACAATGATTCTTCACCTGCCTTCAATGAATGTCAGTGGTGTCAGGCCATGATCTGGTTCCACAACCCTTAGTGATTTGAAATAGATGCAGGCATGCATATTGACTAAGTTTTCAGGTTGAGACCCTGATCTAATGTCATGATGGAAGGATGAAGGAAAGGAGTGCTGGTGGCTAGGCTTCAGATAAGGAGTCTTTTGTATGTACTGCCTAATTTCCTGAACACACTGTGTGAATATCTGTGTGGGAGTCTAAGAGGGTAGTTGATGGAAATAGCAGAGTTCATGTAGCAGTCTTTCTGTGCCCAATTTCCCTATTCCCAATTTCCAGAGCAGGCAGCCATTTTCTAGCATGTCAAGTAAAGGCGAGTTTCTTCCAGAATTATGCATTTGTATGAATGTTTCTACTAATTTTGCCTGGGAAGAAGTCTGTATTCAACCCCTTGGGAAGACTTTCATGCAGATGGTGATGTGGGAGCCCCCAGAGCCAGACTCTGGCAACTGAATAAGCTGCTTCTTCCAGGTCTTTGGAGGAACAGAAGAGTTGTACTAGTTTGATACCTCAGCATCCAAGCCCTATGAACTCAGTAGAAGACTGTCATTTCAGATGCTTCTCCAGAGATACAGGAACCTGAACAAGCAGCCAGAAAACTTTTAACTGAAGATGTGAATTCACTCATTTGCTGCCTTTTCAGGACTCTGCAGCTGTCTCCTCTGGCACTAGCTGCCGCATTGATTCCAAATCCTAAATAGCAAAAGGTTCTTATTGTTGTGGAGGAGGAGCCAGACAGGCACCCAGATGTTAATTCTCTTGCAACTTTCACTACATTTTTGTTTGTGCTAAATGTCCGTACTCCATGAAGGCATTAATGTGATTTATATTTCTCAGAGATACTACCTTAGCTTTTCAGTTCCAAGCAGTCTGTTTGCTTTCTTCAGACCACTATCTTACTTTCTCTGGTTTTGTGCCAAACTCCCAATACTCAAGGCATCCTCCCTCAGAAAAATGTTGAATTTTTTTTTTCCCCCAACCCGCATAGCCCTGCTTTCCCACATATTCTGTATGGGCAGAATTCTGATGGACTAGGTTGATTTTCTAATACTCTCATGTCTCTTTTCTACCCTGTCAGCAGAATAAAGGCTAGTGGAGCACAGATATTTCTAGACATTTAGTACCTGCCTGCTTGCTACCTTCATCCATTCTATCATTCAAGGATTCATTGATTAACCTAAAGAAAACATGGCATATAAAATGCAAGGCCATGAACAGAACTTAAAGAATATGTCAGGATCACAGAGTGTTTTCCTTCTCTGTGGAAGGGACTGAGGATTATTTGGAACAGCTTGTACCAAGCCTTTTGTGATACATTTAGGAAATAGTAAGATTCTTGGTATGCTGGGGAAGTGTGTACACAATGGATAGCTTTGATGAACTTTCTACAGAGAGGTGCTTCAGTAGAGATCTTTCATCTTTCCCAGATGGACATTTTGTCATCTGTCAGAAACAGTGCAGTGAAGAACAAGGATAGCACTTTTTTTTCCCTATCCTGCACCATGTTAATTTTAACACCTTGAGAACACTGAGGGATCGGAAAAAAATAGATATGGTTCCTCATAGTATCTTTCTAAGCATTTAGTTTTGTTTTGGCTGGCCTAATGGCTTCTTGGCAATTCCTTGTATTACTTCATGATGTCTAGAAGGTCAAGGGCAAATAAACCACTCCTAAAATAGAAAAAAAACTGATTCTGTAATTACACAAGTTGTATCTAAGTCAGTCCATGAGAGTGTCTGTCTGAAGTGAAGGCAAGAATGTATGACTGAAATTCTTAAGGTATATCACCACCCATAGATGCTCTGAGCTATGACTTAAAGAGCAATCAGCTTGTGCTGTATATATGTTCTTAAATTTTTGCTGCGGTGCAGATGTTGATATGAAAAAAAGTCCTTGTTTCAGTAGTTGCAAACAGACAATTTTTGCATCTTTACTCAAAATTAAATTGTATTCTTCAACCCTGCAGCCCTGAAAGACCTCTTGATCCCTCTGCAGCATAGCTACGTTCTCTCCATCTGTAGTCTACATGCTCTTTGAGATTTGTGTCTAAGCTGCCTGTGAAAGATAATTAAGGGAGTCAGATCATATATCTAGAGAGCAGTTTGTATCTGTTTGTACATTCACTGTAAGAAAATTTTAGGCATCCATAGGAAAAAAAAATGAGGTTCAGTACTGGTACTCTAAATTACTTGGGTAAGTATTTCAACCTAGTGACAGTTTTGTCACAAGCGAAATCTAAACGCTACTACCTCTCAAGTAAGTTTTACTCCATGGTGTTGTGCAAGCACTGTTTGTTTTGCTGCTCTTTTGAATGGATATTATACAGCAGAACTGTATGAAACAGGGGACAATTTGCTCTGCTATCTACCCATTACTCTCCCTTCTCTGAATGGATATAATAAAATAAGGAAGCCCCTCTAGCTGACTAGTCTGTGCTATAGTGAACTGTTAACAGAATAATTTAATGGAAGAGCAGGGTTATTTCTTTTAGGTGAAAGACCATTAGGAAAGACTCAATAGAGCTGTATAAAGCAGAATTTAGTAGAAATTAGCAAGTGCTCATTATCAGAACTGCATGAGAAGAAACCTTTTTAAATGAGAAGTGATTATAAGCACAGACAGGTCATATTGAGCACTAGAAATCCAGGGCTACTTGTCTATATTTGAGCTTGCAGGCACAGGTTTGTAGAGTCTACAAGCCTTCTGTATAAATGCTGAATACACTCATTCTAGGCAAAGTTAAAAGAAGGCCTTTTAAAATGATGGCAGGTCTTTTACAGTTCATGGGTTTGGGTCATTTAGCTGCTGAAAATTTTCTAAATTGCAGAGTGTACCTCTGAAAGAACAATTATGGATTTCTAGCAGCAAAGCTAGATTTTTCAGAACAGAAAAACGGTTTCTGGGAACTCTGTGTTCTGAGTCACTATATTATCATCCATAGACTAAATTTTAAGGATTGTTTACCTTCAGCTGTGGAACAGCTTTGATTGCATATATGACTGCTTAACTTTTGTCTTTGCTTCAAATGAAATTCCTCATGCTGAACACTTACATCACTGAGTTACATATTCATAGTAAGCATAAAGCAAACTTGACTCTGTACATCCAAGCATATTGGACAGTACTTTGTGTGTGTAAGGAAGCACTTCTTTTACTTCCATATTGCCTAACACAAGTACTAATTGCAATTTAAATGAAGAGTCAAGATTATTTGTTGTAATCAGAATGAAATTCTGCAGACACCAGAACAGTATTTGCAAAGCTGAAGCTTTTCTCCCCAGATTATCTACATCTTCATATCATGCCATAAAGTAATCCATAACAGGGTAGAGATTATAAGAATCTGTTCTGTGGGCAATCTAGCCTATGTTTGTCCAACAGTGGATTTCTTTCTGTGAAGTATGTGATACTAACCACTGTTCACTGCGGTTGCTTTGGCATTTATAAAATCTCTGACATTCTAGAAAACAGTGAATCAAGCTTAAATTTCCTATAAACATACACTTTATTCAGACAAACCTGGAGTCAAGAGAAACTGCTGCTTTCTTTTCAATTCTGGAAACATCATTCTCAATGGAAAAATCACAGAAAAATTATTTTAAATGCCAATGACACAAGGCATTCTTCATCAGCAAAGTTGTTAATCTGTTGTGTGGCACTTGGGTGTTATGAATTGATGGAATATCTTTCTAACCTGTGTTTCTTTCCCCTGACCTCTGGGTGATTACATGTGGAGAGATGGTTCCAGCTGTTATGATGTAGGAATGAGATTCAATCTGACTAAAGGATATCTCCTGGGCCTTCAGATGTGGTAACCACTTTCTCTTCCACCTCCTCATCTGTCTGCACCCTATACTTGGTGCACAAATGGTAATGTCTCATTCCCTTTGTAAACTCCTTGGGCAGAGGGACCTATCCTCTTGGGTCATCCTGTAAAGCATCTGTGGAACCACAATGGCATGTTGATAATCATGATAACACTATAATCAGTCTCGAGGGAGTGCTAGTTGACTCTCATGAGTTACAGTCAATGCTGTGTACTGCAGAACTAGGAATGCTTTTATCTCCTTATATGGTTTACAGACATCTGTAATAATGGACAGACACCTGCATAAGGGACATAACAAGGACACATGGTATCAGCAGTATCAGTTCCCTTTTTAGAGCAAGTGCCAAAATGGCTAAAGGTATAGTTCCAGTTTTTTGAAAATGTTTCCTTGCTTCTTTTTTCAGTGCACTCTGTCCACTTAAATCAAAGGCAGTTCAACTGCAGAGGAATTAAAGGGAGTAGTAAAGAAGGACAAAGAGCACCAAAATTCTTTTTGGTGAAGTTGTCTTTGCTGCTTGTCACTCAGAAGTACAAAAGTAAGAAGTACAGAAGTAAATTCAGGTCTCAGAACTCTGTGTTCACTGTTTCAAAAATCAAAATGACAGGTAAAGACTTCTTGAGTTTCGTTCTAGTGCATTACATTTTTTTCAGCAATCCTGTTACACAAAAGCACTAACAGAGGGTAAATGAAATACTCAATGTTTTCCTGTTGACATCATCATTCTTTGTAAATCATCAAGGAAAGGCTTCTGTCTTTTCCTCCCCTTTTCTTGAATTACCAAAAAATAAACCAAACCAAACCAAAAGCAAAAAAAAAAAAAACCCCAAAAAAAACCCCAAAACAAAAAAAAAAACCAACAAAAAAAAAACCAAAAAAACCCCCAAAACCAAACCCCAAAAAAAACCCCAAAACAAAAAAAAAAACCAACAAAAAAAACACCAAACCAAAACAAAACAAAAAAAAGGGCCTAGTTACCACTGGCAATTGGAAAGGTTGGGTTTGGTTTTTTGTTGATTTTTTGATTTTTTTTTTTGCTTGGATGGGGGAGGGTGTATAGTTGCTGAAAGGTCTTTGGATTTAAACAGAAGATATTCAACAGTAACAATAGTGTATATGTTAAAAAAACTGCTGGAAAATGTAGAAAAAAAGAAGACGGGGGGAAGCAACCACCCTCTGGCAGATGTTCAAGTGCATGTTGAGACAGAGCAGCAAGTCAGTGAAAGGCAGGAGTTGCCTGCTCAGTGTTGTGACTCTGCAGAAGTCCTGAAGTGACACATGCATCACAGGGCTGTCACAGTGCTGACACAGGCCAGGGGTCATGGTTAAGAGCTGGGTGTTGCTGGAGAAGGCTGAGGAAGCAGAGGTGGCCCCTCAGTGCTCTGTGTGTGGGTCTGTGTACTCCTTTCCCGTCAACGCTGGCCCAGCACAGCCAAAAAAGCGGTTCCTTGGCAGGGCTTAATGGCAGGATGATGTAGTCTGTTGTGACTAGTGCATTCCTTTCAGGTTAAACTAGGGAAATGGCATTGTGTTAAAATTCCAAGTCGCATGAATGTTTTATTGCCACAAGTGCATTCAGGCCTCAAGGGGAGTGTGTGTGGTGGGGAAAGGAGGAGGGAGGGTGACTTAGTGACTCGAGAACTATCAGAAGAGCACTTCCCCTGGAAAATTTTACCCGGCAGCACGAAGCTTACGGGCTGCAATAGTCACTTAGGCAGGTTTCGCTTTTCCTAAGCTGCGGCTGTTTAAAATCTCTCAGTCCAGACAATTAGCAGCTGAAGAAAATATGACAAGACACACGCAAAGAAGTTGGGAGGTAGAGGGAAAGGAATGCACTAGGAGGGAGCTGGGTTGCCTTCTGTAAACTGCCAGACCTCTCCCCCGTCCCCCTCCTGCTCTGCTGCCCCAGCCCATGGCCTGGGACAAGGGGGGGAGGTTTTTTCCCCTCCTTGTCTGTTGATGGCCAGGAATGATCTGTTAACTATACACCCCTGGCTGAGAGGCCAAAGCAGCTCATGGTACTGTATGTTACCATTACTACTCCCTCATTCCTTTTTACATTTTTTAAACATCTCTTTGTATTAATGGTTGACATGACTCAGGAGGATTTAATTTTAGACTGCAAAAGGACTAAGTAACAAAACATAGCAATACTGCCCATTTGTGAAATTTTATTTCTTTAAGGGAATAAGCTTATCCTTCCAACTGGCTTTAGTTGTAGTAATAACTTTTAAGCGAAGTTTAAACAGGACTGTTTAGTAGAGCAAGAATAGGCAACTTGGAACAACAGTCCTGCAGATACAGTCCTTGGAAAGAAACTTTGTCTTGAGTCATACTTGATTTTTTCAGTGTCTCTGTGTTTTTATATGGACTCAAGCTACTCAAGTCATGTGCCATGTGTGATTTTTAATAGATTTTTCAAAATAAATTACTATGAAGCCTTCAAAGCTCTTTTTGGTGTAAAATTATAGTATATATAATACATAAATTGGTTTTATGTACAAATTACTGGTGATTAGTGTGAAAGTATTCTGTGTGGCTATGTATATGGAAATGTAGTTGAGACCTCTCTGACATTTGTGGGTTATCTCAATCTCTAAAAATCAGGCTCTTTTTACAAAATTTAGACACCTATGTTTGGACAATTTTGTCATGGAATTTGTGCACATGTGTACACAAATAAGCCAACTCCCTTAGGCTTTTTGCATGTATTCTTGGCAAATTGCTGAAGTCAAAGAAGCGGCAAGGATGTAAATAAAGACTGATTAGGTCTCCCATGTGACAAAATGCTCTAGATATTTATATATATTTATCTAAACATCTTGGGGTGCAAAAATGCTGTATGCATATTTTTGTTTACAGAAAAAATGTCACAAGCAATGTGATGGGTTTTGGTTTTGCAAGTGAGAAATGGTCACAAAGGTCACAGAGAAGATTTAGTGTCTTGCAATCATTTGCAATAATCATGTCACTTTAAAGGTTTTCTATGGTCTTAAGTTTATTGTTGCTCATGTTAGCATTTTTACTGCTAGATGGTTTCCTTTCTTGCTAGGGTTCATTCAGGCCATGTATTATATAGATATATAATTGATTTCTGAATGATATGCTATCAGTAATATCAAACTTTGTATGCAAGAGTAAATAAAAACTAATGATGCTTAATACTGACAGGTTAGCATGGAAACCAGTGAAAGTAAGCCTACGGTACTTAAAATAAGAAAAAAAAAATTAATAAAAAAAAGAGGAACTTCTTCCATCTTATGTAAGTATGTACATAGCCTCTCTGTAGATGTATGAATCTGTTTACATATGTAATTTTTTACTGATGTACTGATGTACAATTTACTCTTCCTGAATTTCGAAGTTAAAAATTAGTGTAGTACATTTTAGCAGCAAAGAAAAATACAAGACTTGTTTGAAATGTTTCACAGTATGGAGCAGATAGACACATTGTAATTTCTCATTTTTCCCATGTATCTTCCAGAAAATCCGGCTATACTGGACATTTTTCCTTTAAAGAATGTAGCACTAGGAAAGAAAAGAAATCCCCAAACAACCTATAACAAACCATATGCTGTGTTATATATTATATAAGAGCTGTTAGGACATCTATATTTGGCTTTATGCTTAATTCTTTTGCTTGCATAAAATGAGATAGTTATGTCAATTAAAGATGTTAATCTGATTAGTTCCCATTTATGAGGGTTTAGGGGTGGTGTTTTTAAACAGTTAAATTGACAAGGCTTATGGAAGGTTATAAACTCAACAAGCAGTCAGCCATAAAGGAAAAGAATGATTTATAGACAGAAAAATTATTTAAAATTTCAGAAACCCTTATTAACACCTTTCATAAATTCTAAACAATATGCATTTTAAATATGTTAGAAGTTTCAAACTATATTAAGTACAAACTCACTAAGAGTTTGCAAATAATGGCCTGCAAATGAAAATTTTAAAATTACTCTCATTGAAGATACGTAGTCAGTGATCTATGATCATATAATGTATGTAAATATATATATGCTACTATATGTAACTGTTAAAAGTAATTTTCCAAGTCAATTGCAGTAGATGATAACACATTTCTAAAAACTGTGATGAAGAAAATGTTGTAAATTCCCGGCAATCAGATTTCTCATATCATTCTTAAAAGAGGTAATTTGACAGAAGGTAAAATTTATCTACAAGTCTGATGTTAAAATAAAATAAATTTCTTTCATAATTTTTAAAACAGAGGATGCATTTTCTCTGTATGTATTGCAATGTGAAAGTACAACTAACTTTCTACTTAAAGCAGAGCTAGCACTACATTCATTTTGCAGTCTCTTGTCTCAAGGTGAAAAAAGATAGAGAACCATTTTGGTTTTAGTGTTATATTATGAAGGGAATAATGTGCAATACACGATGGCTGGGAATTTCAGGGAATGCTAAGCATTCATTGCTAAGCATTTTTTGGATTTCAACAGTGATGCTGGTGTGAAAATGAAATCATTAAAAATAATACATTTAGCATGAATATTTTTGCCTTTTGATATTTGAAATACACTAAGTTCAGACTTTTATACTTTGGCTTGCAAATATAAAGTAGAAATTAACCCTGTATTTTACACTGATGCTTCCAGTAGTTGGGTCTTCATGCCCCTGCCCTGTCAACCAAAAAAGAAAAAAAAAAAAAAA
>VZRH01004172.1:248457-259812 GCA_013397555.1 Urocynchramus pylzowi | reverse complement strand
CATAACAAAAAAAAAAAGGCAATTTGAGGAACATACATGTACATATACACAGGCCTAGCATATATCTCTATACACAGGTCTATATGCAGATCAGTAAGGTCTGTATATCCATGTACAAACCCATCTGATGATGCTACTATAAGATCAAATGTAGACTTACCTGTTTAGACCTGTTTAAATTTTGCTATAACTACATTGAACTAGACCAGTAATTTAATGAACAATGACTCAAAATATGATCTGGTCTTGTAAGTCTGCTGAGCCACACAAATTAAGTCCATCTACTTAGCACAATAAATGTGAAGTGACACATGTAAGCAAACCCCCTCTGTCACTGAACTTTAATAGTCCACATTTTACCTCATGTTTACAGTGGGTGATAAATGCACATGCCTTTAGGTATCATTGTTAAGCTGAGATGCAACAATTTTTTAAACCATGATAATGTGTAGGAACTCAAAACTAGTTTTATAGTAATGTGAGTAGATCTTATCTAAATATGTCTAAATTATGGTTTTGAACTACTGTAATGATCCACTTTTAGATGAATTCATATATTTTGATGCAACCTTCCTAATAAAGACAGACCTTGAAAGGTGATAACTTACATTATACCTGTATTAACTCACAATCATTAAAAAGGTTATTATTTCTAATAATAAGACAGCTTAAATTGTCATTTTGAGCATTTTTCCTAAAGGGTCTTGAAATATCATTTAAGGATGAATTTTTATCTCTCTCATGTTTGTGGTGTGCATATGACGTCAAGACAAGTTAATCAAAAGAGAAAGGTCTTGAAGGTGCAAAACTGAATATTACCAGTGGTAGAGTTAGTCTCCTTTAAGTGGGACTTTAAGTCCAGTCTTCATATACCATACTCTCACATGACAAAAGAAAAAAATTTAAAAATCAGTGACTTCTTATCACTCAGCTACATTTTTTTTCCTGATTGCATCTCTGTTAGAAATGTGGGTTGAGGTTTTTTGTGTTTTCAGTATATTCTTTTACAGTTTGGTTGAAGTATTCCCAGCTGGTTTAGAATGTCAAAGAATTGCAATATTTTTTTCCCATATAGCTCAACCCCCACAAAAATCTATAGCTTTAAACACTATGTAAATAATTCTTGTTAGTAGGTTCTTTCAAGGCCAAATTTGAAGAAAAAAAAAATGGATATTTGGACTATGAAAAAGCAAAGCATTTCGGCATAAAGTGTTGTTTCATATGTTTACACTTACATACTTGGCTTAAATATGTAGTCTGAATTGGGAAAGAAAATGAGAAATAGACAAAGCAATATATACATGTATCTACAGGAAAAGTTTCACAGAAAGGTACATAAATTATTTGTTGTTTCATTGTTGACTTTGTAGCAGTATTGTTAATTTGTTAGCTTTGTTAATTTAAAAAAATACCATCTGACTATGGCTGCAAAAATCAGTGACAAAATGAAACAGTTGCAAGGCTCAGAAAAAAAATGTAAACTGGAGCAAGCTTTAAATGCTTTAATTTCTTTTAACTCTATTTGTTCTTAACTCATTCAGGGGAAAAAAAAAAAGAAAAAAAAGAAAAAAAAAAAAAAAGACTGCTTGTAGGTATCAGGTATTTAGAGAATTGTGAAGATAAAATTTCCACAGTAGTTTTTGAAAGTTTCCTATCATTGCCTTGCAGAATTGTTTGCAAAATTGCCTTAGAATGTAGACTGTTTGCTAGTGAACTATTTAGTTATTTTTGGCCTGTTTTTAGCTGTTTTCTTGTATTTTTAGATAAGCACATAACCTCAACCAAAAAATGGAGTTTTAGATCCCGATAGAGGACAGTGTGGACCTGTGGGCAGACCTGGTGGAATCCTTTCATGTGGGCAGTATGTTTTCAGCAGATTGGTCCTCTACTTTCTTAGACTTGGGTATGAAGTGGAAGACAGAAGTACACGCATCTGCATCTTCTGAATATGGACTAAGCTTGATGTTCCTTGGCACTAGCTGACAAACTATTAAGACCACTTTCAGACACTGCTTTTTACCTGCACAAACCCTGACCCTCACCCATTCTTGTTTTATTAAAAGGCCTGTAAAAACATGTTTAAAACAAATAAATAGGTTTTTCCAGGGAGTAGGCTGTCTTTAACAAAGAGAGAGAAGCAAACAAACAGGTTGTTCATTCCTTACAGGGAAATTGAAGAATAGTAATAAAATGCTTAGAAATAAATTCACGTAGTTCTTGTTTTGATTTGCACATGAGATGGTTTTTCACAGCAGAAATGTTGCATAAGCACTGCCTCTTGATTAGTGTTATCTGTGGTGGGATGAGCACGGATAAAGACAATAAAAAATGTGCCAAGTTGTGCTGATTTACAGAGTAATGTATATTCCTCCCTTCTACATGTCTAGTGTTATCTAAAGGAATAAATTGCATGTTGAAAGACTTAGGGTATTAATATTTAGCACATTTATTTAGCTAGCCTTCCTCTTCCCTCCAAAAAACAGTGGATTCTTACCTCAGTCTGACATTGAGTTGGTTGACTAGCACAGAACATGGGAGCCACCACATAATGCTATCACAAGTGTAAGTTACTAGCCTCTTTAAGTTACAATACTTTTATTTGAAAACACTTAAACAATCTTCAATAACTTTATTTAAAAAGAGCTATGTGTAATTAGAATAACAGAAATATAAGAAAAATAGAAATAAGGAAGAGAAATCTAGTCTAACATCTAATGTGAAGATTCTGCATAATGCTCAAAAAGAAAATAAAGAAGCCACGTTATTTACTGTTGGAGAATTTTACTGTACTTCTGTTCCGTCTGGTAGCATTTAATCTCCTCAGCCTGTCCCATAGGCGTCCCATTAAATTTTGACCAAGAATATGATGAAAATTTTAGAAAGAGTCAATTGCAAAGTGAAAGTAAAATACTTCTGGTTTTAGGCCTTGAAAAGTTTGTATAATGGAGAAGGAAGAGTTTTTACATAAATGGCCATATTCAGTAATGAAGATGTGTATTGGCAATGTTCTTATTTCTTATAGAGCAAATCATGTTCATTCTCTTTTTTTCTTCCATTATACACAACCAAATTCATTCCTCATGCCTGTAGAGTAAGCTACCTTAATTTATTGATCTTGCTCTAAAGACTATATTTTCATATTCTGTCACTGATAACTTGTTGATTTAATGTTAGGATTTTACTGACACGCTGCCCACTTCTTAGAAAGCTGTACTAGGAAGGAAGTTGGGTAATCACGTATTGAATTTTCTTGTAAAGTATGCTTTAAATAGTGACATTTTGTAATATTTTATATGACATTAACATGTAAAATCATTGCATATTTGGTACCAGCTGGAAGTATGGCCTTTAACAATCTATTTGTCACAACAGTGTCTCTTGAATCAAAGATTCTTTTTTTTTTTCTTGTCTCCATGCTTTGTCTCATGGGATTTTTCTCTTACTCCAGGCAGCAACTTCTGTTGCAGTTTTTTGGTACTGATGAAAACATTATATACTGCATTCAGTGGCTCTCCATCTCAGTCATTAGTGTGTGAATATTACACTACTAAATAGTGTAATATTTAAAAGTGTCATTACACTTCTGGTGAAATGGTATTCTTGCCAAAATCCTTAAGCCTTAGCCATAGTTGTACCTGAGTTTTTTGGTCTGCACAGGTGTCTATTCTGACTGTGTGTCACAAATGGCAGAACTAAGTAAAGTAAGTGCTGCAAGCTTTGCCTTCTGCTTCAGAAATCCTCTTGAATTTTTTTTTGTGCTACTCATATGAGTGTATGGACCATCTGCTGATTTATCCTCACATTTGCTCTGTTTTCTGAAGGCATGCATGTCTGTCGAGGGTTCTGTTGGTGTTAATGAGCCACAGCAGAACCTTTCAATCAGGAAAAAATCCCACAAGCATCAACCTGCATTCTAGCATGGTTTAGGTAAAAGAATAAAAATTGTTAGAGGGAAAGAACAGAAATTGCCTTTATGAAATAGGGAAAAATATTGAAAAGAAGACTGTACTTCCATCTTTTCCTGAACTTGCATCTGGTCTCAGTATCCAGACTCCTGGCACCATCTCTGGGACTGAAGAACATGCAGTACTTCCTCAAGAGTTTCAGGATTGCCTTCTGGCAGCCCTCAAGTCCCTTTGAACTACAGAAAAATTTCCACAGTGTCAGTCACATTCCCACACTGGTGACATGTCTTTGATCTGTCCACTGCCTGTTGCAGATTTTCCCTATGACCTGTTAAAATTCCATAATTCTTAACCTTTCCTTGACAGTCACTGGCGCTGGCCTGAAAAGGCATTCTGAGTCTCATTGTTATTTACAAGAAACATCTGGCTCTGGGCGCTTTCCATTAGCTGCACCAGTCATTGAACTGTCTTTCACTTCTACCTCTTGTCACTCCTTCTCTCCCTCTGGCCTATCTTTTCAACTCCTGGTCAGAACAGCATCATTCCTATTTTATTCCATGTTCTTATTGCCCCTGGACAGCCTTAGTATGGAAAGGCAAAGTGTACATGTGTGTTGATATCAGTGTGAGGAGGGGAGGAGTGAACGATTTGGCAGATATTTCTCCCATTGCTCAGAATAACTATTATCTCAAACACACCTAGTTTACATAAAAGGTCATGCCTCTACTTCCCTCTTCCCTTATTTCCTATATGGGTGGGAGGGAATAATGTCAGGAGAGATAGACAAGGCAAAATGCCTTTATGCTTCTTGTATCTTATTTCTGCTGATGATACACAAGGCAAATTGTAAATAGCTCCTTCAGATAGAGTTGTTATTCCTTTGAGAGAGATTCTACACAGTAGCTGTGCTCTCAGCAGTGCTATGCCCCAGGGATCAGAGAGGGACACTTTAAAGACCTTTTCATTCATTTCTGCATTTTTGACAGAAAGAAATTTAGCTTTTTATCAGAAAAATGTCATCCAATCATTAAAGCTTGAACATTATTTCAAATTTTTTAGTAGCAGTCAGCACAATATCAAACAATGTCAAACTATGAATTTGCATGACACTCAGAATCCAAAGTGTTTGAATCCTCATACACTGCCTGCCATGTACAACATAGCACACAAATAAAAAGAACCAAAGAAAAAAAGACAGCTCAGGTACAAATTTTATCAGAGTAATAATGGGGTTTTGTTCCATTTATTCACCCATCATTCAAATAAGTTTCAGAGACCTGGATAGTATTAGAATTCATTAAGTGAAAGACACTAAATGCTTGGCTAATTATACTTGTTCTCAACCTGGTTTTAATATTTTTACCACTTGGGAAAATAGATGACAAAGCAGATTGTAGTGTACATTTCTGTATTACATTTATTAGAGAATACTTTGTCATTCCTGGGAAATCAACTTTATCTGACAGCTTTTTGTGTGACTTAAAATGTGTTAAGGGAACTTCTGTGTGTACAGGTAGCTATTTGCTAACATTCAGAGTAATAACCTTCTTGTCTTCCTTGTTCTTGAAATATGATGTATATGGTTGTATATTTAAATTTTAAAATTTAAAATCAAAGTCCTCAACTTTTAATATATTTAAAACTGATGCAAAACTTATCATCTGCTACCCTGGAGTTCGGCAGATACCAAGCACCTTTCTGGAAAATAAAGGTCTAGTTTGAACCCTAATAGGATGGATTATTGGATATAATAATTTGGAGTGGAGGGAATTCATTGAGCCTGGAGAGCTAAGGTGAAGAACAGATTCTAGAAATTACTTTGTGCTCTCATTTATCGTATTGCTGATCATATTGATTTGAACAGTTACAGGGATGATCATGAGTAGAAAAGCAAGATGGAGTAGCTTCCAGAGTCATTAATTTTTGATGACTATGAAGCACTTGCTGCTGGCTTACAGAGATCTGACTAGTTCTGAGGTGTTGGCTTTATTCTTTGATTTCTGCTGCTGCATTGCATGCACATTTTTCTGCTTGTAGTCTTCTAGGTATACAACCACCCAGGGATGTTAAGTAAGAGCAGGTGGGAGGGGCTTCACGTGACCATGTGCAGGGAGGAAAGGTTGTCCTACACAGCATTTTGTCTCTTAAGATGTTATCCAAGCTTTTAAGCAGCAAGAGAGTCCTTGAAGCACAAGAGAAAGAAAAGCTGCACTATGAATGCAGATATTTACATAGGATACTGTAGTTATAGAAGAACAGAAAGATGCTGAAATGGACAATAAAAAGTTACTGAGGTTGAACTGGCCACACTGAAGAGAAAAGAAAAAGCTGAGATGTGAAGAAAGCTGACTTAATGGCTTGAAAAAGATAATGAAGAAAGTCCCACATTCATGGAGCAGTGAAAGTAGAAGGATAAAAGGACAAATAAAAGAAGTCAGGACTAAGACCATGCTATTTGCTGTTTGCACTGTGTAAAAATGCATTGTCAAAATGAGTCATTGGAGGGCATTCAGATCCCTGGAAATTCAGATTTCTGCCTCCCTGAAGACATTTGAAAACTAGGATGGTAATTTCAAATCAGGTATAGGTCAGAATCAGAAACTGAGAATAATTATACAACAATAATCTGCTTTCTGGAGAAAGTAGCTTGTTTGGGGTTCAGTGTTTTGGTCCTTTTCTAGGTCAGAATGCATTGAGCGAGACTGTGACTCTAAAAGTGAGCATGATGGTAACTAAGATAACCTGAGATTTAAGACTCAAAAATAAACCTGTCATATCACAGATTGAACTGACCATAGGATGAGAAGGTACAGGAGCTAATCATCATGCTAAAACCCACAATAGTCTTGTTCTGAAGAGAACACAGTTTTCTGACTCTGAGGCTGTGAGAGTTGGCTAGACAAGAAAAATAACATCATATAAACGTCTGTTTCTCATTTAGGAAAAAAAGAAAACAATTTACTTTTTATAGTTAATAGTGGATCTAATATCTTTTGGAGGTCTTGAAAAAGATACTTTTTAAAATAATCTATGAGGAAATTTTAAAATCCACAAATGCTTCATTTCAAACATAGAATTTTGTCTGTGCAGTAGTTTTCTGGAAAGTAAATACATTTTCTAGATTAAAGAGGTCAGTTTTAGTTGCCACATTGCACTTAATGGTGAGCTACCACATAATGTTTCAAACATGTGACTCCATTCTGTGATAAGTTCTTGGATTTCAATTTCTGTACTGTCCAAAATGGAAGGCCTTTCATGTGAAGGACGGATCCTCTATCCTTTCAGATTAGTTCTGAGATGAATTTTTTTAAGAGCTGTGAAATGGAATAAATGGTGGAGAGGGCAGGTGTTTAACACCATTTATGCAGAATAATATTCCATCCATAACAAAGGAAGCTGACTTCTAAGGCTGGAATATTGCAACAATATATCAGGTCACTACTACTTTTTAGTCCTTCTAAAGGTTAAGAGATCAGTGTAAACTAATGCTTTATGTAGAGAAAGCATAAACATTCAGATAGGACCTGGTACTATGTTTTAGCCTTCTTATCAAACTGCATTTCTGCTTTCATTTCATTGTGATAGCTCTGGAATTCCTTTATGTCCTTGCCATCTCTGTGTAGTTTACTGTCCGTGTCTCTGCCATATAAAATCTCCAAAGCTGTTTGAGTCATGTTATCCTTGTGTAGGTGCCTTTCTAATAGGCTTACAAACTCAAAGGAACCCCCAAAATTATCACTACATGAGAGTGCAGAAGGAAGTTGCCTGAAGATATTCTCCCTTCATTTTCACAGTGTAAATTGTCTTTTGTTATTTTTCTTCCAGACTTTTAAATTTTTTTGACATGACCGCTGTCTTGCACAGTTGATACTTGACAAAAAAATGACAGTGAGAAAAAAGTTGTCTTGCTTTCAATGTTTTGTTTTCTTTTTCTCTTAAAAAGATGTAACATTTCAACTAAATTTGGTTCCAGCTTTATTTTCCAAAGTAAGGACTCCCCAGTCTGGCTCTTTTATTTCAGTTTTTTTCTTCTAAGTGGGACTAAGATTATGTTCAGATCATCACTTTTTTCTTTTGTGACATCTGCTCAATCATCGTGCTGCTAAGGACAGAAAATTGTTCTGCTTTCTCATATATTTGATTCTAAATCTATTAAAAGTCCTAAACATCACAGTTTTCTGATTCTTGAGAATGTTTCAGCATAAATATTATCCTGTGAAGGCGTCATTTACATTTAAAATTATTTTTGAACTTTTACAAAAAAATAAGGTATATATGCATAGTAACAGTTAATGATAGAAAGATTTATTTGTAAGAAAAGGTTTTAAAGTATTACTGATGATTTTAAAAGAGTGTTTAATTGAAGGGTAGTTAGTACACCTAGCACTATATGAAAGAGCAGTAGTAGATGACCTTCTCTTGTAAACACTCATAACTGAAACTGATGTTCGGAGTGGTCCAGGTGTGAAACAACACTGGCCCCGGGTGAATGTCTCTCTGAGCTTCTCTGAGTTGGCATTTTATGTAAGACACAGACAGCTCTTTCTATGTGACTTAAAGTCTCTGTGCTTTACACAAGAAACCAGTTGTTTTAATGAATGAGTGGATTGCAGGAGAGGAGGATTGCTGGAAAGGTGTGAAAAAAGACATGGAAGACAAGAGGTTGCTAAATAGGCAAGGGAGGAGGAAGGCTATTGGCTGCAGGGGGTAGAATGAAAAGATTATGAACAGAAACGTAGCCAGAAACAGAGTTGTTCAGAGCCTTGAAATTTGGATGAAGAGCCTGGACTTGAATCAGTTTCCTTTACCTTCCACATCAAAGAAGGGAGTGACATGATCCAGGCAATAGGTGAGAAAGCTCTTATATTACAAGTTTCATGCTACATTAATAGAAAACATACTTACAAACTGCGGCATTTAACAGAGAGGGGGAAATAAAAGAGGGGGAAACAAAATGGTCTATAAGTGAGAAATATTAATTTGACAATCAAACTGCAGTTTAATTAGTGGCCATCTTTTGTTTAGCATTACTTTTGTGGCAAAAACATGCCTGCACAGTAATGTTGACTACTGTACAGAGTGTACAGTGGAGAAACAGATCCACATGACATTGATTTTATGAGGTGAAAAAGCACGCAGTGCACTGGCTTTGGGAATATGGTGTTTTTCCTGTGTTGTTTTATGCTCAGAACCAGAAAGAGAAAATCATTGAAAAATGGACACAGCCTTCAGTTTTGTTTTAGCAGCCACTGGCTTTTAACAGGTCACCTTTTTGTTTGCTTGTTTGAAAGCGGCTTGAATAGTGCAAGGTGTTTCAGTTTGCCTGTGTGGTAGTGTGCCTTGTAGTGGAGTGATTCAAAATAGCTTACAGCCCAAAAAGCAGCCCAACTGCAAGTTCACAAAGCTCTGTGTGGGCTGCTTTTCTCTAGAGCAAAATAAAGTAGCATATTCTGCCATTGGAAGGCAGAACTCGTGGCTTCAGAGTCATTCAAGATGTTTTCTTTGCCCAAGTTCATTTCTGTCTTAGCTCTACTATCCCTGCATGGCAACCTGCAGTGTAGAGAACTCCAGCAATAATTTTAAAACATGACTTGAGATGATAAAAAGAAAAATACTGCTTGACACACACATAGTTTGAATTTTGGCAAAATCTGTGTTTCATTATTTCATTCAATGGAGAGGATTTGTGCTGGATGTTTGGAAGGATCTCTCAAGCAGAATCAGAGCTGGTAGTTTTAAGTGGGTCAGAAGGGAGAACAGTGGGTTAGACCCTTATTTTCTCGGAGTCTGTGTTGCCTAGTGAACATTATGAGCTGGGTCTGCAAATGTTGGAAGCTGATATTGTTTCCACTAAAAATAACAAAATATTTCCAGCACTGAAAAAGATATGAATGATCCAAAGTTCCCTTGATCCAAAAGTCATCATATTTTAAAGGCTAGGCTTTGTCCAGCCCTCTCTTTGCCCTATTTCATACTTTTATGAAGAAAAAAACCAACACGAATAAAGCAAGGAAAAAAACCAAACACCACATCAACGAATGGGCGCATATTCAGTTAACTGGAGACTGTTTGATTTTGTGAACCTCCTCAGATAAAAGAATGCCTTCTCTCTGTTGTCAAGAAGTGATCGAGAAACAGTATGTTCATAATGGACCTGAGACTTTCAATAAAGAGGCCGTGTTTACTGAAATATATGTTTGTGTGGGTGGACTTAGAGTGTGCTGCAGGCCTTATTTGTTTTCCTTTGTGGCTTAGGAGAGCTTGGAGATGGTGGTGTGATAGCTAGTGGTGTTTCTTCCTGCTTAGAATACTACACAGGACAGCAGAGAGCAGAGTAAGAACCACAGAATGACTGAATGGTTTGGGCTGGATAGGATCTTAAAGACCATCTAGTTCCAATTCCCCTGTCATAGGAAGGGACATATTCCACTAGACCAGGTTGCTCAGAGGCCCATCCAACCTGTCCTTGAACACTTCCAGGGATGAGGCATCCACCACTTCTTTGGGAAACTTGTTCCAGTGCCTCACCACCCTCACAGTAAAGAATTTTTAAAAAGTGTATCTTCGTTATCTTTGTATGTCTGTGAGTGCATATATAATGTTTTATTAGTGCATAAAAGCTAACATAATCCCAAAGTGCAAGCAGAATGGCAGACTTGCAACAGTCATTAAAGTTTACTTCCAGCTTAAATAGTAACCCTGCTGTCTTTACAGGATAAATCTGGTAGAATGGTTGTTTGTTAATGTTTAGACAGTGTTTTGAAGGTGGAACACTTTTATTAAGTGTTGAATATTGTCACTGTTACTTATCTCTTACTGTTATGTGTGGCTTTATGTATAGCTAGTCAGTGGGATCTAGCAGCAAAAAATAAGTATTCCGTTTGTAGTTTCATACAATCCTGGTTGAGAACTTTTCAGTAACGTATTATTTCTAATGCTTTATTCCTGTTTGCTGTGAAATTTTCAGAATTTTCTCTGATAGAAAACACATCTTTTCACCATCCTGGCTTCTGTATGGTGTAACACCTTTGCTCAATCACCCCACCATTCCATTGCTACTAACACAATTGTTCACTGGGTTATGCTGCAAACTTGATCTGTAGAATGATCTGAGGTGAAATCACCTTCTTTGATGTTTTGGGAAACCATTTTCAGGCTAACTCATCCCTGGAGTTATCTTTTGTCATATTTTGTGATATTGAAGTATTAGAACAAAGTTAAACCTGTTTTTTAAGCTCCGTATGTTGCCAGGAATAATGATTCATGTAAATTTACACTCTGAGGCCTATATTTGCAATTGTAGTGAGAGTGAGATGATAGCTCAGAGCATAAATGGGATGGGTACAACCACCATCTGATATATAGCTAATTGGTGGAGTTACACTGAACGAAAGCTAAATCAGCAGAATTGTTTATACACACATAGAAAGTAAAAGAGGAGGAAAAAAAA
>VZRH01004172.1:211946-245643 GCA_013397555.1 Urocynchramus pylzowi | reverse complement strand
AAAAAGGAAAAAGAAAAAAGAAAAACCCAAAGCAAACATGACCCTCCCAAACAAACCAACAAAGGAATGAAAACAGGGAGAAAGACAGAGAGGGACAGACTTTCCAGCTCCTGACCTTCCTATCAGGTGGGCTAACACAGGTGTCCTTTCTGTTTTGAGACTACACTTTTTGGCAAACTGAGCAGATCTTCAGTCCCTGACACAGATCAGCAATTTCTTTTTAATTAGGAAAAAAAGTCAGTAGAATGTCTGCCATATGTGCTCAAAATAGTGAATGGAACTTCAGGAACGGAGCAGACTTACTTGGGTTTTAATCTTAAAAATGCAAGACAATTGCTTTTTTGTTTTTCCAAGGTTGTAGTTGTACTGTTGTTAACATTTCTGCCTATGGCTGTTAAGAAATGAGGGTGTATCTTCATCTTTAGCATGTCCAAACTCACTATTTCACTTTTGCCCCTTCTAAGATCTCTGTAGAGAATAGAGATCCCATAGAGAAAAATACCTGAAATTTGTGAGAGGAAACCTGTAAGGGAAAATCATCTTCCCACTGAGCAAAACAGAACCCAAAACCCAAGCTGAATGTGACTAAAACTTTTGTAAAACTCCAGGTTTTTTGCATTCTGCTTTTGAAGATGATAGGATAGAGAGATAACATTGTAGGTTAGAGATCATTGGCCATGTGGTTACCATTTAAATTTGTCCTTTTTTTTTTTCCCTATTAAAGAAAGGAAAAGTTATTTTTGAAGAAACACAGAAAACTTCACACCTTGAAGATCAAGACAAACAGTTGTCTGTCTTTTTATGAAACAATCAGGCTTGAAACTCCAGTAGGAGGAGGTGAGATACTTCAAGTTCAGAACGCTTCACTTAATTTGTCCTTACTAATGTGCTGACTGGTTTCTCATGTCTTCCTTCTTCTTTCACCATGGTTACTTGGGGAGGTAGAGTGGTGCTAAGCAATGGAGGTGTCATCCGGCCTGTGCACTGAGGGAACGTCCTTCAGAGGACGACTTGTCACTAGCCGTCAAAGAAGAGAGTGGCTTTGTGGTCTCTGAACATCTGGCAGCGCTGCACAGGAAGCTGAGGGGGTGTCATTAATTGTGATGAAATAATTTAAACCATCAGGAATAAATGAGGCTGTTAAGCTAAGTTCAGATTCCATTTGCTGTGCACATGTGTCTAGCAGCCTGTGTGCAGTTAAAAAAAAGAAATGAGTTATATTAGCTTGTGAGTAGAAGTGAAACAGATACTGTAAATGAAGTGAGTTACAGTGTGATGACATCATGTTGAACAACATTCAGAGAGTGAGTTTTGTAAAATCAGCATGCAGGAAAGTGGCATGTTACTTTGATAAAGTTTCATTTAACATCGCACCTGATGATGATGGGTAAGCAAGCAATGGTTTGGTGCATGATTTGCAAAACTTACCTAGCAGTTTCCAAACAGAAGCCTATCTTGTGAACAGTACTTTTGCCTACAAATTTTAGCACAACTTATCCATTATTCTGTACATATAAGTCTGATACATTTGGAACTGGGCCATAGCAGAGATATTTACAAATAAGGGCTTGGGACCCTTGTGCAGAGGGATGCTTTCAAAATTTTGTTAGTTTCCTTTTGTTGAATGTAGAAGGGGCATTTATTGACACGATATTTTCCTCACTTTGCACCAACTGTCCTAATAATGAAGAAATTATACTGCACCAGATTTCAGAGAAGTAATCTTGAACTTGTTGAAAAATGAGCAAAAGAATATTGGGTAAAAGGTCTCAGTTTCCCTTTTACTTGAATGTTCCTCAAGTAAAGAATTATCAGCATTCATAAACATACAGAGAAAATGGCTGTACAAAGCTAAATTATTTCAAATAGTTGTTAAATGCAGTTGTTTCTAAAAATGGGCAGATACAAACTGACTTGTGCTGAGCAGTGGCCTGAGAAAGCAGAAATGGTTGAAAGTGATAGACATGGGCATCTCTAAAGTAAAGAAAGTTCACAAATTTACAGATTTATCCCAGGCAGATTTTTGGCATCTGGAATAATTCTACAAGACTCTAGCTGAAGGTAGGACACCCAGCCAGAGGTCACAGCCCATGCTTTTACTATCGTCAGCATATGTACTGGTAAGCTGCTTGCAGTGATACAGCTGGAAGGCTGCTTTAAATTCTGACAGTTACCAGCAAATTACTGTTGAGCTTTCTTCCTGTGAGCAGAAGAGACCATGGATACATGATTGGGACTTTCTTCTGCCTGTATTAGTCAGCTTCTAAAGTTGTGCTCACTTTTGTTCCATTGTCCGGTTGCCTGTTTGTGGAATTCCAATTTTCTTTGGTCAGTTCCTGTTTGGAATTGAGAGTACTATAATATCTGAGTAAATGAATTTGCAGTGGATGAGTTTTGGTTAGATAGGTCTGGCATCCCTGGTAAATTTTTACATTTCCCTTGAAGGAGTCAGAGTCGAAAACAGTAATTAGAAAATAGTCGGGTTTTTTTAAAGAAATGGTTATTCTTTTGGACTTTAAAATTATTTTCGTTGCTAAAATTGGATGTATTTTGTGTTAGTCACTTATATTGTCTTGTGTAAGGGTGCCCAAACAGGATGCAATGGCACAGCAGTAGGTGAAAAATGATATTTGGTCACAGAAAAGACAGTGTATGGAACACCAGTGTTTGTGGAGTAGAAACCTCTCCTTTCATACCCTGTAGGTGAAGTAGCTGGTTATTTTAGTATAGAAATACTAAGGAAACACTTGTGATAAGAAAAGTTATATACATACAGCTTTGACTCAAAAGATTTTAAAATTTGCAGCTGGGAGTTCTGTACCAGTCCTTCCTTCTGCCTGTAACAAAAAATCTATGCTGTATTTATCAGCAAATTTAGGCTCATATCAGAGCAGTCTATAGAATGCTGGGGAGCTGTTTAAGCGTGGAGGAGCAGGAGTCAGAAAGTGAAGGCCTGGGCCCTGTAAGGAAACTGGCAGAACACTGGGACCTGGAGGTGCTCAGCACTTTCAATCCCTGTTGAGATTCCAGGTAAAATGGAGAAATGTTGCATGTCAGATTAAGGAATTATTATATGTCTGTAGGTGCTGAACTTCAGGTCAGTGAATTTGAAAAGTTTGGTTTTGGACAGATAAAATATTACCAGTATGTGTAAATGAAAAACATGTTAAATGCTTTTTTTCCCTAGAGTGCTTTTAATAGTACCCCACTTTGAATATATTTGAAATGTTTTTGCAATATATTTACCTCATGTACTTTGCTGACATGAAGTTGCAGAAAACAAAATGAAAAGTTTTGGTTTTAGATGTTTCTGCCATATCTGAGATACTGGGATTCTCTACCCATCCTTTCAAAAGAACTTTTTCCTTTTGCAAGGTTTCTGCAATCCCTGCAATCTACATACTGGCCTTCCAGACTGTCACTTTGCTTCTGCCTAATCCCTGTCATACCTCAACCACGTTTGTTTTCATCCTGCGTGAAGCTATGAAGAAACAATTCTTTAGTGATGTCATTAGAAAATGAATAAATAAAATCTTTGTGTTCCCCAGACTAGTTTCTTTTAGCTAATATACACCAAGAGATATTTCTGTGAAACATTCTCTCTGTGTGTTTTAGGTTACTTAAGTAATTGACTTAAATTATGACATAGTAGAGGAGGAGTGAGAAGGAACAAAGTAACTACAGAATGAACAGTGCTGCAGACATTGTTAAAACTTAGACTAAATCTGAAAGTAAACCCTGAGAATGGAAGGCGAGGATGGCTGTACTAGATGGATGCAAATGTTAGTGTGCTAGCTGCAGTGTAATGGAAACTGTTCAAATTACTTCAATATTTACAAAATAATATTTTAAGGACCCTTTTTTCTCTGACAGAAATAAACAAGCCACCCCCTCTTTCTAGAATCATGTTAGCTTAAAAAATATTCAGAGATTTAAATTGAACCCATTTTGTGCGTGGAATATAAATGTGCTTTTAAGGCAACTTACCTTGTTTTGTAAAGCTATTGGGTGAGGTTTGTGATATAATAGCACAAATATTGTGATTATCAAACAAGTTTTTGTGCTATATTTTTTGCAATCTGTTAGGGTCTTTTTGTTTGTCAGTTCTTACAAGAGAACTCTGAAGAAAGTTGCTCAAACTTCTGGATAAAACAGATACATGCTCTACTCTAGTTAAGTTGGTTTTTTTTTGGTTTTTTTTTTTTCTTTCCTAAGATGGGAATTGTACTCTTTTAACCCATTGTCCCCTGCCTCATTAAGTACAAATACCCTCCAGACACTGCTTTCTCAAGGCACATCAAAGTTTATTATAAATGCAGCTCAACATTTGTGGGTAGTGCTGTTTTGTGCTGCTTTGGTACAAAAAATATTTCACTGGCATGTTAAGTTTATTAGATATTCCTTATGTAAACCAAAGAGGTGTTCTTTGATGTTCAGACAAATCATGGTTTTAGCAACTAACCATAAAATCACTAGTTAAGTTGTGCAAGAAACTTGCCTCAAATGCTGCATTAGTTGGTTACAGAGTTCTTTTCATTACTGGAAAAAACAATTAAGTATAAAACAAAATGAATTTGAGTAACTGAGAGGCCCACAGAACACCTCTACATTTGGCACCAACACTTAGGCTTGCTCAATTACAGGTTTGGAGTACTGCAAGGACTGGGGCCTGACTTTAAACAGGAGAACTAATGGGTGCTACATGGGTCCTGAGTTTTGTGCAGAAGACACTGACTAATTTCAGTGAAATTTTGGAAGCCAAGAAGTTAGGAAAACCAGACCAATAGGGTCTAATCCCCAATAAAAATGAAAATTGTCCTTGAGTGCCATTTCAGTGGCAGCTAGTAGACAATAAACAGTGCCACATTTTTCTAGATCCCTGTATTCAGCTTTTGTGTGTCTGATTACATCCTCCCAGGGCTTTCCTACCATATGTATATATTTTCTTTTGAGAAGCTGGTTTGAAACATGCTGTTTTCTATGGCATCAACAGGTATCATAAAACCCATGTGATATACTCACAGATATTATTTTTATGAATTGAGCAATTAGTGTCTGATGTAACAGGCACTTGCTAGACTTGTCCTTGATTGTGTTTGATTTATTCCAATTTACAATGAACTGATGCAGTAGAAATCCGTACACAATGTGAAGGGTCCTTTTATATTTATTCTGTGCTAAGAAATAAAAAATGGCTGACCAAATGCTATTTAGAAAAAATAGTTACTGGAAAATTTAAACATCGAAGCTGTTGCATCTGCATCTAGATTTTCTCCAATGAAGAAACTTTTTAGTAATGATCTCTTGATTAGCACCATCTTTATTATTAAGAGTATGTCTCATTTGTGTTTGTGAATCAGAATGAAGATTTCTGAATAAAATATCCATGAGTTATTTGTTCAGTGTTTTCCTAATGAAAAAAAAGAGGATAATAAAACCACATTATAATAAGGGTACAAATTCATTGTGGCATTATACCTGGACTTCTGTTGAAATACTTTAGCATGTCAATGAAACAAAGAACTAATTTTTCATTTGAGCCATGTAGACAAATCTGAATTAGATTTCATCTGCTTTCTAGAAGTTAGTGAGGTTAGCTGTTATTCTGCCTTTACTGAAATTGAAATATATATCTACTAGAGCTGAGGTTTGTAGTAGAAAACTAGAATGGCATAAGCAGGAAAGAAGTGGGATTGGCAAAGTGGTTTTTGTTAGATCTGTGATTAAAAGTTAAACAAATAATTAGATAGATATCACTGCTAGAACTGTGAAAAAAAAATCATGACTATAATAATTTTTTTAAGAAGGAGTGAAAAGAAAGGGAAAGTCTGTCATTTGCCCACATAAGCCACTGTCTTTGAATCTACCTATTCCCACCTGGTTTTCAATTTTTTTTTACATGTTTTCAAAGTTGAATAGATGTAGATACTTGATTTGTATGAGTTCTGTTCCTTAGGTATACTTTCTCACACGTGTAGGTGTGCCTTGTTGCCTAGAAGGGAGGTTTGAGGGAACAGGTAACCAGGATGGATAGGTATCAAAAATTATTGTCTAAAGAGGTGGCTGTCACTCTGCCACAATGTGGCGACAACCACATTCTATCTCTCCATCATTTTGAGACTTGTAAGTTGCTACCAGTAAGAGACAGAGACTCATTTAAGCTCAAATTGTCTGAGGAAAAGGTTTTCTCTTCACAGAATCATAAAATGTCTCAAGTTTGAAGGGACCCATTGGGATCATCTAATCTAACTCTCTTTTTGCAAGTAGGAATGCTGGAGACTGGTAAATAACCTGGGATGTGCTACTTGGGGCATGCTAGTGGGATCATACGGTAGATAGCTGAAGGGGATCTGCATATGATTTTGCATTTCAGAGGTGGGTTATAGCTGCTAAATTTTGCAAATGTCTGACTTTGAAGATGGAATTATGTAAACACTCTTCATGAATTATAATGGGAGTGAGGCAACATGATTTTTTTTGTGGTTTATTTTTTGTTGCTTATTTTATTGATTTCATAGTGGAATACTTTTATTTATGCATTTATTTTCATAAATTACCAGGTAAGAGAGAGTGGATAAGCAGATGAAACAAGATCAAAGATTAAGTCAGAAGGCCTTAGGGTGAAACTAAATTCTTTAATGCTGTATTCGCTTGTGTAGCTGCAGAAACCACACAGTGCTTTTTCTGCTCTTTTCTGAGCTGTACAAGGAGCAATGAGGAGTAGCCCAGAGTCTCTAAAACTGAAAACAAATGTCAGTGCTGGATGCTGTCACCAGCTTGAATAACTGAGAGCACTAGTATAGAAATAAGTTTAGCTGCTTTATAAAAATGTTATTTTTCTTTATTTTTATGACTGTGTTCATTAATTGTATTACAATGGTGCATAGAAGTTCCAGCTATGGTCCAGGAGTCTGGGTATTGTTCAAACATAGAAAAAACCTTATTTTTACAATGAGTCAATCCTAGGGTGGGATACTGCAAGTACTGTAAATCTTCATCCCAACAATTTGTGATGATTTATCAGGAACTGTATATGCTCACGGATCTAGAAATAAGGAGAGGACTTCAAAAGAAGGGGAGCAAAGTTAGCTAAAATTGCATGTGCCTGATTCAATTTTCATTTTGCTATGCACATTATTTTGAAATTTCTTTTGTCATGTCAATGATAGCCAACCAGGAAGATGTTGAGAAAGGAAACTAGAAAGGAGGCAATATAGTTGAGTTTTTGGATGTGTTTGGAGCTTTCTTGGTCATCAGTGGTAGTATAAGGTGCTTCTGTTTGTTTTATTCACACTGAAATTAGTAAGTATTTAGATCTATGAGAGCTGTTTCTTATCAGATGACAGAGTCTGCCAGCAGAACCGTATACTGGTAAGAACACATAACAAAATGGCATCAGAGGCTTGTGATACAAATTTGTAGGCCAAACCAGAATAGGTTAAAATAGGCAAAAAAGAATCTGATGTGCACTTGGGAAAAGTAAGACGCTTCCTAGCTTCAAGTGTACTGAAGGAAGTTTCCTTTGAAAACTGTTGACTCTCAGGTTTAAAAAAGTGAAATCTATAGCTTAATGTTTGCTTTGTATCTTGTTCTCTGACACCCTTTATCTAGTAATAATGATTTACCATATTCAATAAATCCAGTCAATACATATTTTATATACCTCATAATTACTATATGACCTAAAAATGTGAAATGTGGTTTATGAAGATCTGATAAATTCGAAAGTCTTTTAAATTCTGAACATGTTGATTCTGTGACTAATTCTAATCCCCTCAGCATAGTCTGAGACATTTTCCTTTGTATGAAAATTCTGGGAGAGGTTGGAGAGATATTACAATACCATAAGCCACTAGGTCAAGTTATTCAGATCCAGATTTGATCCATTGTCATGTATTTTTCATTCATATGGTTGTGAAATATCAAATCATTTTGGCAGAGACCTGCTCTGATTTAAAGTAATTTTTAAAATCTGAGAATCTATCAAAACCATATTTCTAGCTGTAGCAAAATGTATATTTATATTACAGTCTGTCCAACATGAGTAATGTCAACAATATTACAGTGTACATTTTATTCCAGCTAACAACAGTAGCTTTATCCAAGTTCCAATCAGAGGTACAGTGTAAACATAAACCTAAGTTTTATGTCTTTTAGTGGTAAGCCAGTCATATTATGTTGTTTAAAAAAAAAAAAAAAAAAGTTTGCATGTATGTGTGTATATAACTATTACAATGCTTCTTGCAGATGCATTTTAGGGTTTTTTTTGTAGCCAATGACTTACTGTCAAATATTTTTGCATTTTAGTTGTAAGCATAGAAACTGTGGTTTTTATAATCTGGTTCTTTTTGAAACTACCTGTGAAAAGACCCTAATCAAGAGAAAGAGTTGAACCCTTTTTGATAGGCTTCTGTAGTCCATTCCACAGCAGGACAAAGACTTGGCTCAGGGCAGCGCACAGAAAGATAGTTGTAATGATTGTAGCATAAACTAACTTTCTAGTAATAACAATAGGATGTGATAATTTTGCTCACTGGTTATTGACTAAAAACTCATAAGTGGGCTAAAATTACTTGGAATGGCAGGTCAGTTGTATGCCCTTTGGCTAGCAGCTGCTAGAAATGTCTTCACTCCTTAACTTTCCTAGTGCTTACTTGCTAAAAGGTTATGTTTCTTAAAGGAACAATAATGCTCTTTGCACGTCTTAGACTGAAAATCATTACCACTGTTTAGCCCAGATAGAATAGTTTTCTGAAGATTTGTTGCTTGTTGCTTGATGTAGATTATGCTTCTGTATTTTTTAATATCAATTTTTCTCTTACCTGGTTGTGACATTTTTACAAAGCTCAAGTCCTCATTCCATCATGATAAAGTCTTTTTGAGGATGTTTATGTGCGTACTCTGAAATCGTGGTGCATGATCTGACTGACTTAGTGTTTTTGTGAGCCTGGTAAACTTGGGTTCTACTTATGATTTACACTGTAACAGTAGATCTAAAGTGCACCTAGAATTAGTATTTTAACACTACATAACATCTGTACAAATTTAACCAGTGGAATATTATAAAAATGCATTATGTTAGGTTTAGTGAATAAAGAGCTTTCAATTTAAAAAGGAAAAAAAAAAACCAGCACTGGGAAAAGAGTCATTGCTCAAAATATTTTTGAGGAGTCTGCTTGGGTTAGATGAGAAATCTTGTTCAGGATGAAAGGTGACCAATGATATTTGGAAGAAATACAAATTTGATATCTACTTTGGTAACGTCTTTGATTATCAATGTAGCGTATAAAATTCAAATAATCTGTTAATCTTATCGTATGTGTAATTATTTTCTTGTGTTTTGAGATCTATTACATAGTAATTATGTCTTCTTAATATTTTTGACTTGCAGATAATAGGAAGAATGTCCCTATTACATGGCATACACACACATGCACACAGATTAAGAGAAGGAGGGGGTAGGAAGAGAGAGAGGGAAGTTCAGTAAGTGATGTAAGTAAGATCAAGGTGATGCCAAAATTACTAGAAGGAAAGAAAACAGATAATTTAAGATGAGATAAAAATTAGGGTAACACGTAGAAATCAGAGCCCAAGAGCAAAAGTACATTTTCTGATGTGAGTGTCCAAGAACACTACAGTGGGATAATATATAACTTAAAATGAAATGAAATGAAATAAAATAGAATCCAATAAAAGCAAAAGTGAATATGTAAAAGAAATGTGAATCTCCTAATTCTAAAAAGTGGAATAATATATCCCTAAAGTAGAAAATAAAGTGAAGTGAAATCCATAGTCATTATGAGGTTACCAAGTGATACAAATAAGTCTATAGTAATTAAGATTTCCACATACTAAAAATACACACATATATTAGTGTTTCTATGAAGCATTACTCATACAGAAGACTAAGGTCCTTAGCATAGATAAATATTCATAATAAGAATGCATAGAGCCTTGAGATCTGTGCTGTTATCTAAGTGTATAAAGCTGAATATGTTTTTAAATAAAACTTCACAGTATTGAGGCCTGGATATGTAAAAAAACAAAGTATATCAAGAAAAATACCATAGCAAATTTGCCAAATATATGACATCAGAATAACCTGTATTAAAATGGTTTATTCCAAATTTATTTTTCAATTTCAATATAAAATGGGAAAGTAAGTAAGTTTGAATCCAGACATTTTTTCTATTTTTTTTTCTTTTTTCTTTTTCTTTTTTTTTTTTTTTTACAAATTTGCAATTATCTGTGATGTTATGGTTTGGGTTACTATCTGCCAGATATCATGGGTGCTAATTGTAGAACAATATGCTGTGGAAAAACAACATGCATGAAAAAAGGTTACAGATTAAAGTCTGCTTGGAATTAAAGCATGTGAGTTACAAATAGTTAGAGATGTGCTTGTGCAAATGTTTTCTAGAAATCATGAAAGTCTGCTGTTGTATGAAATGTGTGTTGAATTTGCAGCATACATGTTGTATGGCACATTTTGAAAAGCTAGTATAAAGCCTCTACAAGTTTAGAGACACTGTACAAAGTGCTGTCATAGTTTTATTGCTTATTGTGTGATATACATTTCTGCTGTCAGTCTCTACACCCTCACATTCCCCTTAAGCTGAATTTTGATTGTAGTGCATTGCTATGAATGACTTTAAATGTGGGAGAAGAATTACTCATTTCAATCTGTAAATTGGCTTATTTCCTAGGAAGACCATGAATGGTTTGGACAAATCACGGAAAACCTTCTTCATTTTTGATGTGGTGTTTGCCTCCTGAAAATTGAAAGCAATGCACTGATAGTTAGGAGGACCAAGAGAGAAAAGTCCTTTAGTGGACTTTAATTGGCAACCAGTGAGTTTCATCTATTCAATGAAAACCAGCATGTTGGCTATTTTGGTATATTCTTTGTGAAGTATCATACTTATGACTTTCATGGGACTTTATGATAACTAAAGAAAAAGAATGTGAGAATTCTTGTTTTGGATCATTTTTATTTGTTTATTTGGAGGACAACCATATGGCAAATGCAGTTGTTTCCCAGTAGACAGCTCCAATTGTGTACAGATTCACAAAGCTTGAGGAAAGAATTGGATCTGTTGTTGAAAGGGTCACAGTGTGTAGCTAGTTAGCCAAAATTCTGAAGAGTAAGGGAATCATTAGGAGTTTGACATTCAGGGCTCTAATTGTGGTTTTGAGTATTAAGTTAAAGGATCAAAAAGTGATATTCTCCTTGGACCATCTGGAGTTATTCAGGCCAGCAGTAAATGTTCAGCAGATTTAGGACTGTTGTTAACTTTCTAACATTGTTTTCTGTGGAGTGGTTTGGGGTTTTTCAGGGTTTTTTTGGGTTTTTTGGTTTTTTTCCTCTGTTTATTCAGGGGTGGTCTTCAGGTCAGTAATAGTAGGTGCTTCATGAAAATATTGGTGTTTTGGGACAGTGACATCATTTCTGTTGTGTGTGGGCAAGCAAGAGTGATAGTCCTTTGCTTTCCTCAGTGGGAGAAATCAGCAAGTATGGTATGGGCAGAAGGTCAGTTGTTCCCAGTCAGAAAGTGCTGACCCTTTGCAAGCTCATCAACATGACTTTCATTTGTAATGACTGTGCTTAAATAAGTCTTTGTTCATTAAAATATGCAAGCAAAGCTGCTTGTTCTTTCTGTGAATAGTGAGATGCTGATTTAATGAGGAACAGCAAAAGGATGTATGTGGAAGCCTGCCACCGTTCAAAATGGTGGGAAAGTGCCAAGGTGAACAATGCATAGAGCAGATGTGGTGATCTCACTTCTCCAAAACCAGTATGAATTAAAAGCATTTGCTCCAGAGTTTCCCTAATCCTTGATTGTCTTTCCTTCCCCCTTATCCTGGGCTTCTTCCCAATCAGATCTCATCCCCCAGCATTAAATCCAGCATAGAGGCTTTGATCTTGTGGCCCAGCCAATCTAAAATGTATTTTGCTTACAGACACATTTCAATCCCTCACACGATGATTGGCAGCTAACTGTTGTTAAACCACAATTATTGATCCTCTGCTTTTGCATTATGTGGATGAGGAAACTTGGCCTCCTGATTGCTGACTGGATAGGAAGGAAATTTGGAGCTTCTCTAACCCATGTTCTTTTCATGACGTCTCCATGGTGGCGAGTTACTCACCCTGCATTACAAGGTGTTTAGTTTGACTGAAATGGTTAAA
Organism: Urocynchramus pylzowi; assembly: GCA_013397555.1. NCBI lineage: Eukaryota > Metazoa > Chordata > Aves > Passeriformes > Fringillidae > Urocynchramus > Urocynchramus pylzowi. The sequence goes on along the minus strand of VZRH01004172.1, from coordinate 233,453 downwards.
AGAACATGAATGGGTGCATTTAATGTACTCAGAACGGGTAATAATTGTCCATTGCACTTGTATCTGAGTTGGCTAACAGGTTAACTGCTGAGAAGTGTACCTGGAAGAACAAGCCTGGTGTAAAACGCCTTCCAAGGCAAATATACCTGTGTGATATATGTTAAATTTTACTGAGGAAATGTTTCCATACAAATTATGCTGTCAGGCAAAACAAATACCTACTGCATAAACCTTGATTGGTTCAAGACTGTCCAATTCATTTGGTTCAAATTCTGTTCAGGTAACTGAGAACAAATCAGAACATAGTGCTGATTTTTTGTTAGTGCTGGTTTTTCTTTTGAGTCATATTTGTAACTCGGTTTTAACAGAACTGGCCCAATAATTGCCATACAGAAATTGAGGAATTAATACTGGCATTGACTGTAGGTGACAGTGACCCACAGAAAAAAAAAAAAAAATGCAAGGTTATTCTGTTATCCAAGAAAAAGGGGAAAATATATATATATATACACACACGCACACACACATATATATATATTTATATATATTTTAAATATTAGTAAGATAGTATATAGATAGATAGATAGATAGATAGATAGATAGATAGATAGATAGATAGATAGATAGACAAAAATAGGTCATCTCCCCAGACTTTGTGTTTTAGCTTGGAAGGATGATGAACAAGAGAATCTAAGATGGAAAATTTGTTAAAAATGAAACCTCAAGGACTGAAACAAAACTGCAATTCTAATAACATTTTATTAGTGCCTGGGAGCCCGTGCCTTTGCTACAACCCCCTGAATGTTTTATTTTTGTTATAATTACAGTATCTTGCCTGCACTTTGTCCCTCTGATCCTTTGTTAAAGCCCAGATCACTATGTGCAGAGTATGCTTGTAGGTGTGATTTATTGAGTGACAAGTAGCTGTAGGGTAGAACACACGCCTCTGTACCTGAGTAAAGTATTAGACATCACAGAGCTGGGGGGGGCGAGAGAGAGAAGAAAAGCACAGAGCAGTAACACAGCAGCTCTTGGATACAGATCAGACAAGAGGTTCTGCCACAAATCACCTAGAAACATGTCAGACGCTGCATGTTTGTTGTTTTACACTGAGGGCACAGCCGTAGTCCAAAAGTATTGATTCTTTTCTTTGTACAGAGACAGAAACTGTCAGCTCTAGCAGGCTGACCTTGGTATGGCTCAGACAACTATTCCCCACCCTGCCTACCATATGAACCCCACAGGAAAAGTCCAGGCAAGATATGCCAATGTCCGTTTCACATAAACAGAGAGAAACCCAAGCCTGCTGAAACAGCTCCCGTCTCACCCTCCAGAGGTCCATGGTAGCAGTTCTGCACTACATTCACTGTGACAGAGAATTTGATTTTTTCAACATTCAAGAAGCATTAATTCTACTTAATCATTCAGGAATTCAAGATCTGTCTACAGAAAAGAATAACAACAATAATAAAAATAGCAATAATACTAATAACAACAACAATAACACCTACTTCTCACAAAGAAAAAGCACTGGCATTGTTTTTTATGGGCCTGTTGTGAAGAGTGAGAAACAAGCCCACTTTGCACTAATCACAGGCAGAAATATTTTAATAGAATTGTAATTGTTTGTGTTAGTATAGTAAAATCAAAGACATATTGTACATAGAAAAACATCACCGTACATTCTGGAAAATATTTGAGTTGACTTTAAACATTCTTTTCCATTTTCTTACAATGTATTTCACTGCAGTAGAGTTATGTGGTGTCTTTTTCAAGGCTTCACTGTTTTATTGATATTATTTCCCTCCTTTTAAACATCTTTTTGTTCCCCTCCCCAGCCCTAACACCCTCATTCATTCCTTGATGAACAGAAATCAATATTAAGGAATACTATGCAAAAGGTTTACTTGAGGAACAAATTTGACTCCAACAAGTGTATGTGGTTTGGTATCTGTGAAAGTAGAAAAGCTTGGTAAAGCCTTAATCTATCTGTAGTAACCTTTTTCATCTGAGTTTTAATATAGCTCCATGTTCTGACATTACACATCACCAGGTTCTATCATCCTTTGGTTAATAATTTTTTGCTGTGGGAGCATGTAGAGTATAAAACTCACTGTAGATATCTTAGTTAATCCTATTTTTATTTAAAATCCCACCTTAAAACACAATGCAATTGGTCTTTGGACTATTTAATAACTTGAGCAGTATTTGCTATCTATATTTAAGGTGATTTATATAATGGAGAGAAAAGTACTGTGTAAGAGCATTTTACTTAAATTTACTTAAATACTTTACTTGTGTTTTACTTAAACCAGAAAGTTAATGTAGTTAACAGATGAAGAAAATCCAAAAGGATAAATGAAGAAAGGAGCATACAGAGCTTGTAGTGATATGTTATGACTGATTTGCTTTACTCTATAAAAATTGCTTATTTTCCTTATGGCTGTTATTTAGTTTTTGGTTTTTTTTTTTTAATTTGAAAGTACATTCCATATTTTTTGCATCTTTCCAAGGTGGAGTGTTGATCTAAACAGAGATTCATTTAGCTTTGTATTATAAACTATAAACTATGTAAATCTAGGTTTCTGCTGAAGTCTGTCCCTTAACCATATTATGTGGTATGGAAGCACTATATCACCAAGTTAGAGTAGTTTTGTCATGTCAGAAAAAGGTGAAGCAGATTGGTAATAGAAGTTCCTTAAGGATCGCCGCATATTATAACTTTTTGTAAGTCCTGCTAAACAAAATAATTTTTGAAACTTGTGAGTTTTGAAAATTCATACAATGTTGAACACTTATCTGAAACCCCACAGATTTTGGGAAATGCTATCTGACATTTTGTTAGCGTATTACCATATTAGTATGGCACTTCATTCAAAAAATATGTTACTTACACAGATTAAAACTCCTTGCTTCCGAGAGACATAGCGCCTCATCATCTCTGTCATCGATCTGTCAAATGCTAGCTATTGTAGTAATGAAAATATATTGGCAGAAAATAGTTTTCTTGTTTTGGTATTATTTGCTTTGTGCTTTTTATAGTGGTTTTTGCATGTTTATTCTTCCCACTTATAGTTATTTTCCCTTTTTTCACTCAGTAACTGCAAAGAAGGCAAATAGTTTGAAATTGATTGAAATTTATCTAATTGCCTAGGTTTTTGAGAGAAGGATGCAAATGAAACTGCTAAATTAGCTGTCTTGCAGACTGTGTCATTTCAATGCTTTATGTAGCATTCTAAAAACCATCCAATCTTAAAGGAAATTTTTGAGAATTCTTCTATACCAGGTTACTTCCTGTCACCAGGAAGATGATTAATATTGAAGTGGAACCTATGCTTTCTCCTCTTTAAACTGTTTCTATTTGTTATCAAGGGCATAGTTACACTGGAGATATACCTTTTCTATTCCTTATGCCCTCTCTAGTACTACTGTAATTAAATTTATTTTTCCGTATTCAAAACTAGCATTTAAAAAAAATTTGTTTTCACTGTAACAAAAAAAAAAAGGAAATAAAATTATTTGTAACTTTGTGAGGCTATAAAATTATATAATTTTGCTATTTACAACCTGTTTCCAGGTTGAAGAAAAAATTATTTTAAAATGTATGGGATTTTTTATTATTCCATGACAAAATGTTGAGTGGGGCTAGTATTCAGAGATGTAAATGATTCCCAGATAAAAATTTCTTTATGGTGATATGGATTCACCGGGTGGGTATGCAATAGGAACTGTGTATAACTTATGTATTACAACATAGACATAAAAGGAACAGGTACTATATTGAATTTTTCTGGAACAGCAGTGATGCAAATCTAAAAATGGATGTTGCCAGGTCTTCTGAAACCCATGTTATACTCAAGAGCAAGGTATTCTTCCCTTTGTGTATGTCACAGTCATATGATGTACTTATGCTTTTCAGTACTGTCAACTGGGTTATGCCTTTCCTTGTTAGTATGGTGTCAGGACAGGGTCTATAAATCACTATGTAATATGCAGGTCTTTTGAAAATGCACCAAAGGTTTATTACCAGTAACAGACCAGTGGCCTTATGTGGACTTTACATGAATAAAACAGATTGATGAGCCATTTTATAGCATTACAAGCTGTATTACAAATATATCACCCTTTTCAGTAAATTAACGTGAAAAACAGTCTAATGAGCTACCAGTTATAATCTCCCAGAGAACTGAAAACACTGCTAAGCTCATAGACCAAGTGATTCAATTTTAATTAAAGACTAGAAACTTAGAAGTTTCAAAACACTTTCCCTTGTTTTGTGTGGGGTTTTTTTTCTTCCTTTTTGAATACTATATTATACAGGATAGTAATGCAATACTATCACAAAACTGTGTATAACATGTTATAAAATCTGGCAGGTGTGGGGAAATAAGAGAGAATATAAGGAAAGGTTACAACTTTGATATAACTATGAAATAGATACAGTTTTTTATTATATTTGACAAAATTTGCCAAAAGTCCTCAAGATTTATGTTGAAATATATGGAGTCAAGCAATTCATCTTTAAGAAAATCATTAGACAAGGGAAAAAAGGAAATAATGAAAGGAGAAAAACCAATGAAAAATAGTCAGTTTCTGTGATTGTTTTTTTTTTTTTTTTTTTTTAATATAGCTAGCAAACATTTCTACATGAGTGCATTTTTTACTGGCTTCTGCTTTGTCCAGATCTGTGTAGTAAGGTAGCAGGAATTTCTGCAGAAATATATAAAATCAGGACTTTGTTTTTGTAGTGACTGTTTGTAGGCATAATAATTTTGAGCAAATGAGTACTCATGCAGTGCATGGCAGAAGTTGAGCAAACCTCTGACAATAGGAGCATACTACATACCAGGTATTTATTTTAATGTATGGAAAGTGTCAGTGAAAGGAAGTAGAAAAATTGTATGTGAAGGAGGAAGGACAAAAACAAATTGGGTAGCCTCTTGTTAATTCTTTGTTGCTAACAATCTTTCTGTCCTGCTGGAATTGCTAAGTAACACTGTCTTTTAAACCGTCTTTTTTTACTTCTCTTGATCTCTAACTTTGCTGTTAAAGATCTGGTATCAAATCTTGATTATATCAAAATGACAACAAAAGAAAACTTTAGTGGAATTAGTATGTTTCAAAACTTACGCACAAATGTTTCTCTATAGAATTTATTTCCTTAGATCATATGATTTTAAACCCAACTTTATACTCAGAATTTAAATTTAATTTTTAAATAAAGAGATAAATTAATAATCTGTCATCTACTAGTTGAAGAGGTCCTTAAGAATTTTAGAAAATGGACTACTGTTTGAAAACTTTAGTTTTATGGCTTAAGAACAGTTTAGAGACTAGTGTACAGCTAAGAACTCACAGGTAGATTTTAATCTTTTTTTAATGTGAAGCAGACAGGCACGCAAGCAGTTCAGTAGTTCACACATAAAAAAAGCCTTGGTTACATGGTCTAGAAGGCAAAGCTCTGAAAACGCTCTTTACAGAATTTATGACAGTATTTTGCATGAAATGCCTAAACATTTGAGCAATGGCCAAATCTATAAGGGTCTTTGCCAAGGACTTATATACTATGGATCCATATTCTTCACATAATTCAAAGGAGATGCCCCATTAATATCCTATTTACCCCTTTAAAAGTGGTTGAAAAGTAAACTCCCTTTTTTACAACTAATCCATGCATATCATTTATGTTTTGGATTTAAAACAGCCTTCCATTTTTTATTTCATTACACATTTTGTATTCCAGTCTGGCTTACTATACAACTACACAGGGTATATAAAGGGTAAGGATATTTTTCAGATCTAAATAAATAGGGCAGATCCTGAAGCTCTATGACAAACCCTATGTTGCAGATCCCAATTGAAACAATGGGACCTTTACCTGAGCTCTTGGTGAGAAAAAAACCTGAGACCTGGAAACTAGGTTCAAGTCTCTCAATAGTCTATTTAGTCCTTCAGACTACTGTTTGTAATCAGGACTTCATTTTGCAAGGAGATCTTTAAATTAGCCAAGATGTTTTCTGTTCTCTGTAAATATAAGGGTCTTCAATCTGTATTCATAACAATCTTGTGCCTGCTTATGGTAACTCTATTGGCCTGAACTACTCAACTTGTAAAAATCAGTAAAATACAAAAAATCTCTAGTAGTACTTTGGACAGGTCAAGTCCTCTAAAATTTTACGCTAATCATGTGTGCATTAGAGGAAATTACAAGTCTTAGAAAGATGTATCAGCATTTCAGGGTTATGAATATGTAGGGCAGTTGTGAAAATTTCATGACGGCACTAAACTGGAGGCAGTGGCTGGTCCACCTGAAAGCTCTGCTGGCATTCAGTGGGACCTGGATCAGCTGGAGGGTTGGGCAGAGAGAAACCTGATGAGGCTCAACAAGGGCAAGTGCCAGGTCCTGCACCTGGGGAGGAACAGCCCCAAGTGCCAGCACAGGCTGGGGCTGACCTCCTACAGAGCAGCTCTGTGGAAAAGGAGCTGGGACTCCTGGAGGATCACAAGCTGTCCATGAGCCATCAGTGCCCCCATGGCCAGGAGGGCCAATGCCATCCTGGGGTGCACTGGGAAGAGTGTGGCCAGCAGGTCGAGGGAGGTGATCCTCCCCCTCTACTCAGCCCTGGTGAGGCCACACCTGGAGTGCTGTGTCCAGTTCTGGGCTCCTCAGCACAAGGGAGACAAGGAGCTGCTGGAGAGGGTCCAGGGGAGAGCCACAAGGATGATCAGGGGTCTGGAGCTTCTCTCTCTTGAGGAGAGACTGCAGGAGCTGGGACTGTTTGGTCTGGAGAGAATAAGACTGAGAGGGGATCTCACCAATACATAGAAATATCTCAAAGGTGGGTGTCAGGAGGGTGGTGCCAGACGCTTTTCAGTGGTGCCCAACAGCAAGATGAGGTGCAATGACCATAAACTAAAGCACAAGGCATTCTACCTCAATATGAGGCAGAATTTCTTTACATTGAGGGTGGCAGAGCACTGGAACAGCTGCCTGGGGAGGCTGTGGAGTCTCCGTCTCTGGTGACACTTGAAATCCACCTGGACATGTTCCTGTGTCACCTGCTCTAGGTGACCATGTCTTGGCAAAGGGGTGAGACTAGGTGATCTCCAGAGGTCCTAACAATTCCATGATTCTGTGACGCTTTGCGATAAAGGGCCTTACTCTTTTTACATAGAGTCTTTTCTTATTTCTTCAGTATTTATTTGGCTGAAATCATAGGAATCATTCTTTGTGATGTATCTAGTCTTTGTAAATAGGGAAACTTAAACAGACTTGTATGGAAAAGGCACCTCATGGTATGCACTGAGGTGCTATAGTTTAGAAACTTAATAACCTGTATGCAATCACATTTCCTTGTGACGTCATATTTTTCCTGCAATGGTTCCTGCAAATGTAGATTCCTACGTTCTTGGAAGTAGTTCCTAGAAGGCTGCCACTTAATGTTGTTTGTTGTTTGTGCAGACCTTCATGGCAGAAAACAGTCCTCAGAAAGTAAACACAAAGGAGACACACACAGGCAGAGAGAATGTTTAGAAGCATTTTGAGTAACTGTTCATAAAAACCTGTTAATATATACACATCTAGTTTTGTTAAAGAGAATTTTGAAAAAATGCAATGTTGAGGGACATGATCCTCCCTAAGAATTACTGTGATACTTGAAAAGTTCATAGATAAAAATATTTACACTATTTAGTGGAAGTATTTCTTTCAACTTTTTTTCTGGTCCTTAGTTCTAGTAAAGTGTTACTACTGAGACTGTGAAGTGCTATTACAACCCATTTGTGTTCAATCACTGTTTACCTCATGACATATGATCCTAATCCTTGCATTTCTAGAAAAATAAATTGTTTCAGTGTTACTCTTTGTGGTGGAAACAAGCAAATGAAACTCCTCTAAATCCCAAATTAAACAGATGTTTGACTGGATGAGGAAGAATAATTTAGTATAAGCATCTCTCTAGAGCACTGATTAGGGTGTGTTTATCGTTCTGAGCAACGGAGGATGAGGAAGAAGACATGTCTCCATATCCAGAGAAGGCTTGGAACAGTTTTTATCTGGAGGTGCCTGCTTTCAGCCATGCAGATGAGGGACTGCAGATTTCCCTGCCTATGACATCCCTTTGTGTTTTTGCAGTGAAATGGAGATGCTTTTTTGACTCTGCCACTGGTTGTCCAGAATGACATTATTAGCTCAGACTTCCAGTGCTCATTTTTCCCTTTCACTTTTTTCTTTTCATTGATCTTCTTATTTCCCACTCACTTTTATGACATCCTTGCTTCTTTCTTTTGTGATGTCATTATTCTTTCCATTGCTGTGCCATTTTTATCGGCCACTGTTTTATGGCAAAACCCCAACAAATTTAAAATTTAAAAAAAAAATCAAAATAAGTCTGATCTAGGCAACCAGCACAAGAGAGCAAACAGTATCTAGCACAGTAGTGCTGCCTATGTTCCTGAAGACTTATAATGTCTGTTTTGCTCCTTGACTGAGGTTTTCTCTCTTCCTAGCTGAGACCAGAGACTGTGCTTCCTTTGTGTTAATGCAGTATTTCTCAGTATGAGGCCAGGGTTCTCTTTGGGTAGTTTATGTGAGATTTTACTGCCTTGTCTGCTACTATCCAGGTACTACCCCAGTTAAAGAATAATAGTGACACAGTTTTCTTTCTACCTCTGCCTTCTTGCCCAGACATGCACCCAATCACTGAAGTGATGAGGGAAGTGATGGTTATGCAGAGGGGCATAGTATTTAGCAGAGCTGTAATTTGCTTCAGTAATTTATTTCCACTACTATGAATCCAAGAGGCATATTGGTTTTGTTTCAGAAGCATCAAGATGGTTAAGGAATGGCTTAGAAATAGGAGGAAATGTTAAGAAAGCATTTCAGTCATGCTGATTGCCTAATTCCAAAGTGTTTATTCCAATTACTAAGTTCGCACTTCAGTAATGTTTTCACAAGAGTTCTTAGGACCTTCACAGAATCCACTTCCTTTTCTTTCCTCTTTAAAGCACCTGAGGAGATAGTGGAAAATATTACCTAAACTATAATGTTTTCTTATCATTGTCATTGCTAGTAACTTTTAACAGAATTTATTTATGAACAGCTTGCTCTCTTTTTCATTTTGGTATTTAAATGTCTAAACAATGATAACTAGTCCCTTCAATTTTCCAATTCACACATTTCTGTGAATAGGTCTGATGTCCTTGTTTGTGTGTCCACTTGCTTTTAATCAAAACTTGTTTTGTAAAAAGGACCAGAAAAGCAGAAAAGAAAAGTTAAAACTGCCATACTAAGAATGTAATACAATGTAGAAGTGATCAATGCACTTCTGCTAAAAAACTGTGAAAAGAGTGCTGAGTGGTGGGTCAATGATTTTTTTTTGGCTTATGAAACAATTAAGATAAATCTTAACTGTGATAAGCAGTTTTAAGCCAAATGCTAAATGTTGCTAAGCAACGTGTTGCTTTTAATGTTTGCTTATGGCATGAGAATACTTGCCAAATTTGGGAAAGTTCTCTTTTTTTTTCTTTCTCCCACATCTTGGAATTTTAGTAAGGACTATTATTGTGCTTAAAACAGAAGCAGGATGTTGCTATGGAGCTGAACGCAGTTGGGTGTACAGGTAATAATTTTATGAATGTTAGACAAAGGTTTAGATTGTCCCTGGTGTTTTTACAATATGGGTGGATTTCCTAATTCCATCACTTTCTAACATCTAAGGCTCAGTCTTCAAGGCAGTATCTATGGATAGTTTTCTGGAGCTATATTCATCCTGATGTCGTAGCCCCAGCCCATCTGAGAAGAATAGGTAAAGGATAACCTGGAAATGGAAGTTGTGGGACAGCATATATCTATATGTCTATCTATATATATCTATATTTACATCTATCTATGTCTATATCTATATCTAATATATATAATCTACATCTATCTACATCTATATCTATATCCATATCTATATCTATATCTATATCTATATCTATATTTATATCTATATCTATATCTATATCTATATTTATATCTATATCTATATCTATATCTATCTATATCATCTATATCTATATCTAATCTATATCTATAGCTATATCTATATCTATACCAACAACTTCAAGTATTTAGAGGTTCACTCCTTTTTATGGCTGAGGTGTCAATGGCTTTCATGTAGCCACTCTCTAGATGTACTGAATTCCCCAAATCAACTTCAGAACTCAAAGGATAGATTGCTGGAGGTGTTTTTTGTCTGTATACATTGTGGGGTGGGAAAGAATGCCTTTCTTCCTACAACCCTGCCAGAGACATTAACAGAGAGAATAATTGTAGTCACAGTTTTTGGAGTGTTCAAAAGTTAACTTGCAAGTATTTGTATTGAGTCTCTTTCTGTTCATGGGGGGAAAAAATAGCTGAGTTGTTTTGTTTGTTTGCTTTTTTGTTGTGGTTGTTTTTTTTTTCTTTTTTTTTAATAAAAGGTTGCAATTTAAAAATATTTATTTTGATTTACAGGATAGTTTCTGTAGAAGGAAACTGTACTGCTGACAGTACAGCAGTTAGTAATATTAAAATACCACACAGATTAAAACACGTAGTATTTGCTTAAATGTTGTTTAAATGTTTTAGAATTTTTCTTATCTGAAAATACTTTTTAATATGTTAAGAATTAACAAGGCTGTTTAGAAATATTTAAAATTGCTTTTCAGATTGGTACAATCAAGAGAAATTGATAGCAGAAATTGGTAGCACTGGATTATTTCACATGGAAAACATCTCCCAAGGAGATGCTTTTCAATAGAACAAAGGTATCATTATCATGTGGGTAACCACTCAGTTATTGTAACTAGTCCTGTTTATTCTACATAATTCTCATCATGAGGACAAATAATCCATCAGCAAGCAAGCTGATTTCTGATTGCCTTGTTGAAAGGCTGATGTGGTGTGTAACTGTGCCCATTGTATTTTTGCCTAGGATTTCCTGGACATAAAAATGTCTTCACATTCTCTGCAGCACATGCTCAATGAGTCTCACGCTTCCAAGAAATGCCAGGCCTACTGCACGTGCACTGAGTCTCTGCAAAGTGAGGAAGGACAGTGCCTGTGGGACATGTTGGGATTAGTGCACGTGAATAGACCACCTGTGCTACTGACCCTTCCCGAAAAGTCAGAGTAACTGTGTATGAGTTGCGCAGTAGTTTTTGAAAGCTTGCCAGAGGATAAATTGTCCTAAAAGTGATCTGTGAAGTACATATAGAATGGGGTTGAGCCTACCTGGAGGTGCTGGACATGGTTATGATTTATAGGTAACCAGGCGGCCTAGATGAAACACGGAAGTAACCAACTGATTTTGGATTTATCACAGATAAAATGGGATTGCAGGTGTCACGGTGCTTGTAACTCCCAAGTTCTTGTAGTGACACCTATGAATAAATCTCTGAATGGTGGGAATATCAACAAATAATATGGGTTGAAAACAAAACAAGATCAGAAAATGGCTGCTGTCTGCCAGTGGACTTTGTGTGGCTGGTGGGAATGCAGCTGCAGTAGCTTCACTCTAGTCAAGCAAAAAGTAGGTCAGGGAATGTGAATCAGGAGAGTAATATGGAGAATTTCAGAAAATGGCTTTCATAGTATACAAGCATACAGGAGACTTAGTTTGGGTAGCTGCCTTTTGAGGTTCCACATTTCTTCTAGTGTAATATAGGTAACAGTTAACTCTTGGTGCTTTCTAATGCTTCTGTGCTTTTGAGGATTAGACTCTTCAGTATTGAACAGAATAATTTTAGGAGGTACTGTAAAGGGAACAGCCTCATACATCTGTAAGTGATTTACCTGCTCTCCTTTCATGTACTGCCACAGATTGGTGGAACTGAAGGGTGCTGGATATGAAAACTATCCCACCCCATTTTAATTGTGAGTTTGACATCAATGCGTATCTGTTTTCCTGTGCTGTTTCTGTAGAACTTCTGCATTCTAATATGAGGCGAAAACACTTTACAACAGCACATGTGAATGTAAGCTTACAAAAATAGCTAGGAGAGATTGAAGCAAGGGTGAAAAGCCTGTGATAGTTTCTCCTCTTATGGGTTGAATTCACGTTAAGATTTCCACATTTCTGTTACTCTAATAACTAATCTCAGTTTCTTCAAAAAGAGTGCAATTCAGAACTTCATAATACAACAATACATTTACCCCTTTTCTAGCCATATGTTAATGAGTATGAAACTGGAACATAATAATTACTATTTTATTGGCTTGAAAGAATTATATTACAGTAGAGTGACTAAGTACAAGAATAGACTTAAATCTGCAGGTTTGACATTTTTGACATAAAAATACAGTTTTCTAATGTAACAAACCATTGTGCTGACTGAAAGGGGAGATCATCATTGTAGTTTCCCACTCTGTAATGTTCAGTAAATGCACATTTTAAATTATCTCCTATACTAGTTTTACATCTCTCACACAGATAACTACTCCCTGTTGCCCCTTAGCAATTTTTAAAAATTGACCAAATTAGACATTTTGAACAGTAGATAGATGTCTATATCTTCTGTTTCAGAAGATTACATATGCAGAACACATTATTTCTATCTATCTTGAGTATTAGACTTTATTTTATGGTAACCACTTGATGACGTGCTATTCATCAAAACAGGTTTATATCATGGCTTTTTACATCCCTGACTATTCTAGACTCTCCTAGATTTTTCCTTTATACTGTATGTAAGTGTAAAATGAATTGGAATGCATGCCAAATTAAGATTTTGGTTTTAACTGTACTTTCTCCAGTAATGAACATGCTAATCTGAAAAGAATCAACAATCAACAGCACAGTTTTGGCCATCTCTTTGGTTTTCGTCACCTTGAAATCATTAATGAACTCTGTGTGTTTGACATCTGTGTGCAGAAGTCAATGAGCCAAGCAGTGAGCTTTTGTTCTGGTTTTGACATTAGTAATTAGTAGCAGAACACTGAAATTAGAAATTAGAAAAGTATGAACATAAATTTTGTGCCAGTAGTAACAGACTCGCACAATAACAGTGAGAAGTCTGCCAGTTTTCTGTATTAAATAGATCTGACCCAAACTGTACATAATTATCTGTGAAAACAACACATGATTTTATTCAGAATTTTGTGATAGCTACACAAGGAAAAAATATGACTGTTTATTGATATTAGATACGTATTCTCTGTGAATACTCACAAGGTTCTCCGAGAATTCAGATTGCTATCTGAAAAATAAGTAGTCACTATCAGTGATTACACCTGGTTTTATGAAACAGAATCTGTACTGAGGTTTTTCATCTGGAAATTAAATAGTTTTTGAGACATTTGCCCAAACTGTCCATGTGAACTACCCATGCTAAGTAGCTTTCTGTGTACTTGTATTTGAATATCAGGAATCGCAGCATATTGTGGATAGCTGGATTCAAAGCATCAATAAAACAGGAATCAAAAATTTGTGACATTTTGGACAAGAAATTCTTAGAAATTTCACAGGATGCTTGATTTAATTTACTCAACAGAAGAATGTAGTGTAGTTTAGCTTTAGATAGAGATCATTTAGATGTTTATATAGTATGAGGATCATTTTATACTTGTTATATTAGAATTATAAACCCATTGCAATGCTGTTTATAGGTCTTTTCATCACCTGGGTATAAAAGAAATTTGTCTAGTAAAAGGATCTATTATAATGAGATTTCTGGCTGCTCTCTCTCACTGATTTCTGAGTTTTCTAAATCTATGGAAGTTGAACTTTCTTTATGGGACTTTGGTTAATTACTTCCAATTTCCATTTGGTATTCCTCAAATCTGTAAATTTTGTTTGTCTTTGCAGCATTTTCAAGCTTTGAGTGATGCATGCTGTCTAATTGTAATTTGTTGATATAATACTTTATCCTGTTAATGAGATTTCTCATTTAAGAAAATGTATTCTTCTATAAGAAATTTTGAAAAGTGCCCTTAAAAAGTAATTTCATTGTCTCTAAGCTGTCAGCACTTTTCTTGCTATTCCTCCCTACACTTTGACAATAAATGCTGCTGTTGGTATTTGCCAGCTCCCTTCTGCTTTGCTTGTTGGAGTGCAGGTTTCTTAATGGCCCTTGAAACATGAGGCTGATGACACAGTATGTGCTTGGGAAAGCTATTGGTCTTTGATAGATAAAAATCATGTCAGAAGACAGGTTTTGAGTTGTACCTGGATTCTACACCCACCAGGTATTCTCTAGTAGCTCATTAGGTTTGTGAAACAGCTCAGTTTTCAGGAAGTGGCCAAACAACTCTGGTTGTCCTGAACTTTGGACAACACATCAAAGTATTCTGTGCACCTGATGGCAGGTAACTGTTCACTCTGATTGAAATGAAATTCTGCTTTTGATGAAACAGTTGGTCCGGAGAGAAGTGCTTTCTCTGAATTATGGCATTATAAACTACTTAGGCACTACTGTAATATTTGGGCAACTGAAAATCTGCTTTGTTTTCATAAACAACACTACCCTATCTGCACCTAGGAGAGGTGTTCATGTCAGTGCTGGCTGTCATTTATACTTCAAAACCTTCTCCTCCATATTGAAGTCTCTGTGTTCAGGCAGTGTGAAGTAAACCCTACCATTCAAAAATTTTGTGTAAGTAGTTATATAGTGGTCAGTAATTCAGTTATTAGTCCTTGTTGGTCAGAAAAGTAAGCATAAAAATATCCCCATTTCTGGAGACTGTGAAAGTGAGGCAGCTGGGAATTCTTGACTTACCAGAAATCTTAGAGAGTCCACAAATTTGGAATTGGAACAGGAATTCCTGGCTCTCCCTCATGTTCTCAGGCAAATAGATTGCATCTCACTGAGAAGTGTGCGAAAGCTGATAACATTATAGTCCAACTGATAACTCTCTGGGGAGAAGGAAAGCTCTGCCTTGAAGTTCACCAGATGTTTGGAAGTTTACATTGTATGTGAACTATGAAAAATTGTATCCTTAATACAAGCTTTCTGAGTTGTATGGAATGATGTTATAGGTAGGAATTATGATATATGGTATTATATTATGGTATTTATACACAGAAAGACTAAGTTTAAGATTTTAGCAATGCTGAAATTTTCTATGAAATTAATTCTGGTTTTCTAAGAAGATTTCATATAAGTTGGTAAGCACTACCTTATAATGGCATTTCTCTTTTAATTTCCTTTCAACATTTGTTTTTCTTAGTTCATGGTTTTCATTAGAGTTCTCTGACTAGCTTATTAAGGTAAAATCTTTAAGCTTTTTTCTTATATCTTAAAGATTTAAACAAAGAACAGAGGACTGGGGTAGGCCTGGTCTTGCTGTAATAGTTTTTTATTTTTCTGGAAGTGCTTTTGTTAGAACTTGCTTTTTCTTCTTGCTAACTGATATATTAAACACTTTATAAACTTGAGAGTTTAATCTGGGCACAGCAAAAAAATAAAATTGCCATGAACTTCAAAAGGATCAGCATTCCAACCTAAAATTTTACAGACCTGATAGAAAAATTATCTCTTTTGCCCTTAGCCTAGTAGGGAAATCTAAGTAAGCCCGAAATCTGCAAGAAGGCATTTATGCCTATCATTAGTATATAGTCCTCCATGTTTTCTGCTTAATGTATACCTTATATCATGTCTAATGAAATGTAGAAGGTGCTATAATTTTTAAACAATAATACTGAAATATTACAGAGGTACACAAAGTTATGATAAAATGTTGGACCACTTTGTGATTTTATTTCTATGTGACAAGTTGGTTAATTAATTTTATATGATAGGAGCTGAAGTAAAGAGACTTATCATAAAGTAAACAATTAAAAGTCATTAATAACTTAGATAAATAATGATGTTCATGCAGTGAATTGTGTTATCAGGCTACGTTTGAAAAAAAACTTTTAGATGAGGATAATTTAGTGCACTAAATTCCAAAGAGGCCAGTCATCTTGTTACCAATATGGCATGGGATAAAATTAATCCCTTTTTAACTGCAGTGTGAATATTCAAATTGCTTGTTTCATGAGCTAAGTATCTTATTAAATCACAGGAATTGCACAGCCAGAGAGAGGCGAGAAAGAGCCTGCCTGTGTGAGAGCAGGGCACAGTGTTCATTATTAAACACTGGTTGCTGCTAAAATATGGTTTCCATATGGAGCAGACTACATGTAATTTATGTAAACCACATTGGTAATAGTTTTTATCAAGTGGTGCTAAACACGAGCTAAATCCAGCATAATTGTTTATGTAGACTGTGTGTAAGTAAATTGTGGGTATTACTAAGGCTGGTGAGATATTTCAGGAAAATATTTCCTTTGCTGTCCCCATTATATACTAGCACAACTCACATCTGCAGCAATGCCTGCTTTGAATAAGATGATTTTGGAGCTTAGACAGGAAGTGAAAGAAACTGATTTGTAATAAACCACCAATAGCACTGATCTAAAATATAAAATATCTGTTAAACCTTCTCTGCACAGGCACTCATATGTTTTACTCTTCCTTTTGAAAAGGTGGAATAAGATTTTTGGTTAGAAGTAAAGACACAGTAAAAGTTATTTACTCCAAATTATGAGTACCTAATAGTGGTGATCATAAAGAAAAACTGGAAGGGCTTTTCTGAGGGCAAGGTATGCTTTTTAAAACATTATAAAGGGCAAGAAATTAGGAAAGTGCAGAAAATGTTTATATATACTTTTGTTTTGGGACAGAGTTTTGGACAATATATGAGAATATTCTAACTTAGGTTAAAAACTGTGCAAGAAGATGCATGAGATAGAAATAGATATTCCCTTCTGAGGTGATAAAAACTTTAGTATTAGCCCATACAATGTTTTGTATGTTCATTCTTTACTTGGAAAAGAATACACAGGATTAGTTTGATGAGCAGGTAAGACTAATTTGAAGTCTGTTTAAAAGTCAAGGAAACACTGGTTAGATAACAACAGTGTTTGATGGATTGAACTGCAAGCTCCTGGCCTCAGATTCTGCATGTGCCATCCCTTTATGGACAAGTTTTTGTCCAAAACCCATGTTTATTTTTCCTACTGTAGATTGTAATTCTTAAAAAGTTAAGTAAAAAATTCTGTATTGGTAAAATTTTAAAACTAAGAAAAAAGCAAAACCATAATAAAATAATTTCCAGGAAAACTCAACCTAGCAAAAACATGGAGCGAGCTGCTAAGAAGTATCCCAGCTTTTAGGACAGACTTGGACCACAGAACCTCCACAGCTTCCCTTCAAAATAAATTAGACTATGATTTTAAAAATATACAAACAACCCATTGAAAAAAATCCCAAAAATCCAAACCAAAGGAAACTGAAAAAAACCCACCTCCCAAAACTAAGGGAATATATATGTTACCTAGTTGTGTTCTTGGGCAAAAGCACATTTTTCTTCCTGAAAACTTATATTTACACATATATAGTTAGGAAGAAAACACATGTATAGTTAGGAAGAAAAATCTTCAGGGTTTTTTTGTTGTTGTTGGTTTTTTTTTTTTTTTTTTAATTTAACTGTGGGGGAGCAATTAAAGTATATACATAAGAACATTAAAAAAAAAAAAAAAAGTCCAAATTGTAGATTCATAGCATTCTCTGGCTGCTGTTTACATGCCTCATTTTGAGCAGCCCATTCTGTTGCCTTACTAACATGTCCAGAGCTCTGTATGTCTGGGTCCTGTTGAAGAAGAGATAGCCTCAAAGCATTCTCTACTGCCTTGGATTCTTACTCCTCTGGGAGAGAAGGATAATTATTTCCAAAGAAACTCAAGGTAGACCTGAAGGTAGATTGGTTGGTGATTTTGATATGAATCTGCCCCTCAGAGAAGCAATGCATAGTACAGTTGTTTCCAAATCTACAATGATTGTAATTATTTTTCTTAGAAGAAATAATATGTTTTACTTATATTGAATATTATCTAAGTACCAAAGGCAGCTACAACATTTTTATAATCACTGTTCTTGATTATATGCTGGCTTAGTCAAACTGGTAAATTGTACTATAAATTCATTCCTTCCTTTCAGATTATAAAAAGTGCATTAATCATCTGCAATTTGTATAAATCATACAATTGCTGGGGAAAAAGAAAGCCCTGTAGTTTTCACTTCAAACAGTCTGACCATCTCTGGAAATCACAGGATGAATTTTGCAAGTGGCCAAGTCACATGATATTGTATTTGAATCATAGTTGATTGGATTAATGCTTCAAAACTTTTTTGTTGAGAAAAATATTTGGTCCTTCAGTGTAATTCTTCTCAGAAGTTCCCCTTCTGTAATTTTTTTTAAGCATCTGAATGTAGAAAAGTGAATTTATAACGAACCATTAATTGAAGTAGGACAGATTCAGATTTTTGTTCAGGGAAGTGTGCATGAATGCATTTTGCTCTTCTCAGGAAATTATAGTGAGGTGAGCTGACATATAGGGTACTGCACATTGTACTGTAATTTTTGGAATAATTTTATATTAATTTTAATTTCCATAATATATAAATTTCAGAAAAAAAATGGAAGTAAAATATAAATTGAAAAGGTGAATCATATGTTTAGTCAGTTCTTATTGTAGTAAAGTTTTGTAGGGAATTAGAATCATCTCTATAATTGTACATGAAATTATAAGACACCGTGCAAAAGGTATTCCTCCTGTGTTGATGCTGGATATCTCTGATTGTCCTCTCCCAGCTCTTTTTTTGCTGCTTGACTGATTTTGTTTTCTTTTGAATTTTGAAAAAGGGTTGAGTGTCATTTTTGTACTCACAGAAAAATGGTGCTTACATTAGAAAGTAATGTAAATAGTAGAGCTAATTCAGTGATATCTGCTTAATATTGTTATGACTATTCTTCTTCGGACTCTCCAAAGAGCTGCTGAAGACCTTTTCCATTTTAAGAGGAAATATATTTTATTAGTTTTTAATTTGAGGTAAACCAGTAAATCATTAAAACAAAACCACCTTCTGCCCTAGAGTTAAAAAAAGGGTGATTTTTAAATGTGTAAAGAGCTCAAGTTTATTATTTCCTTTTAGCTTATGTTTACTAAAAGGATTCACAATTGATTGCTGCTGTTGCAGGGCTGATGTTATGCTAATACACAAGATACCTTAAAGAATTTTTCTATTCTTTTAATAACCTGCTATACCTATCCCACCCAACACCACCCCTAAGTATCCAGACCATCCAGTGCAGTTCTTTGAAGGGCATATGTCTGAGCTGTCTTCAGTCTATCTAATCAAGGAGAGGTTGGAGATGAATTTCAGCATCCTTTGATCACTCTTCCCCATTCCACTACTGGTGAGAGCTTCAGTTGTAAAGGAAGAACAGCATCAGGATTATATTTAGTATAGGAAACTTGACTACAAATAGATTCACACGCTGATATACACATATCAGAAAGGGGTACAATATACCCCTGGAATACAAATACCATTAAGGGGGTTTGTTTACTCTCTGAAAATGGAGTAAGTTCATGCTTCCTTGTTGAATACATGGCTCATTTAGGAATGAACAGTCTGAACAGCTCTTAAAATCATGAAGCTGCTTGGTATGTCAAAGCTGACTTGAATAATTTTTCATCACTTCTTAGTACTGTGAGTTGAAATTCTTTTTAGTTGTTTAGCTCCCTGATTACTGAAGCAGGTCTGTATAATTTGACTTGCAGTACATGGATTACTCTTTGTATGTCAGCATGACATCACAGGTGCATTCCATAGGGAGAGATCATAGTCTGTGGATTTGTATATACTTCATTTATACTATAAAATATGTATATGTATTTGTAAACTTAAAATTGTTTTCCTACAAAGTACGTGTATACAAAATATATAATGTCATACTGCATTGAAGTGTTGTTTGCTCTTGATAGGAAGTCTCTGAATAGCTCACTTAATGGCTTTACTAGTAGCTTGGGGAAATGTGACCATCCCCAGTGTGAAACAAAAGCCTGGAAGCTGCTAAACATGTTCACGGTGCTTGTGTGCCCATGTAGGCTCTGTACAAAAACCAGTCACCACAGGTAGACAGGCTGCTGTGGGTTTTGGCCTTTCTTACCTGCTTCCCAATATATATTAAAGGGAGGATGTCTCTGTCTGCTGGAAAATCCTATGATAGGTGTGTGATGTACTAATTGCAGTGTACTCAAACATCCATCACGAGACAATTACTTAAATCTAATTTTTTTTTTTTTTTTAATTCTTAAAAAATTGTGGTTAATGTAAAATCTATTCCTGTAAAAAATTTCCCCCTTTGCTGTATGGATACTCTCTAAAATGCATACCTATGTGAGCTATGCAAGATAAAAAAATACAAGTCCTCCACAAGATGCTTGAAATTTTAAAGAATATTAGGATTTATATAATGCATTTCTGCAGGGATGGAAACATGAACTTGGTTTTTGTTGAAAGTGATAGGGAAGAAACAGGCTTCCCAGTGTGATGTTCAGTATTTGCTTTTAATCCTGGGCTGGTAACACCCAGGATTAAAAAAAACCCTTGAATTTCATAACATTTCTACTTCTTTTGTAAAGGAAAGCCAAGTGTTTTGTTTTGTTGGGGTTTTTTGTTTGTTTTTTTTAAATTGTTTAATTTTTTTCTCCAACCTCTCTCAGTCAACTACAGTAAGTTTATATTAATTTTCTTACCTGGGCTTTGGCATAGAAGAATCAAAAAATTGTCCTTGCCAAAACTTGTAAAAATCTCTGAAACACTGCTGGAAAGTATTCAGTAAAGTATGTGGCATTTACAGCACATAAGGTGGTATGGTGGGCTATGGCTTTTACTGGTTTTCCTGTTGAGGTGATGTATGCAATTAGAGATTAATGAAATAATTTGTGAGTTTTGTGACCTTCCCAGATTTAATCTGATAAAATCTGAAGCTCTCAAGCAGCATTCTTCCCCAAATCCCTCTACATTTGTGCAGAGAATTCTGTGCTTTTAAGTACAAACATGAACTTGTGGACATCGTGTGTTTTAACTCTACACGTGTCCTTTTCTGTGCTTTGAGCTGTTGTACGAGCAGAGCAGACGGGTAGATGCATACTCTGTCTCTTTAAATTTCCTGACTCGGGCTGGTTTGACAAAGACCTCCTTATCATTTTCTTGAAACGCAGTTTCCTGAATCAGCGGATTTTTTCCCTCCTTGAAACTTCTGAAACTCTGAACTCTGTCAAAACAACATGGCTGGCAAGTTTTAGGGACAGAGCAGAGACATAGACAGAGACAAAGAAGCCCCTGAGAAGGCAGACGGACTTAAATTGCTTGTGGTTTTTCAGTACAGCTGGTTTCAGATGTGTCGGCCTTGTTCTGCACTGGTTCCACTGCCAAAGCAAGACTGTCACAGCTGGTAGTACTTACTGCACTTGCGGGAAAGTATGTGATTCATTAGTTGGAACCGTATGTTTTTCACCAGTTCTGGTCATGTTTTTGTTAGGATGTGGTAAAAGCATAAGCAGGGGGTGAAGGGACAATGGAAATATGTGACTTGTTAAAGATTGGCCCCAACCAGTTATTAGCTAAATTGTATGCTGTAATAAAAAAAAA
>VZRH01004172.1:171151-204630 GCA_013397555.1 Urocynchramus pylzowi | reverse complement strand
CCCCCCCCCCCCCCCCCCCAAAAAAAAAAAAAAAAAAAAAAGAAAAGAGAAAAGTTACACCCTTTAGCATTACAATAATTTAAAGCAAGACATAATTGTGCTCTTAGATCTGCAAAGCAGAAGTCAGGTCCATTACTCTGCTCAGCCTATGTGTATGTTAACAGTGATGCCTAGGCATGAAGGTGGGGTGATGGAGAGTGGGAGACAAGTCTTTGTCTTGCAGATTTAAGATGAGTGCATTTCCTTACATCCTACTGCTGAGTTCAGAGTTTATTCACATCACCTATAAGCAAAGGTAAAGGCCATATGGGATAGGTGTAGTTCTGAGGTTTCTGAAGTCTCACCATAATTTGAGTCTTAGATATCCACTTATTTTCTGGTACACATTTTGAAGCTTCCTAAGTATATATTGCATACATAATATTTTATTCTAAGAGTACAAGAAGACAGAGGCTGTCCATGGTATGTTTGTCATACAAGAATTATACCTGACTTCTTTGTTATGAATGCATATAAAAAACCCATATTTTTCCAAGCCCTTCCATTATTGAGAACTGGAAGTTAACACACATTTTTCTGTAAAATTTGTTTTTTCATGTCCCCAAGTGTTGTACAAATATTTTGTTACATACACTCCATTCTCTGATATGAAGTCAGACTCTTAGAGGTCAGAAGTGGGAGTGTAACAGTTTTACTTAAAATAACTAGTCTTAAAATTGCACTTGCATCATTGCAGGAGTAAAGGACATATCTAAATAGATACTTACACAATTAAGTAACTACACATTTAACAGTAATTTGCATAGATAATGGACTTTTTTGTAAGCAAACAGAGTAAGAGAAAGAGGATGAAGGGGCTCATGTCTGGTGCCCATCTTTAAAAATTGCTGCCAGAAACGTCTCAGTTTTCTTAGTGAGTAAGATTTAGCAGGATTTGTTTGGAATACTTGAGAGACTGTAAACATACTACAAAAACCATGTTAACACACGATTATCTTATTAGACAAACCTCTTCAATTGCTTTGGAATGCTTAATTTGCTAATACAAGCCAAAGTCTTAGTTTATTTATTTATTTTTTTTGCTATCCTTCCTTTTTTTTTTCTCCCTTCTGATACTGTTTTAGTGAAAGAGTGATTGAGGAAGGGGGAACCTCTTTTTTTCCTTAGGAAAAGAAATCTTGTCCTATTCCCTAACTACAGACAATGTTACAGACGATACTTTGTGAGTAGATAAAATTGCTCTCATGCTTTCTCTCTGAGGGTAAAGGCAATTGTGCATGGAGTTGGCCAGCCTGTGGCTGTCCACCATCTGTGTAAGGAATTCACAATCCCAGACAAAAGAAATTGGCAAAGTCTTCTTTCTGTCTGTTCTCCAGAGCCTCGAGATAGCTATAAAACACCTGGACAAAATCAGCAGGTGATGGCAGGGGAAAGAGAATGATCAGTCACAGGCATTGTTGAATCCTTTGAACATTACTTATAGCTTGGACACTGCTGTCACCAGACACAGTTTGATCTTTGGTGAGCTTTCTGGAAGTGTTTTTTTTCCTGGCTTTATGACAACAGGGGGAACCAGATAATGCTGTGGAGGCAAAGCAGAATTACCCCATCTTGTAATTTGTATCTCACCTTGTAACTTCATTTTTTTCTTACCTGTATTTGTGCTTAAATAATCTTGCAAGAACAAAGGCAGATTTTTATATGCAGAAAAAAATGTGTCATATCTTTTTACTCATGTGCCCACCCTAACAAGCAGTGTTTACCTGTGGCCTGAAATTAAAATTGAAAAATGTCTTAAAAGTTGAGGTACATCACTGTCTTTCTTTTCCCTTTCATGTTGATTTAAACAAAACTTGAAATAATGACAATTTTAAATTTTCTTTCAATGTTCTTCTAGTATCATATTAATAGAAAACTTACTTTCTTGCTTATTTATGATTTTTTAGAACTTGTTGTTGATCATTAATTTTGACCTTTATGTAACTTCATACTTCACAGTATGAAGTTTGTGAAATCTATCCTTTCATTTACTTAATGTTTTCTTGTATTTTTTCCATACCATGGGTGTGTTTTTTAACCTGTGCAGATGTTAGCATAATAAAATTAATCTTGAATTTAAGAAGAGGATGAAGAAGTGCAGTGACAAGTTAATATCTATAGAAGAGCATCTATACATGAAACAAATACAGCCACAAGAACATGCCACTTTTGGCAGGAAAGGAAAAAGCTTCCTACCCTTTGACCTGTTGAATTGGAGTCAGAATTTCAGTGCAGGGGTACTTAGTATTGAGGCTGACTGTCTTCCCAGTGTAAAGGGGTAAGTTTGTAGCTGTTGTTTTGTTGCATTCCCAAAGTGAAGACGAAACCATATCAAAAAACTATTTGGATCACTTCACACTTCAGCTGTCCCCTGAATCCTTCTCCCTCCTGGTGTTTTCTCTCCTCCCCTCCCTGTGCTCTTGCAAATATAACCCTTCTTCACAGAGCTGGTGTCAAGCTTCAATGAATATAGCTCTGTCTTGCTAAGTGTATTAATGCTGCACTCTGCTTCAGACATGGACCTCCTTGCTCACCATAAAGCCTCTGTGTGGGTTTCTGTGTGTATATGTGCAGGCATGAGTTGAGGTTGTTTGTTAAGGAAGGGACTGAATGCTGCAATTGTTTGACTGTTTCTGTAGCCCATATTACATCTTTTAATCAGCTTTTATGAACCTAAGGGAAATAAGGACCAAGATTTAAGGTTAAAAAAAAGTTAATTAGAGAAGATTCAGTTATTTAACTGTGAGACAATTTGTGGGTAACTAAAACTAAGAAAACTTTGTATTCATTCTGCTTTCTTAATGTGGATAGTATCCATAGAATGAGTTACCAAAAGTGTTAATATCTTTTAACAGCAGTAATAATAATCCTTTCACTTTAGTTAATCATGTGCTAATCTCTTGGTAAGTCAAAAGTATTAGACCATTTTAAATTCATTGTGTCAGCTCAGCCAAAGTAACTGGCACAATGTTGTAAACATTTAGAAGAAAAATCCTTTGAACTAAAATAACAATATCATAAAGTAAAGAATTTTGCTAGTTCTACACAGGAATTCTAAGGATGTCATTAGTTTCAGGTGCTGGACAAAAGTATTTGAGTTTATACTGAAACAAAATACTGCTATTTTATCCTAATGTGTACTATTTCTGAACTGGACTTCACTGTTTACTACTTCTCACTAGGCAACTAAGCATAATTATTATCTGAAAGATTTCTCTAATGTAATGTGTTTTTCCTGTAAATGTATTACTGATGTTTGCATGAAGCTACTTGTTCCTGAGATTTTTTAAGTTTGTAACTAATGAGAGAATTTAACTTACATTATTTTCTTTTAAAATTTGTCTTGGTTGCACAGCCAAAAAAGCTAATACCTAAGCTTTTATCATAGAATCATGGGATTTTAAGGCTTGGAAGGGACCTTAAAGATCATCAAGACTCAACTTCCCTGCCATGGGCAGGGACACTTCCCACTAGAACAGGTTGCTCAAGGCCTTACCCAAGCTGGCTTTGAGCACTGTCAGAGTTGGGGCATCTGCAACTTCCCTGGGCAACCTGTTCCAATATAATGTTCCAGTTCACCACCCTCATAATAAAGAATTCTTTCTCAATTTCTAGGCTAGATTTCCCCTCTTTCAATTTGTACCTATTCCCCCTTTTCCTGTCACTACAATTCCTGATGAAAAGTCCCTCTCCAACTTCCCTGTAGGCCCCCATCAGATACGGGAAGGTTGCTGGGAGCTCTCCACACAACCTTCTGTTCTCCTGAGCATTCCAACTGTCCCAGCCTTGCTTCATCGGGCAGGTACTGCAGTCCTCTCAGCAACATTGTGGCTCTCCTCCAGGCTTGCTCCAACAGTTCCAGGTCCTCGTTTTGTTTGGAGCCACAGAGCTGTATGAAGCACTCCAGAGAGGAGGAGAAGAGGAAAATCACCTTCTTCAACCTGGTGGCCACACCGCTTAGGATGCACCCCAGGATTCCATCCTTTTGCTCAAGCTTACCTCCTTGTAGATTGTTTTGGGATTTTTGTCCCATCTACCACTCTTTTTTACAGTATTCTTCAAATCATGCAATGAAAAGCTGAATCAGTTATTCACAACCTTCATAATTAGGCTATTCAGTTTATACTCAACATAAATAGTGATAAAAGTTAATAATAATTTTTGCTCCCACTTATTCTTACATTAAAAATGGCAATATATTCTGTTTTGCATGGTTTTGTCTTTTGTAAAAGACTTCAGTGATCATCCATGTAGCAGTGAAAATTTCCTTTTTGAGAGCTATCAGAATGATATATACACAGTCTCTTTTCTACCTGTCTAAAACATTTTGAATTAAAAGGCACATTCTGAGAAGAGAGATTGTATTTCATATTGAAAATGTGAATATATTATCAGAATACTGTAAAACTCAATAGGCCTGTTACTATGAAGTTATCTCTATGTTTGAAAAATTGTTTTTATTTAAATTAATTTTTTAATATTTTAAATCATAAATTTGAAAATATAATTTTAATTTAATTTTATGTCCACCTAAATTTCTTACTTCTCTATTGAAATCATTCATGTCATGTGCACAAATGAAGTTTGTGTATGACTGTAAATATTTGGTCAAGCTTAATTTGATTTGTGATCATTTAATTTCTATTTCATGGGGGTTTTTTTGGTTGTTTCTTTTTTTTTTTTTTTTTTTTTTTTTCTTTTTTTNATGCCAACCACTAATAAATTTTGATTTTGTGGAGTTTCATGGGGGTTTTTTTGGTTTTTTTTTTTTTTTTTGGTCCTGACTTTGTCTGAAGGGGCCACAGGTTAAAGCTGACATCAAGAAAAGAATGGATAATCATCTTACTGCTACTTGACTTAGCAGACTTGTGTTCTCTGGGTATACCACAACAGATACTAGTATGTTTTGATTAGTTTTGATTCCTGAAAGCAAATAGGACCCACAGCTTGGACATGGTGCTTTTTGTCTGTCAGATCTGAAGCACTCTATGAATGAATTCACTTTAATTATTCTAATTTCTAGATAGGAAAATTGAGTGAAGGAAAGTAAGTGACTTGCCCAATGTAATAATGATGGACCATGTCAGGCATTATCCTTTCTGAAACCTACAATAAAATAAAATAATTGTAGACTTTCAGGTTTCTCTGTTTGCTGATCAGAGGTAATATTTAGATCTGGAGCTTGTAGGTGTAGTGACAAATGCAGAAGTTCATCTGAATCCATTTTGCTGAGTGGTTTAGTTAAACCATGATAATACTGTGCATGAGTGTTCTTATTAGGAAAGAGAGTAGCCTGAAGTATTTTTCTGTTTCCTTTCATGTCTAGAGTTGCATTCTCCCTTCTCTCAGCATTGTTCATTCATTTGGCCGAAAGAGACTGTTGATGGATCCTGATCACTCCTGCCTCAGTGTGCATACCTCAGCTCTCTCAGTTGTGTGAGAGCTTGACAGACAGAGATGCCCTTTCAGCTTTAACATGTTATGTTACCCAAATTATCCATTTATTTTTAACAGCAGCATTTATTTAAGGGGCATGGAATTATGTATTTATACAAGAATGTGAGTTTAAACCAGTGGGATATCTGAGAAAGAAACAGAGAATCCCCTAAGCTAGGTACTTGGGTGACTTGTGCAAAGGTGGCCTGGATCGTAAACTTCTGTGTACGTGAAGTAATGGAAAATTATTAGTGACAGAATTACTCGTTGCAGTGTTTACCAGGAGGTGAATGTTTGTAGTATGAGGGCTTCATTCGTAAAACATTAACTAAATGTACTCTGGTATATAAATATTTTTCAGTAGTTGTTATTCCCAATTGATTCATGCTGCTGTTCAAGTGTCCTGTAAACAGCTCTAAATGCAGTGATAGTCAGTATAGGATTAGCACAGAGGTTCAGGCACTTCCCCTACCAGCTGTCTCTCCTGGCAGCTTCCCCCAGAGCCACTGCAGCCACGTGGCACAGGGAAATTACACTCATTGATCAGCGGCTTCTGTTCATGTCCTGGTGAAAACTGGGACACATTTCCCCATTCTCAGCTCTTTACTAGGACAGTAAATTATGGGAAAGTAAAAATGACAAAATATGAGTGGTGACAATGTTGTGTCACAGCCTTTTACCAGTGAGTGTGACATGGATTTCCATAAAGCAGTATTTACCTTTACTGAGTGGAAATTATGTTATGTAATATATGTACAGCTCAAGCAAAACTGTATCATAAAAAAATCTACAGGAAAAAATTTTGAGACTAGAAGATGAGCTGAAAAAAAATTTCACAGAGCTTTCTTTACCTGACAGTGGGTAACACATTAAAAAAAAAAAAAAAAAAGTGGTATGGAAAGAGCAAGCAGTGTTTTAGTATGAGCTTTTGGTCAGAAGTGGTACCCAGGATTTGTTAAGTAGCTGATATCTACCAGACACTTAACCTGCCAAATTGAATATTTAAATTAATCATATTGAACAATTGTTCTAAATCAGACCTCTGCAGTGTAGTTTTTTTTCCACCCTGTATTGGATGGTCAAATTAAAATACATTACGGCCTGTCATAACTTCAGATATCTTAATTTCTAATTTAGTGACATAATCACAAAATAATACAATCTAGATTTTGACCCATGATGAAGTGTGGTCCAGATAGTGATTTCTAGTGATTAAGATGGAATAGTTCTTTAGTTGTCCCACCCTTCTTTTATTTTGCAAATATATTTATTTTTTAAAGTGGCATACATTTTTTCTTCACCTTTGATTCCTAGTAGAAATTAAACATGAATGGATATTCTTAAAAAAAACCCCTTCTATATCTGGGAAACTAATAGCACTACCATTAATGTGGGCACTGCATCATGGAACAGCTACTTAATTTCAGGAAACAGTCTAATGAATATGAACACTTTAGAAATTAGTTGCCCATTTCATTAATTGTTTATCTGTGAATGAAAAGAGCTAGTCAAGCAAAGATACTGTTTGGTTTCTGGAAATTGCTCCACCAAACTATCTCCAGATGTTGGGGGAGGTGGGGAAGGAAGAAACTTCATCCATGTTTTAATACATGAAACTTTCGTAGCATGCTCACAATTCATGATCTGTGTTTGGATGCCATTTTTGCTTTGTTTTCTGTGAAAGAAAGAAGGTCTTCTCTTTTTCCAGCCTTTTTCCAGCAAAACAAAGTTTTGCTGGAGTCTACAGCAGCATGTTTTGCTGAAGTAGGAAGTATCTAGTTGAAGAAAAGAAAGTGGTTGTTACATTTTCAGTTTAAATAATAAAAAATTGGAATTTTTATCTCAACATAAATAATTGGAAAAATAAAATTAGACTTTATAAATTGTATTTTAGTGTAAATGATACATGTCTAACAAGAAAGGACAGATATTAAAATTACAAAAATAATGAATTTCAGCAAAATACATGACAGTAAATGTATTTCTGGTGTGCCAGCGTGCTTTAAGATGGTCTCCTTCCAACTTCTTATTCAAGTGACTTCACTCTTAAAGTAGATTTCTTTCCTAATATATGTAGGTTAACAAGCAAGTCTGTGTTCTGTTTGCAATATTTCATTTGTTTTTTCCTCTTCCTTTTAAAAATGGGATTTTTCTTGACCGTGGGCTTATATTTTTTGTCACAATTTGTTTCCTCTTTTTTTCAGAGCAGTATCTCACTCCTTACACACTTTACTCTTCCCAAAAGAAGGAATACAGCTTCGCACCATTTTTTTATGAAATATTGGGGGAACTCATTTCTGAGTGATAACCAGCCAAAAATAACACAGGATTTGTGTTCAGGACTGAATTTTTCATATCTGTTAAAAAAAGCAACTGTGACACAATTCACTTTACAGTTATTTTCCAGATTATTTTAAATAATTGAGCATTAGAAGAATCTGTCTATTCCCACAGGAAAAACTGCCCAATAAGCCTCTCCCTTCATCTAAGGGTCACAGAGGAAACCCTGGCTAGACGTTTTGGTGACTAATTTAAACTATCTGGCAAGACAATTGATAGCACCCTTCCTTTGTGTTGTGACAAATATATTTCGACTGCAGTTTATTAACATAATCCAGCACAACCACAGACATATTGTATGTATTATAGCATAGAATTAGAAACATTTTTTGCACATCACAGTCTTTATTCTCTCTCTTTTTTGACAAGGATCTGGATAATTGCCTCAGCAAATGAACTGCTGTGTTCAGTCTGTTTCTGTAATTTCATAAATTGTTTTCCATGCTAAAACTAAGCAAGCTTTTACTGACTAAGTATAGAGAACCACAGTGTAATTACAGAAGCAATATTATTAAAAAGTGTGACAGAAATGGCATTTTAACTGACAACTACTTTTTTTTTTGCTTTATTACAACAAATCAAACATATTATGAAGTGCCAGTTAGTGAGCAACAGTGCCTTCTTCCTCTCTCTCTCTCTGTCTCTCTCCCTTTCATGCACACATTCACACATATACACAGGCTTTGAACTGAGATTTACCATAGAACATTACTACATAATCTGGATCATAAATTTCTAGCTGAGGTTCCCACCATTCCAGGAAATTTTATTTCAAATTTAAAGTAAGAGTGTTTGTCTCATACTCACATAAGTTGAATATTTAGCTTTTTGGCTTTTCTCTGAATATATTGGTTCCCTTTATTGGTAAACGGAATTAGAATTATTTCCATTACATGGATGGAAAAAGTGAGATACAAGAAGTGATTAACTTTCCCCAGACTCAAACCCAGTGAATGACCAGGCTAAGAATGAAACTTAAATTTGCTGTCTTAATCATTGAACCATACTGCCTGCAATCAATATGGCCTTGATCCAGAGCCCAGTGAAATCAATGAAAAGGAAGGGTTTGACCAGGTCCTGTATGTAATGTAAAGTCCTTCCTTTAGTTTATTTTCCTCCTAATGATGTGGTTATTAAAGTGCAGTTTTTCCATACAATACTTTGTGGGGAGTAATTAAATCAATCAGTGACAGTGATAGAATTTGAATCAGGAGTAGTGGCCAGCCTCCCTATTTCTGACCCCTGTCCTTTTAACGTATTTTAAGTGGGACGCCTTTTTATATTTTATTTTAATATGTATGTATATAAATGCATATATACATATGTGTATGTACACACACACACACACACACACACACGCACACATATGTATGTAAGGAATCTGGTCTGCATTTTTGTATGGTTTCTGGGGCTCTGTATTCAGTCCTTTGCATTTAATAGTCCTCAAATGAGCACAACTGCTGGCATAAACAACACTATGGGAAACACTAGCGGGTATAATTGAGTTTATAAAGTGTGTGCAGGCTGGAGCAATGTGAAGTTAACTAGAGGAGAAGTAAAAGGAAAAAAAACTAAAGGGTTTTGAGAAAATATTTAACTAAAAGTATGATTTTAAAATTGTTTTTACTGATCTTCTGATAACTTAGGACATAATTATAGTTGTGAATAGTCTGTAGCAAATGTAATGTTTTCAATATTTTTCACATCCTTTTTACTGTCTGTGGTGTGATATGTCCATAGGTTTTTATTAGATTAATAGAATTGCTGCAAAAATGAGTGAGATTGTCATGAAACATAAAAGGCCATTTCATTTATGTTTTGTAGTTCTGAGAACAGGGAAAAATGAGAACAACTGCAATAGTTATTGAACTGAACCATAGTAATGGTATTTAGTTAATCTCCTCACAAAAATTAACTGCATGAAAACTTGCGTTGATTCATGTACTGGTCATTTGTGATCTTTAAAATTGGTTCACCTAACAGCTCAAGATCTGTGAAAACCTGAAATGATTGATCCTGGCTCATTGGTGAGTTCTGGTTCCAATACTAAGGAAAGAGTTTAAACAGGTATTCCTTCCAAGGAGCCTCCTGGTGAAATATTTTTAAACAACTTTTTTTTGAAAATAACCTTTGAAACTTATATAAACATCTCCTATACAAGTCCATAAATCTCTCTGTTTTCTAGTAGGCTACTTCAAATGTGGTTTTAGCATGTCTGATTTTACAGTTATGTTTACCTTTTTTTGCACGGTACTCAGAAACATATCTGAGCACTCCACATCTTGTTGATGTCTGGCAAAGGACCTGTACAATGTCATGTACTCAGGTAGTTTATTTTAGCATTTTTCTTAGATGAAGTTGGAGGTATTCTGAGTTCTTAGATGTCCAATAATTCTTAATTCCAGGCTTGGCATGATTAAAGGGATTTTTCTTTTCCAGAGTAGGAATTGAAATTTGAATTACCTGTATCAGGCATACTGTTGAATGAACAGCAGTGTTGGTGAAACCAAACCTATAGCTTTATTATTATGCTGAAACTTATACAGATCTCTGATCTCCCCCAAAGCTTCTCTCCAGCCCACCTTCAGCAGCACTTGTCATCCAGAGCTACCTTTTCTTGTCTAAGCAAGATGTGTGGTGTGTCTAGGCAGGAGCTGCTGGTAGACCAGCTGCTTCCTCCTCACTGTTAAGTGCAGTGGAATGCCCTTGCTGGAAGTACCTGGCAGGCGAAAACAAAAGGGTCTGGGGACTGCATGTAGCTTCTGGGCCATGTTTTGTGCTGCTGTATTATAAGCATTAGCAAAGACTACCTTTCTACCAAAGACAGCGAAAGCACATTCAAGGATTCAGAAATTGTGGAAGGGTAAAAGGATTGACACATGGATTCTGGAATTGCTTAACTAGTGTTTCCCTTGGAGACATAGTCAGATAGGTTGACAAGCCTTTTTGTTAAATCATACTATTATTATTTTCTTAATTTAGTAGGACAAACATTTTCCACTTTTTGTCATACTCTGGACACAAATGGAAGTTCAAGTATCCATCTGTCTGGCTTCCTTTCACCAACATGCAAGCTGGAGTCCCAGAGTCTTCTGGGTAAATCTAATGGTTCATGGAGTATATTTGCCCCATCTGCTCTCCATGCTGAGATTTTATGCACGTGGAGGAAGTGTTTCTTATACCAGTCCATTATTTGTTGAGAGCCTGCTGTTCTGTGAAAAGCGATTCATCAGAAAGCTGCTGATGTTGCTCCATTTTTTATATTCGTATTTTGAGTTCTTGAAAAGATCAGGAGCCTTTTAGTTTATAAAAGGAATAATGTTTTATGAAGTGAAGATAAAGAATAAAAGCAAAATACTTCTGGCCTTTGTATAATTTTTTTTCTCAAAATATGAGTGTATTTTTGACCTGGCAAGTTACAAGCCTTTTTGAAAAATTGTCCATCAGTGATACAGATAAATTCTCAGTAGTTAAACTCTTGTGGTTCAGAGCTGCACAGGTGAACCTCAAGAACTTGCAGGTGCTTTACAAAATAGTCTAAATTGATTTGAGCTCCTGATATTTTGCTATAACCATTAACTATCAAGGTAACATATGTATATTGAGAACACTAGTAAAAGGTATTTGAAATGGGGGGGCGTGTGTGTGCACGCGTGTGTGTGTGTTTGGGATGTTTAGTCTAGAAGTCATTAAAGTGAATTTCATACTTCCTCTTTTGGTGATTAATGTCTGTCTGGATTTCAATAGGATGGATGCACATGATGTGCAATGGCATGTTTTCACATGT
The DNA here is from genome assembly GCA_013397555.1 of Urocynchramus pylzowi. Classification (NCBI taxonomy): domain Eukaryota; kingdom Metazoa; phylum Chordata; class Aves; order Passeriformes; family Fringillidae; genus Urocynchramus; species Urocynchramus pylzowi. Next base: position 193,028 of record VZRH01004172.1, on the reverse strand, counting down.
GAGTTTTGCAGGGCTTTGGCAAACCAATCAGTTTGTTATTATGCCCATTACTCCCAAAAATGCAGTACTTAACCCTTAACATACCAAATTTTAAACTCTTCTAAATCTGAAAGGTCAGTAATTCTTTCTAATTTTCCTCTAATATATTTTTTTCTTTTTTTTTCATGTTTGCATCTTTGTCCCTAGTTCTTTTGATTATTTCTGTCTCTCTCCCTCCAACTTCTGCCTTTGTCCCTCCCTCCATGTTTTTTCTCTGAATCTGACCCAGTGCTTTCCTTCACCTTTTACTTCCTTCACTGTTGCTGGTCATGTAGGTGTTCTGCTTCTCTCCACATATTTTTCACTCCCTTGAATTTTTACAAGGCAGCTTTGCAATTTCTCCTTGTATTAAGTAAACAACTGAAAATTTGTCACTGGCTCATAAGCAGCGATTTCCCAAAGCATGTAAAGTATTTAAGATTTGGGAAAAAAGGAACAACTTAGCATAGATCCAAAATCTCATTTGACGTTTGAAATTGTGCCTGAGAAAAACCCCCTGAAAACATTAGAAAAAAAATCACAGAAGTAACAATTTTGTTTTGGGAAGATTATGTAAAAGGTCTATTCTCATCTGCCAGGATTCCCTTCAACAGTACTGAATTTGGATGCTGACTCTAATGGAGAATTTACGGGGCTCTCAGAAATATAGGTTTCTTTCAGTGGCATTTAATAACATCTAATGTCTAATAACTATTAGATACTGTCCTACTCAGTAGCTGGGTGAGTGAGATGCCTTCTGAGTTAACAGTTTTGCTGGTCTCCTAGTGAGCATCTGCTTTTCATCTTTCAGTCCTTACTCAATGGGGCCACTGTTACAGAGAAGGGATGAAATTTTTAAATGAGGTGAAGAACATTACCATATATGCTTACAACTGAAAGGTGTATTTTAAACTGCTGTACCAACAGACTTGAATGATAATTTTGAAAAGTAATACATCTGCATGAATGTATGGATATCTGCCAGTGATGGCCTCCAATGGCTTCGGAGCAGTAGTTTTACAGATGAGACCTTCTTTCTGCTGTTTAGTCAATGCCTCTCCTGGGCAGGGTGGGATCTGGTCTGGGCAAGTTCAATTTCTCAAAAGAAGAGAAGTTTGAGGAAGAGGAGATGCCCTTCATGTAGCCAGAGATATTGCCTTTCCCTGCACTGTAGCCCGTGGTCCCACAGAGGCTTCCAGTTTCTGTGTTGAGGACAAACCTGCTAGACTGATATTTTGTGCTGTGTGTCACCATGGCATCTCAACGCACTGGTCCTGTGCTACTGGGAAATGCCTGCCCTGCTTTTATAAAAAAAATTGCTTGAGTGCCAGAAGCAATGTGGCCAAATGTGTGTGGTGTGCTGCTTTTGCAAATATCTGCAGAAGAGCTTTAGGAATTTCTGTATGGCATTCATTCCACTCTGCAGTATGGACATCCCTGGCCCCCTTCCTGCCTCTGGCCCAGCCAGGCAATGAATCAATGTTTTCATTTCTCAGAAGTATGCTAACACCATGCTAAAGGCCAGTGACATCTTCTTGTATAGTTTGGTCTTTGCCTAGGGAAACTGAGATTATTCTCTGTACTTGGTGCTCTCATTTCAAAATTGTGCTGATATATATATATATATATATATATATATAAGTGGTAACTGAGGAGGGAAAACAATAGTAAATATANNATATATATATATATATATATATAATAAGTGGTAACTGAGGAGGGAAAACAATAGTAAATATAATTAAATTGTGATTTTTTGATAACAAACAGATCAAGTTCTTGTTGCAAAGACAGAAAAAATTGTATCTAACCTAAGTTGGTTGTTCTTCTGTGACAATATACTTCACTTAAACTCTTTATGTACAGTGGAGCATTGAAAAAAAAGACTAAAAGTGCTTTTTCCTTATGTTTTATGTGGGGTTTTTTTTTTCAATTTGAAAAGGATTTACATTGATTTAAAGACATTTTTCTAGATTTTGCTTTGAAAACAAATCATGTCATAGAGCTTTGCCAAAATAAACTTGGCAGCTTAGTTTTTTCTTTCCTTTTTTTTTTTTGAGTGTTGGCATGTAATGAATATTAATGGAGCATCACTTCCTGGTTTCTGGCATGATACTTTCTTCATGTAAATACTGCCTTTTGAAATACCAAAAGCCTGTGTACAGCTCAAGTCTTCAATTAAATTTAGGTGAATTTATAAAGAATGTTGATTTTTTTAAAATTTTGAATGTGTTGAAAATTTGTATTAATTTTGTTGGAAATTTAGGGGAAGGCAATTTCATTAGTTTGAATCCTTAGCTACTTAGGACATCTTGTTCCTCTGTGTCTGTGTTTAAACTCCTGAAGATAAACTCCTTTTCTTTTTGAGGATTTCACAGCAGCAGGCACATTTTCAACAACCAAATAATAATAGGGAGAAGTGAATCAGTCTGAATAAAGTGGAACTGACCTGAATTTGATCCTCAAACTGCAACTAACCACAAGTGGGGTTTTTTGGGGGTTTTTTTTGGTTTTTTTTTTTTTTTTTAGAAATTACTATCACACACCTCTGCACCATCTGGCTTTTCCTAGGAGTGGAAACAGACTTATCAACATACTACAACAGACTCTGTTTTTTGTGGTGTGTCTGGCAGAACTGTTACCCAAAAATTCTGGAATTCTCACCAGAAGGGTAGCTTTTAAGCAATTTCCAGTCCAGTTTTCACACCAGAGTGTTAGGTGGTAAGCAGAGTGGAGAAAAGAACCTGTGCTTATGATTGCATCTTGTTTTTACCAATCACTAGTTTGTGCTAGGCTAAATATTGCTTTTAATTGCAAGCTGGTAGAACTCTCACAAAAAATGAGAGAAAAGTCTCCCATTTGTCTCATTGTGACTTGAACTTTTCATCATGAAAATCTGCTGGCTATAATGAGGTGACATATGAATGTCTTAGAGCTGAATTTAGTCCTCTCTGTAGTGCATGCTTGTTTAACATTAGGGCTGTCTGTCATGTTGACCCCAAGGTCTAGACAGAGGAACCCATTCCATCTGGCCTGTGCTTTTGTCCCACAGGAGAAAAAAGTTGCAGTTAAGGGTGGTGATCTAACTCCTCCTGCACACAGACAGGTATTTACTGTGCAAATAATAATGACATACCTGAATGTGTAGGTAGATGACAGCAGGAAATGGCATTCGTGATGGTGAGGATGGCAGCAAGAGCTCAGCAGAATTGCTGCTGATTTGGTCTGGGGAGTAAGGGCACTAGGGAGCAGCTACAGCAATGTCTGCAAATAAAGAGTACCAATTAATATCTGCTGTGATTGCCACAGGTTTAAGTGACCCTATGCAGCTTTCCTGCCCTACAAGAATCAAAATGCTGAGAGCAGGATTTGTTCCCCTCAGTTAGATAGTTAGGCTGGTAGCTTTGTGCTTTACTCTCTTAGGCTGATAAATTCAAAGTGTGCTAGAGAGTTGATATACTTTAGAAACTATAATAATCCTTTCAATTTTATAGCTTGGGAGAGGGTAGGTTGTTACTGACACATTTTCCAGGTTACTATGTTTTCTCTTATTTCATGACACTATAAAAGTAAGCCCACTGTGATGGGCTTACTTGCCCTTCAGTGAAACAGGACAAGTCTCATATTGGTTGCAATACAAAGAGACTGGCCCAGTGTTTTGCACACATCAAGCCATTTCAATTTTTACCAGCCTAGTCTGCTTTTTCCACAAATGTGCACAGTATGTATATATATTTGCTGCAAAGCATTTGCATATTACATGGTGACCAAAGTAACTTTTGTCCTGTGATTAACTGGTGGGTACTAGGAATAAATACAGGGCTTAGCATGAGCACAGCATGTTCTCATAAGTATGCATGATGGATTAGAGCCTGCAGGCTGGACTTTGCATAGGGAGTGAGAACATTCCTCTTTCTACCAACTACACTTTGCACTTGTGTAGTGAGTAGCAGCAGGATTACTGTGACTGGTGTTGCACTTGGAGAGGTCTAACACCAGCATGACAGAAGGCAAATGAAGGAAATACTAAACATGCAAAGAATATTGTATTCCTCTGGATAAAATTGGGAGAGAGCTTGTAAAAGAAGCTGGGAACGCACGTAATTCACTTGACTTTGTCTGTGAGGATATGGGTTGATTTTTAAAGGTGCTGAACACTGACAAATCAAAATGGACAGTCAGGATTTGATAAATACAAGGTACAAACGAACATTTGCTTCTTTTATTGAAATAAACTAGAAGATAAGATAAATACAAAGTATGCTGCCAAGTGGCAAAAGTTACTGTTACTTTAATGCAGCATACTAGAATACATTCTTTTGGATGGGGTAGCCTGATGGTTGCTGGGATATCTGTATAGCTGTTGTTATTTTTGGCTGATGTGTGTGTTCAAATAGATGAGTTTTATTTAATAAAATAGCTTATGTTCATTTTTAAAAAAAGAAAAAAAGGGGAAAAAAAGAGAGAAAAAAACCAAAGAAAATGTTCTTCATTAGTTGGTTTACTTTTTCTGCAGAATTTTCAAAGTTTAGGTATGCTGGGAGTACAGTTTTCCTTATTCCAGATCTGAGATACAGGAACAGATTGTCATAACCAAGTCATAACTCCCATTGCCTAATCTGTCTTAGATTTGTAGATAAATGAGACTTCAGGGTCCAGAGATAATATTTTAACATGCATTTCAAGGTATAGATTCACCTATTAGTGTGAAGAAGAAATGGATAATATCCAAGTCAGACTGGTGACCACTCCTGTCACTGTATAATACACAAAGGCAATGGAAAATATAAACAAAGCAACTATGATTTTTTTTTCCTTTGGTCCAGTGTAGTATCTGTGTTCTCAACTGATTTTAAATAAATATATGGAATTGTTAAACTTTTATAAGAAAAGAGATTAGAAGAAAAACTGATTCTGTATTTAAATGTAAAATGTCCTGTGTTTGTATGAAGATGCCTTCCTAATTGCAAAACCAGGAGAGAGCACATTGATCTTTCAAAAACAATTTGATAGTCATTTGGCCCAATTCAGGTACAATAAGTGTGATCTATGCAAGACAGTAATACTAAGAAGTTCAAGAAGCACTTGGACAATACTCTCAGGTACATGGTGTGACTCTTGGGGATGGTGCTGTGCAGGGCCAGAAGTTGTATTCCATTATCCTTGTGGTGTCCTTCCAACTCAGCATATTCTCTGATTTTGTGACAAATTTGTAAGGTCAGAAGCAAGAAATTAAGCATCTCTTGACTACCTACTTTGGTGCTCATGGGCACGTTATTGTTACAGAAACTGTGGGAGCAGGCTAGCATTTCTTACCTAACATACCAATAAATATGCAGGTGTCAAACAGGAGGCAATGATATTTGTAGGACTGGTGACAAATAGGAAAAGCATTGCAACTCTGTGGTAAGCTTCATAGGCTTTGTTGGTCATCTTCCTGGAAATGTGTTTAAAAATTAGTTTCTCCTTGCTTACTGTTTCTTGTGTTTTAAATAGATAGAGAATTTTCAGGCAGCCATCAGTTAAACAAATAAGAAAGAAAGAGTTTCTGTTCTCTCTCCAACACTGCTCCCCAACATGAAATTTATTCTAGATTCATTGTCAGCAAATTACTTTATGTTATCTCAGATATCACTCAGGACTATTGCCTTAAACTGCAGCCACCTGACTCTAATTAGTTTTATTTTCTGCCCATGTCATCAACTATTACACATAACATTATGAAAAAGAGTAGTGATAAGGAGGACGAAAGTTACTTAAGATCAACATCCTCAGGACTTCTGCATGTATTGAAGGTCCTTTATGCTTCCCCAGACTGAGTCCCAAATCAAACTGGATACTAAAAATTGGGAAGTATCAAGAAATAAATAATGAGGGTCACTGTCAATGATCTGGAATTAGATAAAATTTCATTAGATAAAACCTTTATCTCTAATTGTCTCACATATAGTCTTTTTACACCCATTTAGTACAACCAATTTTGGTATTCTAATTTTTTTCTTTTTATAGAAAGTTGTTAGAAAGAGACATTGCTCACTTTTGCATGTGACAGAACATTAAAGGAAGCAGTGTCTTTTTCAAGCTGATTGGCATTTCCTTTCTGTGAATCCTTCGAAATGAAATGAAGGTTGTAGGTCAGGAAGAGGAAAGCTGCATTGCTGCATATTCATTGCAAAGATACTGTTTTTTCCATTTAGAAGTATGACTGGGTCTGTTGTCTTCTACACAAAAAAGGTCATCATCTGGGATATATTGTCTCTTGTTTCTCCTCACACTGCTTCTGAAATCTATGAATTAAGTGATGTTTTAGCATAGGTTATGGATTTCAAGTGAAGACTGAGCCTCTGTGTATCTCCTCTGCCCACCCTGAGACAGACAGAAATCACTGAGACAATTATGATGTACAGCAGTGAAGGTGATTTCTGAAGATGAGTTTGTGTTACCTCCCATATGCTTTCAGCAAAGACTTGCTGACTGAGCACATCCTAAGTATTGCGTCAGCCAGGGCCACATGTCACATGGAATATAACTTCTGTGAAAATTGCTTTTGTTGCTGTGAAGAATGCTTATACTCAAAGGTCTGCTGGCACATGTGTTTCTCACTCTCTCTTAGCAGTTAGTGGATTTTAGAATTAGTAAAATGCTTACCATGCATACACACATCAAGTTGTGTGCCTTTCATTGGTAACCCTAGTGTAGTAACCTTCCTCAGTCTGATGCTGAGTCTGATCACACCAAACCTCCTAATTCTGAATGACAAGGAATCTCTTCACATTTAGTCAAGATCAGACTTCTTTGATTAAAAAAGAAAAAAAAATTAAATAATTCCTCAGTCATTAACCACTCTCTTTTAAATGAAGTAATTTCACTGCTGAAAAAACACCTCTGTAGAGAAGATGGTTCCATCTGTGAGAAAGCTACTCACCGGCAATAAGGGAAATTAAAATTTTCAGCTCACGTGAAATTTCATGGGTTTTAAGACCTCTCTGGAAGTATCTTTAAAGGTCTTAGAGGAGAGACCTTCACCACCAGTGTTACACTTTTCATTTGGCCTTTGATTCCTTCTTGGTGATTGTGAGCAATCACTGACACAAACCTACATGGTTTCCTTGTAATTAAAACTTTCTCTGTTTGGAGAATGAAGCCTCAGGGTCTAGTATTTGTGACTGCCTTGAACTGTCAGTATGCTATTCCATATTAAGGGAAACTTGAAAATGTTTCATGTTACCATTCAACTGGCATAAAACACAGGATATCCTTTACTGAGACAGGCAAACTGTGTTTCTACAAAGCTAGGTGGTGCAAACTGGTGAAGATCCAGCTCAAAGAAATGCCAGGTTGTGTGGCTTGCTCTTCTGGCAGTTTTGAAGATGTGTATTTTTACAGGAACTCCAGAAATGGGAATTCTTACCTGATTTTTCGTGTGTTGTTCTTAGTGCACACAATGATTTAATTAATGAATTGTGTGATATTTTTTCTTACCTTTATAGAATGTGAATATATGTAAAGAGTGAGGATGTGAGTATTTGCAGAATCAAGTGGTGTGGTTTGTTGATAGACATTAAGAAATTAAGAAACCATAAAAGACCAGAAAATATGGGGTTTTTTGCAAATCCTTACTTGTCTGGTACTTTGTTTTTCTTTGTTTGCTTGTTCAGATATTTTAACGTATAGCAGTATCATATCATTATTGTATTAAAGATAAATGTTGTCTGTATGTGGGACTTGGCAGTAGATTTTACTTGATTTCACAAGTCCTCAGAATAAATTAAATCTCTCTTTGTCTATGCTACAAACATGTTTTGCCTGACAAAGAGTCTCCTATCTTATATGAGTTGGACATTGTATGTTGTAAATCTGTGCAATTACAATAGTGCTTTTAAATGTATGTTACAATGATTTAATGAGACATTAACTTGATGATCAAAATTATTTAAACTTTAAGGTTGTGTAGAGAGGAGGCCTGGGAGAACAGAGATCTGAATTCACACATGATATTGTAGGGTGGAAACCAGCTTTGTATCAGTAAGTATAATTAGGAAAACAACAACAACAACAAAATAACAAAACAAAAAGATCCTACCCTACTTGCAAAAAAGGATGGCCTGATAAAGGTTCTGCTTCAGATTACAAAAGCAAATGAATATATGTATGTTATATTGTATTATATCTATTTCTGTTCTTTAGTATAGCTAAAGGACAACTTCCCATAAAATAGTGCATTCCTTTAGAATTGCAGATTTTCATAATTTTTTTTAAACATTCCTATTGTAACCTACATCAAAAGGGCAGCTATGTTTCTTGTGTCTGACTATACATATGCATTATAAAAAAGTGAGTCTACTGTAATTACCAGTTTGCAGAGCGAATTCCTGCAGGGTTTGTACTCTCCCCATTAGTAAAAGAGATAAGTTGAAATGTATTAAAATTTCACTGTACAACTGGGAGTTTTTGTTCACAGTAAATGTGGTAATGTTTCTTCATTGCTTGACTGTTTGTGTTTAAATTTAGGCAGTGTGCCCAACAGGGACAAAATTATAGGATAAAGCTATGTATAAAAGAAAATCCTTCTGAGAAAACCAATAACATTTCTCCCTCCACTGCCTGCCCCCCTTCTCCCTCTTTTCTATCTCTTTCTCTCTCTGGTTTTATTACATGTATGTGTATATGTGTGTGTGTGTGTGTGTGTGTATATATATATATGTTTGGGTTTTTTTTTTTTTTTGGTTCCATTCTGGCAAAAGAGACACGTATTTCACACTTATTGGAATTCTTCTCTCTCCTAAATAGGGTGAAGGGATAGAATATACTTTAGCAAATATTCTTGAAAAAATATCCATTGCTTTGTTTTCAGGAAGTACCAAAGAAGTAAAATTTAAAAGTTACATTAATAAACCAATGCATACTTAAGTAATGAATTACTTCATCTAATGAGGAGAAATTTTTTTTCACCTATTAGTCTGGCTTTTTGGGGGCAAGACAAAAAAAATGGGAGGGTTTTCTTATTATTTGCTTATAGTACCAGTTCAGTGTCTGAAAGGGTTGGTCACTGAAGGAACAGTGCAGGATTGAGTATTTTATTAATGTAAATAAGTAGTTATTGCTTTAGGGTATAACTTAAGAACAGGATACATGGTGTGGAGTTTTGACCTTGAAGAGAGAGAAATTATTTTCTTTTTAGAATTATGTTCAAAATAATAAAATCTTTCATCGTAATTATTTTATGTAATTTCTGTAGAACCCATATTTATCTTCAGTGGCTAAAATGCAGCCCAGTGCAGTGTAAATCCACATAATTCTTTTTGCCAAGGTGAAAACCGATCATTTAGAATCCAGAAAGCAATGATGTCTGAGAAAGAAAGAAAATCCTGAAAGGCAAGACTTCCTGAAGAGCAGATTAGACAGTAAACAATGTATTTGTGATATTATTTAAGGATGATTCCTGAATAAACAGACAGAAAGAAATAGCTATTCCATGGGCCATGCTGCATTTTACTTTATTTAAATCACATCTTGCTTATTCTTTAAATTTATAGAGGGAAAAGGTGGAAAATAAAAAATCTAACATATTTTGCTAACATAATTTTGTGTGGACATTTACATTTTTCTCATAAGGTTCCCTATTTACTTGTTAGAAGTGATATATTCACTTGTAATTTTTACTGGACAGACTAACTGAGATTGATCAAAACTAGTCTAGAGATTATGAGATATCTGATCACCTTTAAGACTTTTAACATTCTCATCATCTTCTGATTGATTTGTGGAGAAACAATAGATGAAGAATAGATATCAGGCTTAATAGATTTGTTATTTGATTTAATAGATTGAAGTAACTCTTTTTGAACCACTTAATAATTACTGAAAAAAATCCTCTTTTGTGGATTCATGACCCAATAGTCCACATAATGTTAAAAATTCTTGACAATTTCCTTCCATGTTCATGCTAGATCCACAGGTTATAAGTCTGTTTTAAGATACTAAAGGGAAAAAAACAAAGAATTTTTTGAGCATATTTAGTTTTAATTTTTACATCACAAGTTTTAAATTATTGGTTTACATACTTTATTCTAAAAAACCTCCTATAAGGCAGTAGAAGTTTGTTTTGAATAGCAAGGTTGATACCACACTATAAGAATATGTATACTTTATAATATTTATATATAATATTACTTTATAGTAATATATAAAAAGAATATGTATACTTCATAGTATATATATTTTTATAGTGAGAACATCTTTCAGTTGCCAGAAAGATGCACTTGTTTTCTGGAAAACTATCAGTTGGACTTTTCATAGACTCGTGGGCTGATAGAGAGATTAGGGATGGAAGGAATTTTTGAAGATCATCTAGTCCAACCCTCTGCCGTGGGCAGGAACATCTTCAACTAGATCAGGTAGCTCAGAACCCTGTCCAGCCTGACCTTGAATGTCCCCAGGAATGAGGCATCCACCACCTTTCTGGGCAACATGTGCCAGTGTTTCACCACCCTCCTCAAAAAACATTTCTTCCTTGTATGTTATCTAAATCTACCCTCATTCAGTTTAAAGCTATTATCCCTCATCCTATCACTACATGCCCCTGTAAAAAGTCCCTCTCCAGCCTTCTTCCAAGACCCTTTAGGTACTGGAAGGCTGTTATATGTACTCTCTGGAACTTTCTCTTACTCTGTCTGAACTATCCTAATTCTCTCAATCTTTCCTCCTAGGAGAGGTATTCCAACCCTCTGATCATTGTGGTGCTTATTTGGACTAGCTCCAACAGCTTCATGTCCTTCCTTTGCTGAGGACTCCAGAGGCAAATGCAGTACTCCAGATGGGGTCTCACCAGGGCAGAGTAAATCACAGGTCCAGGGCAGGCCAGTAAAACCAGTGGAAGCAACTTGCCTCCTGGGCTCTCTAAAGGAGACAGTGAGTTGTGGTTGCTTGAGATGAGCGCCTGGGTGTAGCTTGCAGTGTCATTCTCTGGAAGAGTCATGGTTAGAGGAGGGTATGTGAAACATCCATGCATGCTGGATACCTGTCTGACACTGACTGCTTCCTTGGCAACATGTGTGGCTGAACTCCAGTGACTGACAGTGTTGGTTTCATAGCAGAAATCTGGTTTTCATCTGTAAGAACAAATATCTGTATTTACCAACTGGCTCTTGGGCATAGGCAATCTTATTCTTAAATCAACTATGTTTTTTCTTCAAATTTTAAGCAAAGAAGCACTTGTCAGTCTTAATTTTTTCAGTGCAAATAACTTTGATGCCTGAGACCCTCAGGCCAGTTTTGCATGCTACAGAAACATAGGGTGATACTGAACCTGCTGTCTTTGTAAAGTATCCCATAGGTAGCCCTGTGAGCTGGGTGTCTAGAAGCAGCATGAAAGCTCTACAGACACTTCCTGAAAAATAGAACATATATTCTGCATTATATTTCTCTAGAAAAGTCCAGGTAGCATTCCTTTACACAGGTTTCTACTTTTACTGGTGTACTGAAGAGCAGCTCCTAAATTAATGCAAGACTACAAGTGATTTTTTTTTCTTTCTTCTCTTCTTATTCCCCATTCACTTAACAGCTCTTTCTCAAGAAGACTTGAAAACAGTTTTTTAGCATGCTTAAAAACTAGGTTTTCCTTACTCCAGAAAAAGCTGTTTCTTCCTATTAACAGCTTTCTCTCTTGTTAGCATCCTTCCCTTCATATTATATTAGTAACTGTTTTCTTGAATGCTACAGAGAAATTTAACAATATTATCACCTTTCAAATTGTATTTACTGAAAATAAATACAAGCAAGAAACAATGCTAATATAATGTGATGTGAAATTGCTAATAAAATACTGCAATGTAGTGAATAACTTAGAAGATATTTGAGTATATCTAAATGGGAGAGAGATTAAAAATATCATAGCATTACATAAATGTTTCAGACCATTCAAATGCAAAGTAAATTCCCCTTACTGTTTTTTGTTTTGGGCAAAGCATTGTTAGGCTATTAGTATTGAATATAGTAATGTCATGTATTAAAGTTATTTTCTCTAGGTGATTCCAATGTATAAAATCATTAATTTGCTAATGATAAATCAAAGTGAACTTGTAGAATTGAAAAAAACTGTTAAAATTTTTGCGCCAACAGAAGAAATAATAATGCTGAATGTTTCTGCCTTGCCTTTCCCCTCATATCCTCACCATGTTTTGTGAGCAGCTTATTAGCCTTAACTCTAAAAACATATATATTAGCATTACCCATTTTTTTCAGATCGGACAGTTATAGGTTGGGTGTTTAAGTAAGTGCATCTATTGGAGTGACAGATCCAGGATCAGTATCAAGACATTCCCTCTCTTCCAGTGCAGTGTTTTGGCTGCTGAATCACTGATACAAACATTTTGTCTGAGTTTCAAAATTTTCGTTTTTGTAGCAGAATTGCAAGATGGAGGTATATGGTCACCCTGCAGAGACAGAAATACTTCTGCATGTTTCTGCTACATTCTGGAGAAAGTGCAACAAGCACTTGCACCCCAGTTTTCCCTCTTTCCTAGAAGCTAAAATGTACATGAGAAGGGGGTTAATGAATCCCTTGTTTTATTTTGCTTTTGGGTTTTTTGTTTTACCTAGCAAACTGTCTTTATCTCAACCCACAAATTTTTTCACTTCTACTTTTCTGATTTCTCTCCCCCATCCCACTGTGAGGGAAGTGAGCAAACATCTGTGTGGGGCTTAGATGTCAGCTGGGTTTAAACCAAAACAGCTCCCTATAATACCAATCTCATTACAGGAAGGTGACATTGTGCAATTTCTAAACATCAGGATACAAATGATCCTCCTTTTGGTGTTCATTTGAAAACAAACTGTATTCTAGTCTTGATTTGCCAGCTATTAAAAATAGTGTGATTTCATTGGGATATTTTTGCTATCTCTACAGTGAAATTTTTGCTGTGATCTTTTTAAAAAGTACTTAATTGGCAGGAAAAAATATTTATTTGGATTCATGAAGTAGTAAAGAAGAGGAGTGACAGATTTTTAGGAGCTTTTTAAATAACATATATGTGCTCTGAAAAAATAAAGAAAAAATGCTGAAAACTGTAGTATCATACAGTCCTGTGCTCAGCAATAATGTCCTACAGACATTATCTTCTTAGCTTTATAACAAAGAAACAGAATGAGAAAATTAATGGCATGCAGACTTTCTGTTAAAAAAGTGTTGAAACATTTGAAGAACTTATCTGTTATCTTCTACTTCATAACTTATTCTGTCACGAGTCAACATACAGCTAAACAAGAGTGGATCTGTGTTTCTCATTAGTCTTACTCATTAACTTTGATTATTTTGGTGTGCCATCATGTCTCAAGACCATCTACTTTGTGATTGTTTCAAATTGTTCTCCTAATGACAGTTCAATACAATATTAGTTCAAAATTATGTAATTTTTATTTGTAATAGTGAGTAAAACTGTTTGACAATGGATAGAAAATGTTAATTTAACATGTTGTGTTTGGGTTTCTCTTAAAGCTGAGACATAAGCTGCAAAAAGTGCTTTTTGCTTCTAACACTTCACATAATTTCATGCAATTATTTCATTTATTGGCATACAACACCTGAAATTTTATTGGCTTTAAAAACATACATGAGATTATTTACTCTGTCAATTAATATGGAAAGTTCTTGCCTGTATTACAAGAATGCATAGAACTTGTGAATTGCCATTATACAAAATCTTTACTGTACAAAATCTAAATTTCAAGAATACATATGTATATATGTGTGTGTGTTTAAAACCCATGGCATCTTTACTAACAAACACATTTGTGTAGAGTGCATACTCACTTAGTCTTACTGATTTTAATGCAGCTGTCAAGAACTGCACTTATGCACCAGTGTGCTGATTTGCAGTCTCACTGAAAAGATTTCACAGAACCAAATTATCTTCAAGCCTCATGCTTCTGTGGCTGGTAACAGTGGATTTAGATTGTGTGAGCTCCGTGGTATAAATGTACAGGAGATGCATTAGAAAGGTTGATGGAACGTCAATGAAGAGAATGAGTATAGTTGACTCCATTATGTATTCAGGTGCACAGTCATATAGATGTGGAAAGAAGACATTTTTAAGTGCCTTTTTGCACTTGATAAAGGTGATCCAAGGACATTAGGAATAAGACTCTTTAACACTGCCTCTGCATAGAAAGATGTGGTTGAGACTTCAGTAAGATGTTATTCAATCTCACAGAACTCTTGAAGCCTCATCACAAGCTACGTTACAAAGTTTTGTTGCCAAACTTATGTGTCCTCTAGAATTTTGCATAATTTAAAACCGCCTCCATCTACTGTGATCACTTGTAAGTACTCCAGAGAAGGAATCATATCTGTTCTTTACATGTTCTCCATCTTCTCCCACACTGTCATCCCTTTCATGGTAGCTTATTGAGTCCCACCTCTTGGAAGCTCTGCAGAATAGCCAGAAAGATTGATTTTTCCATTACCGCTGTAGGTTATTTCTATTAACATGTGAATAATATTTACTTTTTAGGTATAATAAAATCACCCAAACAATATTAAATTAATATCCTGTGTCTGAGAGAAACCTAGGGAGGTCTAGCATGAAACCCAAGTCAGGTCTAGCATCTTTTAATAGCCATACAAACTTAAGCATAGGTGTACTGACATCATGCTTTAATATTAGGCAAAGTTCCTTTCTTTTTGCATTATGCTTTATAGGAAGAAGATCTCAAAGAGAGCTGCAAGATATTTCTCAATGTCAATTTTAAAACTTTAGGATTTAAGGAATCAGCAGTATAAACTATTTTAAATTTTTCTGCAGAAGTCCAGCCTATTTCCTGCATAGGTCCTCAAGAGCCATTGTAATTTTGATAGAAATACAAGAAGCAATATGTCAGGAACTCGGTGAATGGGATGTATAAAACTGACAATTGACATAGTAAAATATAACAGCATGCATGTTTCAAGGAGGTGTATGTAGGAAACTGTGTTTTGTTGCAATCTTAAGGTGTTAACCTACAAGTTGTCATCTAAATACGTGGTTGCCTATCAGCTAATACACAGGAAACTGTGTCTTCTGATTTTAGTATTCCTTTCACTATTCACTGGTTTCTTTTTCTCCTGTTTTCTTTCTGGCTTTCTTGGGGAATTTCTTGAGGAAAATCTCAGTCAGGGAAAATTTCTGTTTCTTTCCCTAGAAGATAGTGTAGTGTGTAAAGTCCCATTGCATAAACTTTTTTATCAAAATCTTGGGAAGTCAGAATTACAGTGCACGACTCGTGGAATGCCTAGCTAAACTCTTTCAGAAGCATTTTCTGGCAAAATCCTAACATTGGTACACCCTTGGATTTTTGTACCTACACTTTAACAGGTTAGAACAATGGTTGCAATATTTAACTGCGACATTGAAGATCTTTTTCTCATCCCCACTTCCCACCCCATCTCTTTAAAACTGAGCAGAACCAGATGTCCAACCACACACCAACCCACCCAGCTACACACAGGAACACCAGCTACTGTACCTTAAAATCCTGCTGCTGAGGAATGGAGGTCTGCATTAAAACTTTGGGTTCTTAGGTTAATCTATGCCACATTCACCTTCAGCTGCCCTTCTGGCATTCCTGAGCCTGTTGCACAAGCTGTCAATTCCCAAGTTAAGTAGTATTGAAAAACAGGTGAAAAATACTGTTCATAATTGTGATGCATATCTTTGTAAGGCTCAGTGAATTTGCTAGTTTCATTGTGAAGGTCTTAAAGCACATTACTTTCTTTCAAGTTAATGAATGTTAGCATTCTGACACTGCGTGTAGGATCACACTGTTTTTGGCATCTTGAATCTTCCTGTCACTGAGTTACATTGGCTTCATGTTGGCTATTGTAGTGAACTCAGGTAGTTACAGTAATTCTGAATTAGCTAAGCAAAGTTAATCTTTGAAATAAAGATAAAATTCTATTTGAGACTTTCAATAGCCTCTACTACTATAGAATGGCTCCAAATTTATGTTGCATCTGCCCTGGCAACACTTAATGTCATTGTGTCTAGTTGTTGTTTAGGGAATGTAGGCATCAGGCTTACAAAATAATTTGCCCATGATCATGCCAGAACATGAATTAGAATGAGTATTTCTGGTACTAAATGAGCATCTTGCAGCTTGAGGGGTAATCCTCATCATTCAGAAGTATGCCTGGGATTCTCTGTGGTGGAATGGGAAACTACTGAAACCAAATTACAACCTGGCATCAGTATACACTCTTGGCAGAAAAAGTCGCCAAGTAAGGCCAGGCTGAATATTTTGGCCATGCTAATTATGTTTTGATTATTTCATGCCGATCAATATTAATTTATGAAAATTCATAACTCTTTTTGAAGATTTTTTCTAATTTATTTATTGGAAGAAATAGCTGATATTTTCATGTTTCTGAAAAATGTGGGTGATTTTTTTCAGCAATGTGTATAGAAGATAGAAATCATACTAATTAATTAGTTCAACACTTTACATCATCAATACTCTCTTTAACTCAGAGAAGAGGAAAAGAAACATGTAACCTCTAAACATTCCCATCCCCCACCCCCTCACACCCCCCCCCAGTTTGTAATCTATAGTGGCTAAATGGGTAATTTTTGAATGGGTATAATAAAACATACTCTTAAGCTTCAACACTGTATTTCAGGTTCAAGCTGAATCAAATTTTTACAGGCTACCTGTTGACCTCTAGGCCAAAAGTGGATAGGGTTGTAATGGAAATGCTGATGAGCCTTAATAAAGCAACTCTTCCAAATGTCAGAGTTTGATCTAGTACATGTACTGCACTATATTACACCTCTTACATGTACTGTAAATGACACATGAAGAAATCAAAATATCATCAAATACAACCAATGTATGTCACATCAGTGCAGAGGTCTGAAAAAAATGGTGAATGTGAGAAAATCTTCTATGGTAAAATAAAAACATCATTTTGAAAGAGCTCCTTCTTGCAGTACAATTAATTACTGAGTTCATTAATTAATGAACATATTAGCAAAAGGACACCATTACTGACCAGTGTAGTCTTGATATATTACCAGGTCAATACACTATTGAACATGAAACAGGACCTTCCAGGAGATTTTTCTTCTCATAACCCACAAACACATATATTATTCCTGCACAGTCAGCACTTCTTTGGTACCCTTATATTTTGTATTACAAATTCTTTTAATCACACATCCATAGAGCAGTGTTTTATAACCTGGCTAATGAGTAATTGGACAGGTGACATTGGGACTGAGGCCCTGAAGTGTCAGGCATAATAGAGCAGGATTTTTTTCCCTCACTAGGTTTTTGAGAGTAAAAGGTTGTAAAGGAGCAGATAGGATAAGAGGAATAAAGGACTCTTGTAACAGAAATTTGTCAGAGAAATACAGATATTAAATGTATCCATGAACTATAAATGTCTTTAAATTTATTCTGATGCAGATAGATAAGTGAAGGGATCAACCATTTAAAACAATTTCGAGGCTTTTCCATTGTCAGCAGCCAAGGAGTTTAGCCAGGCCAAGCTAATGCTGAATGTAATTTATTTAAAGTCACTACAGTTAAGATAATTTTTTTTTTCTATGGAAAATATGTGTGAGCATGTGTATTAATTCTTTGGAAAAGGCAAGAGTCTTCATAATTCTTAGGTATCTCTGTGGCAATGCATACCAAGCACCCTTCCCCCACCTTAGCCCCCAAGTAATCATTGATTGCATCTAAATCTATAGAGATATCTTTTCCTGGCAGCTCTGGTAGTTACAGTAGATTGTTAATCTGTGAATGATCAGAATAAGCCTCTCTGTCTCAGAAATCTCCATGCAAATTACATCTAAATGCATGCCATAAATTTATTAGTAGCAGTTTGAAGTGCACAGGTCATCTACTACACTATTTAAAAACATATGTCTGTTACATTAGAAAGAGTCTCATTCAATTTATATTAACTTTTCTGTGGCTGTAGCCCTTGTCAAAGTAAACCTGTGTAATTTTTGAAATAATTCCAGAAAGGAAGATGAGAAAGTCTATTATTAAGGAAGATGTATTACTAAGCAAATTTGAGATCTCTGCATGGGACTGGAGCTTTACTATTCCTGCTTGAAAACAGAGAAATGCATGTGTAACAAATGAGGAGTTTTAAGAGGTAAAAGGCTATTCCTAGATATTGGAGAAAGTGAGAGATGTAAAGGCAAGTTACAGGATGTTTTTTGAACCAGTCCTATTCTTGTACCTTGATCAGTTTATTGTTTTGGGAACACATGAAATCCATGACTTCTTTTGAGTTATGTGTTAGATGAACCCCAAAAAGAAAATTCAATAACAACCTGTGGATTCCATGAAGGAAGGGGAAATATACTTGTAGTTTTCCTTTCCATATGTTTTTGTTTCCTAATTTTTATCTGGATTTGAAACTGGTATGCTCCTATGGTAAGACATCCCTAGTAACTTTTTTTTCTTTATGAAGTCAATGTAAAACCAGGATATTTATGGAATTCCTACAGCATCCTCATCCTAACAACATTTTTTTTCCTAAAGAAAATAGAGCAAATATTAAAAAGATTTCAGGAATTTATTCATCTCCATAGGACATACTGACATATGTTTTTGAAAGAAAATTAATCTCTATGTAAAATAGGAGCTAGGCTTTGAGTGTTAGAAGGCTGGGTTTTTCTATGCAGTTCATATCATTCTAGCTATCACAACAAATTTGTATAAGCAGGAAGAAATAAATTAACATGTGTTTTCTGTTTCTTTTTCCAGGCCATCCGCTGTACACTGGTAAATTGCACATGTGAATGTTTTCAGCCAGGGAAGATTAACCTGAGAACCTGCGATCAGTGTAAACATGGCTGGGTGGCACATGGTAAGAAATATCTGTTCTGGGCTTTTTTTCCCCAATTCTTTCCATCTTTACCAGTATCTTTAATTAATAAGAACTGGATTGATACAGACAATAGTAGTACCTATTTGTCTACATATGCATGTATGCACAATCTGTGTTTGTCCTTGTGTATGCATGCATATGCTTTTTTTACAGCAATTTCTAGGATGTAAAAGTAAGAGTTTGTTATTATGGCGACAGCTTCAAGTGCCACTGGAGTTCAAAAGCTTGTGCACAACTCAAAAGAGTATTCTAGCCTCCAGAAAATAATGTAGTTCCTGTAGGGCTTAACAGAAAGGCAAAAAGTTTACAGTATGGTTGCACAGCAGAGTTAGTATTGCAAAGAAACATCAGCCTAGAAGTCATGGGCCCAAATGGAAATTCAAATTTACCAGTGTCAAACATTCAGATCTCACATGCTGAGAGTGTATCCTATACGACAAAGAAAGTCTGCATAAGTGATTTGTGAGTTGAACATCTCTTCCCATGTTTAAGTATCTTAACAAAGATAGGAAGGATTAGAATTAGATTATCAGGCATGAAAGGCATGAAAGGCATAAAAATTTACAGAAAGACCTTCGATTTTATTTATCCTTTTCTGCTTCATGTTCTTGGAAGGGGTTTTTTCTTGATAGTCATTATTAAATTAGTGTGAGAAAGCAGAAGAGAGCTGTATACCCCATGAGAAGGCAAATAAGGAACCTAAAATGATTTCATGAAAGAAAAATAGGGAGGGGTTGGAGGGAGGGGAAAGAAAGATTACTATATGTGTGGAAGAAATTGCTGTTGAAGTTTTCTTCTCATGATCTAGACCATTGATCCCTAATCAACCACAGCCCTCATTCCCCTCTACTGCCAGACATTCGGGGGCTTATATTCTGTGAATTTTATTTTATTTTGATGAGAATTTGGGTGAAAGGTTAGTACTTTCCTCCCAAGATACATTTGATCTCTATTTATTTATTTCACGTCTGTGTGGTTTTGTGCTTGAGTATGCTGACATATGGCAAGTGTGAATGCTCAAAAAATTCAACAGCGTAGATTGACAGAGAAGTTTCAATTCACATGTATGGAAAGAGAAACAGGTGTGCATGTACCATGCAGTCCCATGTCACTGCCTAACATTGCCTCCAGACTGCCTAGAAATTCCCTAGAACCACCCATCTGGTAGCTGGTTATAAGTTTATTGTATGCTAGATTATCTAGGGACATAGTAAATATTTGTTACTTTTATCTCCCAGAAAGTTATATTCAGTCACTTTATAACCAGATTCACGATTCTTAGAAGAATCACTAAACCTCACAAAATTTGTATAGTTCAGTCACTCTTCAGGTTTTGTGTAGAATCAGCATCTGAGGTTTTGCTGATTGGGAAATAGGGAAGCACTGTCTAGGTATTTTCCAGGGTGTCCTCCTGATGAGCAATAGAAACTCAGAGTCTCACACTTAGATTCTGGCTCATGGCAATCCTGAATTTTCTTTTTAATGAGTACATTTTGGAAGAGAATAATCAGATTGTGCTCCCTGTGAAGTGATTCTTCTCTGTGAAGTGATTGAATTCAAAATCAGAATATTATGTCAGTGATCTCAGATTACCACAGTGTATATAATGAAAATGTCCCTATTTTACAAATCCATAAAGTTGAAAGTGGAACATGATGATTTGGGATACACCACCTGCTTCCATACCTGAGTGCTTAACATTCCAAAAAGAAAAACTTAATACAGCTATATATTGTTAGGAAGTGTTTATTTTGCTATTGTGCCAAGTGAATAATGATCTTTTTTTTTTTTTTTTTTTTCTATGCACTTTGTGTAAATTCATCTGGAGTACTTATATTTTAGGGCAGAGTGAGACAAGTCAGATATATGTTTCACATACATCAAGCATGGTCTTGTAAATTATTTTCTGGAGACAATGATGTATCTACTTCAATTCTTGATCTTAGCTGTTTTAGAGGATTTTGAGGGCAGCATTCAGGAGACAGATCAATTCATTTCACTGTAGCACCTGGATTTCAAAATGACTAAAACCAGGCGCAGATCAGAAGTCCTTTACTTTAAAAACGTTAGCACAGTACTTTCAGAAGTTGTTCCTTGAATGTAAAGAGTATTTCCTGCTGCTTTAATTAAAGGGTTTCCTTATGATTTTTATTAATGAATTTTAACTCAGCTCTTTGACACATGATGTAGTGCTTTACAGAATGCAATTATCAAAGAATAGGTGTTTCCAACAAGTACTGTGCTTATTTAGTTCTAATAACCTAGAATCATAATTAACTGAATAGATAAAAAAATAGCTTAGAACTGCATTCTAGTCATGCTGTACTTGACTAATCTGTGTGGAGTTAATTCATTTTAATAGCTGCTATTTAAAACATTGGAATTCATAGAGGGAGGAGGATAGGGCTTACAGCCATGGCAGTACTATTGCACTTAGCAATTGCTGGCCTGTTTTCTTTTCTCCTGCTTCCATTGTCTTTCTCACATTTTCCCTCACTCATCTAAAATAAGCTGCACACATCTTGAAAGAAAAGTTTTTCTATAAGTTCATATACACCTGTCAGGAGTTGCCAAACCTAGGATTGCAATTATATGAACAATATTACATTGGAAAGTACTTTTGTGGCCAGATAAATGTTTCTGTTGTTGAAAGTTCAACTTATCAAGTTTTGATCCCTGTACTACAGTAGCAATCCAACCATCAGTGTTTTTAACACCAAAGCCAAAATCTGCACAGAGCTTAACAGCATTATCAAGTACTGCTGTGCACCATGGAGAGTGGGTTAGTCCTAGGATGAATCTCTGAGTATTTTAAGGAATTTGGGTGACTAGATTGTTTTCATTTGTTTTCAGCTAAAACTGAAAGGTTGGGTGGGTATTTATTTTCCAACCCCAAAATTAAATGGTTTAAATTGGATAAGCCATTTCTTAAACTTTAAGAAGTCAAACAGATAAAGTCTGTGACTTCTTTTTTTTTTT
>VZRH01004172.1:159068-170964 GCA_013397555.1 Urocynchramus pylzowi | reverse complement strand
AAATTTTAAAAATTAAAAAAAAAAAAGTTTGTGTTTTTTTTTTTTTTTTTTTTTTTTTCTTTTTAGTGGTAAAGATACTTTGTGTAGTCCATATGAAAAATAAAATCTTATTAAAATCTTAATAGTCAATTCTTAAAGGAGAATTAATTTTAACCCAGGCAATTGGTATTTTGTGGCTTTTAAACAGTACAGTACTTAGGTGACTAGAAAAAATAGTGCTCAAGTGCTTGATTTGTTCTCCTGCTAGTTTTTGGTATTAAAAGAAGCATTCTATCCTGTGAAGATAGTCATGACATTTTACTCTCTTTAGCACAAAAAATCACTGAAACTTTATTGGAAATAATGAAAAAAACCCCCACTATATTTGCCATGCATTTCCTCTAGCTGAAGTGGTTTAGCCTGTGAGGAAAGAAACTAAGCAACGCTGCAGTAAAAAGATGTTAATTTCATTGACTTTGCATTTTGTCTTTTGTATTTGTCACTGATGCAAGAATAACAATTACCATACTGCTAGCAGAAACACTCTTATTGTATCTTGTCCTACAGATCAAAAGACCACTATCAATCAAGTACAATCTTACCTACTCTCGTAACTATTTTGCTCCAAACAAATGTGTTAGGGTGACATAAGTTATAGTGGACTAAAGCTATTATTTCTGATATTCATTCTACTTATTTTCTTTTCAATATCCCCACAAAAACACAAACAAACAAACAAATCAAAACAAAACAAAACAAAACAAAACAAAACAAAACAAAACAAAACAAAACAACCTCCCACAGTATAATAATATTACTAAGTTTGTATGAAATTGTTGTCATCTTGTTTCAGATACAATCATAAAATTAGAAATTACAGTTTTTTTCTTACCCTGAAATGGGTCACTGGTAAAACTCAAAGATAACAGCGTGTTTCTGGTATACAGTGCATACTTGGACCACCTGAATTTCACACTCATCAATCTACTCTAGAAAATTAAGCATCCTCTAAACATCTTTGCTCTCCCCCTTCTTTCTTTCTTTTTTGTATTCCCCTCTTATGGAAAAATGTAGTCCTTAGTCTTCTAATGGTCTTTGATGTCTTTTCATTTGCATCCTGCCAATCAGCTCAGATCAGGGCTCAGCTGTTCATTCAAGTAATGTTTAACACCTCCCTAAGGTATGGTGAGGCCACATACAGCCCCATATAAGGTTTGGTCAGATGGTCTCTCCAGTAACTTTGAGATTAAGTTCTGTTTGGTTGTAATAAAAAAAAATGAAATAACATTAACTAGTAACTAGTAGATTTTGGCACATAGGGCCCATCTATTATTTTTCTGACTAAAAGCTGCCATACAGCAAAGAGTAGCAGTCAGAGACTTGCCATGTGAGTTACAATTTCACTTTGTGAAGGAATTTTTCTGGTGCTATGCTAGTATTTCTATAAAGCAGGTGCTAGCTTGCTGTTAATGAGACTAAGAATGGAAACAACCTCCATTAGAAAATGGAGACTGTCGTAAAGTCAGATGCATAACATGACTGTGACTACTTCGTTTAGAATGGCTGAGTTTTCTGAATTTCTGCATGTTAGGTCATGAAATTGTCAGGTAAAAGAAACCTGAAATGAAAACAAAAGGAAGGAAGGATAGGTGTAAATAAATAAAGAAAAGAAGCAGATGAATGCTGTGGAAATTTTAGAAATCACATCTCTCCCGTACCCTGAAGTTTCTGAAAGGACTTGATCCAGGAAGAAGGTTTAGAATTTAAATCTGAGCTGCATAGGAATGAGATGGGAATGAGTGCTATGTTGAAATAAAATTCATCTGAATTCCTATATTTGTCTCAGTCCAAAGATGTTAAGTGAAAGAAATCCAGGTTTGCAAAGTCAAAGATCATCTCTAACAAAATAAAACAAAATGAAAACATGTCACTGATCTTAGAGTCTCTCTAAAAGCTGTCAGAACTGCCATGTTGTTCTTTACTTTAAAATGGAGATTTTTAAGCAGAGAGTAAATTTTTAAAAGGAAAAAAAAAAAAGAGAAAATAAGAGAGACATGTAATTATAGTTGACTAGTAAAATAATTGGGTTATTTCTGCATCATCTGGTGGGATATAAAAAATGGTCACAATTTATAATATCAAATACAGTTGTTTCCTTCTATAAAATGTATTTAATTATTTGAAATGATTTAAGATTACTTGAGAAAATAATTTTTATAAGTTATTTTTAGATTTTTAGCAAAGTAATTCTCTGCCACTCATTGATAATGAAAGATAGCTTTTCATGACTTTTAAAGTGAAACTGTTTTAGATGTAGTCTGGATTTTTCTGCCTTTTACTGACAAGATCATTTTAATCCATCTGTTATAACTTTCTTTTGACCCTGAAGGTGGAGGCATATTTTTCATTACTGAGTTGCTTCCAGGAACCTTACAAGATTAACCTTCATTACTGGTAAATACTTTCTAAAGTGCCCCCTTCTGCCTATGCAATTCCTTTCTGCTTCCCTTCAGCAGGATTTTCCAAAGCAGCCAATGCAGCACAGAGAAAATACACGCTGTTGTCTTGTGGGCACTCTGACCCAGTATCTGGTTTTAAAGCCTGTCACATTGATAGGAATGACGTGGTGCAGTGCTTGCTTTGTGTTTCTCTGGTATCACTCTTAGTGCTAATCAACCTGAGGTGAAACCAAATCCAGATATTAGGGCACCCAAGATAAATAATATTGTTCA
This sequence comes from Urocynchramus pylzowi, assembly GCA_013397555.1. NCBI lineage: Eukaryota > Metazoa > Chordata > Aves > Passeriformes > Fringillidae > Urocynchramus > Urocynchramus pylzowi. Next base: position 168,253 of record VZRH01004172.1, on the reverse strand, counting down.
AAAGTTTTTGGGACAGAAGTGACAGAAAAGAAATAATACTTAGATGCCCCAAGAAAAAATAAGAAACCTTCCTTTTTTATCTTGACCATATGATATGACCATATGGTCAAGAGTTTAATGCTCATGCAAATTTGACACCCTCAGGTGTCAAGTAATATTTTCCTGAGGGGTAAAGCACAGGTTCTACCCTACATGTACTCACAGTTGCACCTCCTTGCATTTCCCTGGGAATCTGTTCAGCTTAAAAAACTTATTTCTCTTCTTCCCTGCCGCCCCCAGGACATTTTAACTCAGTCAGGAAGAAGTTAGACCTTTCTACTTCTACCCAACTTCATTGGCTTACATTCCTAGGTTTGAATAAGCCAATGTCCTTTGGACATGGTCAGGTGAGATTATAGGTGACCAGGCATTAAGCATTCAGCTAAGGACTGAGTGAGTGTCTGCTAAGCCCTAAACAGGCCATGACCCATTCTGAAGCACAGTGCCTGTTTCTGCTGGGTTGGCCTATATTCACAACTAAAAGTGAAATCTTTTCTCACTGTGAACATTTTATTTTCTGAAAAACTTTTAAATTAGTAGTCACACTTTATTGCTTTCACAGAATTGAATCAGATACTAATTGGCAACTCTGAAATACACTTTGTAAAATTACAATTGCCTTTGATAAACTATAAAATGCCCACAGACATTTAGATTAAAAGTATTTCAAAAGTGCAAGATATTCTTATTTGAGTGCTCATCATTATTGAATTTACACTTTGCAGAGAAGGCTTATTCTCATTTAGTACACCCAATACCATGGGACAAAATTCTAGGAGATGTCTCAGGCGATGATATCTTACCCTTTCTTCTTAAGGAGAGAATCCAGAAGGAAACAAATAGACCTGCTCTGTGTAAGATGGAAAAAAGGCTATACAAACAATGATGTTAAATTAGCATCTGAAAATTTTCTTTCTAGTCACAGTAGAGGCTGCCTTTTCGAAATGTAGTCAGTGAAATCCATGATCTTCAGCCCCTTAAGTGTGATGATAACAAGTTTGCTACATGGTGAAGCTTCAGATGGGAGCAAAAGAGTGTCCAGTGATTGCTGTTTGATTCCCAAATGAGCAGGATACATTCTGTGAGACACGGGAGCTCAAATCACCAACAGATTTGTGGGGAAGCAGTGGTGGACTTCTGCAACACACATCCACTCCAGGATGTTTAGGTGACAGTACCTGCTTACTTGTCTCTTTCAACACCTGTGCTGCTGCACATGAATTGCTGTGATGTGCTAACCACTTTATCATTTTATTACAGTTTATTACATCATAAATTTTTATATCTTCTTAACGATCCTACAAGAAGCTTAATTGTTTATAGGAACATCCTAATTAACTAGAGTTCACTAGGTTAAGCAGAACACAAATTGAAACAGCTCTAAATGAAACAAACCCTACTCCTTCATTCCATATAGCTTCATAAGGTTAAAATGTGATTTGACTGCAAGAATAAAAAATTCATACTGCTTTCAGATGTTTAAATGATAATACCGTGGGTAACTTTACCTCAGCTTTCTCTTTTACAAATATGAAATTGAAAGGAAAAACTTTTTTTACCTATAGGAGGAATTTCATTTTGAGCTATAGCATTATGAGGACACTTGCCCCAGATTAATTTAGGAGACAATAGTGTTACTCAATTATCCCATTTCTATCTGGATTTTAGAAAGAGAACAGATAATGCAAGAAATGTACAGTGTGAGTCTCCGAGACTTTTCTAATTCTATTCTAATTGATTACAGTCAATTTTTCTGAAGTATATTTAACAGGAGCTTTGTGAAATGGCAGAGTGCATGAATTGGAATGGGTAAGACTGATATATGTGAATGGTAGAACTAGTTTTATGAACCAGTCTTCCCAGGGTCTGAACACCTTCAGCTGTTAGCAACCTTAAGATAGCAGGTTTTCCTGGAAAAACTGAGGTGGTTTAGCACATGTGGGAGAGCATTTCATACGCTTGAACCTGAGTTACACACTGAACTGAAACACCACCATGGTCTTTGCTTGCCTTTGTGAAATATGTCTATGACATGATTCAAATAGAATGATATTACCAGGTGGGCAGTGCCTATTGCATTTTCATTACAGTTTTCAAGGCTGCATTCAAGATGGAATAGGTTGTGTGAGAAGAGGTGAAATTTTCTCCTCCACAGCCTTAAATATAAAAGACACATTTTGGCAGAGCCAACTAATCTAAGGCCCTGCTTTTATTAGAAGACCGCACCAGACAATCTGTAGAAATCCCTTCCCACTTAGAATTTCTGTAAAACTGTGAATCACAGTTAATGGAATTGAAGTGCATTAGGATTAAGATGGAAATCCTCCAAATGCAGACCACAGTCCAGGACTCCCAAATGTGCTTATGTCTTACTGTGTATAATATGTCAACCAAATGATGTTAGGATGATTAAGATACATATTAAACCCCATCTTACCATAATTAAGGGACAGAATAGTTTTAAGAAGGTGTTAATGGTTGATAGGAAGGGGACATTTAGCTTTGAAGACAAGAGACTGGAAAGTTCAAAGTTGAATGACTAATCAAAGTAATAGAAAGAGATTGTTTAGCACCTTCCATTATAGATTGTAGATTTCAACAATGACATCATTAATCTGTGTGTCAAGGAGCAGCAAAAGTTGAACCAAAGAGAGAGAACCAAAGCTTCTGAGCCAGTAGCCAAAAGCAAAGAGATCACTGGCCATGCCTGCACCATGAGCCCAATTCCTTAAAGTCCATGACCATGGTACACTGAATGAGAAGCTGGTAACTATGTCCACTGACAATCTCAGGCATGGCAAAGGAATATCATCAGGTCAAGGGCATCAGGATGACTGGTGAAGCCTGTCATCCACAGGCTTCAATCAGGAACAAAAGAAGTGGGGGCCTAAGGTGGGATAGAAGACCAGGCTGTAACATGAATCTGAGGGTAATCTAGATGACAGGACTACAGCCAGACACACCTACAATGCAGTTTAGGAGGGGAGTGAAGGGCCAGGCCTGAGCTTTAGTAGGGGCTCTGAACCCCTGGACTTGGAATCCAGGCTGGTGGGCAAGATTGGTGCACTGATCCATAGCTGCTGTCTTCAGCAGAGGAGACTGATACCAAGACACACAAAAGCAGCTGTGTGTAGGAATGCTCACATGATTAATCTACATGTGTTTCTCCATCACTAATCATCAGACTAATCAACTGAAGTCCTCCTTTGTGTAGGCACCAATGCACATACTGATGGAGAGTACTACAAGTTCCAAAGCCCACATAAGTGGCCCTGTCTCATCTTCTTTACCCTGGTCCCAATAGTTAGGTGTCTTCATTCCTGCAGTATGCCTATGCAGGAAACTTCTAGCCCAGATATTTTTCTGAGAACTTGGGATGAAGGTCCTTTACGGTATGTTCCTATTTACGGCATGAACATATTAGTTGTGAAAAAGAAGAGGGGAGAAAAAGCCTAGCATTTTATTTTTATTATTAATTTAGATGGCCAATTCTGGATCAAAGACATCTTTTGAGGTACCACAACATAAACTTAGATCTAATATGAATTTCTGGGAGAAAGTATTTGGGGCTCTTTTTTGTCCCTTTTTTGTCTCTTTCCAATCATGTTTTCTACTATCAAAGAAAATTTTTTTTTCTACAGAAAGAAAACATAGAGGAAGACACCTGTTTGGCTTGCAGGAATTGGCCAGGGAAGCTGTTTTCCTGACAGGCCAAAAGCAACTAGCATAAGGCCCCTTAAAAAAAAAAAAAAAGGATTTTTTTTTGTCGTTCCCCCCCCCATTTCATGTGAGCATTGGCAGAAACTCTGACAAGCAGTTCTTCATATTTTATTATGTTCTTGTCTGGCAGAATCTCTGTCAGGCAAAAACCTTGTCAGCGGAAAACCTGTCGTAGGATCAGAGGAGACAAAAACAGGTGTCACAGAGGCAGTCAAAACTGAAGAAAAAAAAAGATTAGGCTAAAGAGAGAAAGGCAGACAATTACATTAATGCCATTGCTTTTATCTTATAGATGTGTGTTATTATCTCGGGGTGCTGAGTGCGCAATTGCCTCAAAGAAAAGTAGACAGGAGACAAGGGGAAACTTGATAGTTATTAACTGAAGAGGCAGTGTGTCAAAGCTGGATGGGGTTCAAAGTTTTGTAAAGGGATAAAAAAATTGCAGACAGCAAGCAACGTCTGTGAACAAACTGTGGTTCTGCTTTCGGCTACATAAACTTAGTAGCATTCTAGATATTTTAACTTGGAATCAGATCATAGACAGAAAAATTAATGAAAGTTTTCATTCAGTCTTTTTTAATAACATTTATTTTGTGTACATGCAACTGAAGTGCTAGGGGGTTTTTCGTTAGAGCATGAGGCATGGTGAGGCATGAAAACATATATCAGTTTAGTTGCTGCGTTGTTTGGGTTTGGAACACCTATTATCAACACATGTTTAATTTTAAAATGCTATTAAGAAGCCTTTTACTAAGTGTGAACATCTGTACATGCAAGCTGTAAATTAGCAGATCACATATGTGTCCCTCTGTCAGAGACTCAGTGTGTTTGGCAAATGGTTTCCATTACAAATTTTTAAGTACAATAAAAGGCATTACCAAAAAATATAATTTTGCCTATGAATTAAAATTTCTTTACTTACTCTCCCTCCATGATTTTTGTCTTAGTGAACATTTATCTTCTATATGGAATAAATTATGAAAGCAATGAAAAGAGAGGTGAAAAAGAGATTACCAAAGGATACTATGTTGTAGCTGGAATTTGTACTCAGGATTCAGGATGTTCACGCACTCATGTAAGTGTTCATGTCCCCCACTCTCTTGCTCCAGGAGTGAATGGGATAATTTCATACACCATGAAAATATTTGAGTTGTTCAATAGATGCTGAAAATTTTTCTTATCCTTAGTCACTTTCTAAGCATGATATTTTTGAGGAGCAATTTTTTTCTGCCTTCAATGCACCACATTACTCCATATTGGAAGTGGTATGAAATCTACATACTGAGGGAGGCTACTTTAGACCACCTCTTATGGTTGTAATAAGTGGTCCCTACCGCATTTTAGTCATTACTAAAAATTTGTTGCTTTTTTCCCCTGTGGTTGATGAAAAAGAATAAAATCTTGAACTCTAAAAATGTGATGCTGTTCATGTTCACCACTAAAATCAAGAGTAAACTACAGTGCTCAACATTGCCATTAATAATACTGTATGTATTTTACCACACTCAACATACTATTGTTGCAACAGTATTATGGAATGATTTTATATTGGTATTATATATTTCATCTGTCTTTTAATTTTAGTTACTTTTGCTGCAAAAAGTGGCCCAGTTATTTAGATTTTTAAAATGTCTGGCAAGATCTTTGTTATTGTCTAGACAAAGACTACTTTTTTTTTTTTCATCTTCCTGTTCTTGAACAAAGTTAGTAATATAGAAAGAAGATGATGGTTGTAAAATTTTGTATCATCATTTGTATGTGTTTGTGTACTCCCAACAGTATTCCCCTTTGGCTAGAGAGTATAAAAAATGCATATGAATGGAAAGAAAATCCAGAGTGGATATATTGGAGAGCTCAAAACTAAAACTGAAATGGAATGAGATCCATAATGCCCTATTGCAACCTATAGACTCTTCTCTGTGGTGTTCTGAGATACACAGTCAGGCAAATCAGCCAAGACCTTTCACTAGACCTTTTCATCCCTCTGAGGTTAATAAAATTCTTATCTAGGATCAGGAAATTAGCAACTCCAATTGCATTAAAACTAGGATATTTAACATTCTTTTCTATTTAGTAAAGGCAAAATGTCACGCTTTTACTGTAGCTGTTCAAAAATATAATATCAGACCTCTAAAGCACAAAATTCATCACAGCATATTTGTATTTCTTTTACTTAGCAAAAACAGAATCTGCTCAGAGGCATGGCTTTTAATTTGGTTGACCTTTTTCACTGCATATTGGGAAGGAAGGGGTCTAAGGGCAATGAGGAAATTTGCAGAGCTGAGCCTGTGAACTGGACACAGTACAGATGAAATTAAAAATCTCTTCTTTGTTTTCTGCTTTTTGATAAATTGAAGAAGTTGTGCCTTATTTTAATGTATCCTTTGTACTTACATTTGTTTGAATTACACAGTCTCAAAACTCCAGTAAAATATAAATAAGGTACGTTTCCCCTCCTTATTTTACAACATTAAATAAAAAAAACCCCAAACAAGCCAACAAAAAAAACCCTACAAATGGAACATAAAAGTAAAACTTTGTTCATTGATTTATTGCAAAGATATCTAAAGCTTTTTTTTTTTTTTTCCTAAACTATTACATAGTAAGCATACTGCAGGCTGTAATATGAAAATTTACATTGGAACAATTTCAAAGTTCTTTTGACGTTTCAGATTATACAGAGCAGAGTCTCTTTAAAATCGAAGGGATTTTGTTTTCTATTCAAGAAGCTGAAGAATGAATAAGCCAACAGGGCTTGACATTCAGGAATCACTTCTTTAATGGGAGGGGTGGTCAAACCACAGACTTCCTAAAGAGGTGGTCAATGGTCCAAGCCACTCCCTGTTCCAGAGGCATTTGGACAATCCCCTCAATATGTTATAACTGATGATAAGGCCTGGAGTGCTCAGGTAGTTGGATTAGATGGTCATTTTTGGTCCCTTCCAGTTAAAATGTTCTCAATTATTATCACGCATACTTGATAAATCAAAGTTGGAAAAACAATGTTGAAAGGTTCCTAATTCCTGTACTAATTATCCAGTTAGTAATTTTTCATTATTGAAGGCAATCTTCTTTAATGTCCTCTACGCAATCCTTGCTAGACCCCCCTTTTTAACAGTTCAAATTTCTGAAACAAGTACTTGAAATTGGGAATTCACCACAGAAATGTTACTTGACTGAGTGTTGTTAGAGTAAAACACAGGGGTATTTTTAGGCCACCCCATGAAAATGTTGATTGCTCAGCAAGTATGTAATTTTAAGATCAGTTCGATCTCCTCTTCCTGTATCAGAGAACACTTTTTCACATAAACTGAATTAAAGAATATCAGACTGACTATCAGGGCAGTGCCAACAATTAAATGGCACTGTCAAAAAATGTACCTTTCTTATTTTAAGTACATAACTGATCCCATCATAGTCATGGTTTTGGAAAAGATTGTGCAGGTTACAGCTAAAATGTCTCAAACACGCGTAGGTGAACTTTTGATCCCACTGGAACTGTACAAAGTGTCAGTAATACCTCATGCTACACCAAGGAGGGACTTCTAATGTGTGCTTTGTGATATTCAGTTACTGATAACTTCTTAGTAAAGACACATCTGTTTATGTCATTTTCAGGTATGATAGAGCACATTCTTTTGTATATCATATTTAATCTTGAAACCTTCTTAGTGCTTATGAAATCATAAACTCCTGCAGATACTGTTGAATGTATTCAGCTGTAAAACAGTTCATTGTTCACTAGCCTGTATAAATTAAACCAATGGTTTAGAGCAGAAAGTGTTGAGGAATGCATTATCCACATGAAATTATGTGGGAATTCAGGACAGCAGAATACAACTATTTATGTAGAGATTTGACAAGAATCAGAAATTCGTCGAGAAGGCTAAAGCTAATACTCCTTTCTTTACAGAAAACTAACAAGATAGGTCTATCCTTACCTCTTACCTGAAAAAGTGCCTATCAACATAAATGGCCTCTTGAATCCACCTAGAACACTGGCATTAGTTCACTAAGGGTATCAGAAGAGAAATGAGAAATACTACAAAAATTCTCCCTGTCAACTGCATCCTTAGCAATCTTTTAAAGAAACACAAAAATAATTATAAACTACAAATTAGAGTGAGAATTTTCATTCTTCTGACAATTTGAAGGGGTATCAATACTGAATTTGCAGAAAGAATTTCAAAATTTTACAGTACTGTTATTTCCCATATGAACACAACTGTGTTTCATTTTGTTTCATTTACAACCTTCTTTATTTTCATGTAGTAGCAGGAGGTTTGTCTTTAGCTTGCAAATGTTCTTATGTACCCATGCAATAACGTATGTTTTGCTGTGTTATAAATTCTAAATTACACGCATATCCTGACTTGTACTTGAAAAGGATAAAATTCACTGCTTGTTTATTCTGTAATACACATAATAAGGCCACAGATCAAAATTGGAGATAATATCATTGTCACTTGGAATGTTGTTCCATTATCATGCTAATTAGTATTTGTGTGTGTGTGTGTGTATGTTGAGAAGCAGATGCCTATAGATAATGCTGCTAAAAAATGAATATTGCAGTTGAATGGCATAATAAAGTTTAGATTGCAAAAATTTCTATCAGCTGGTCAAAGAGTGTGCTTAGTTATTTAAAAAAGACTTTGTTTGGTTTTCCCCTCTTCCATTCCACCTCAAACTTTCCAAAGCTATTATCCTCAGAATGGTCACCTTACATGAAGTGGGTATATGTCCACAGAGTTTTGTAATCTTATTGTTAGAGAAATTAAAAGCTATTAGATCTGTCATCCACCCAATAATCCTTAGATAAAGATGTCTTATATTCATTCTCACTTGGACCACAGTTGAATAATGATCTTAACATCGTCAGCATGATAAAAGTCTTCTTTAGATGGGAGAACTAGTTTTTCCTCACTGCAGGCATGGTATTTGCTGTTAAAAAGAGAGAAACAAAAACAACTATTAGGATATAATACAGTATGATTCAGTCATTAAAAAGCATCAAGTATTCAGAAAATATCCATTCATGTCTTGGTTCTGGTCTAAATTTGCATAAACTTGGAAAAGCCAGTTAATATCTTTCGACCCTATTCTCATTCTGTAAGACTGAAGTTGAAAAGCTTAGGGTGATCCAGATCTGCTCAATAATTTCAATACTCTGTTAGAAGGTGTTCTTACAGAGTATTTATTTGAAACTAATATTATTTACACAATTCCTACTGTGAGCAATGTTAGTATTAGAAAAAATAACATCCTATTTGACTCCTTCTAAATGGTTGATCAGTCCCTCAGGTACACATACATACATATGATCACACATACTGCTCAACCTGCAGAATAAAAATATCAATTTTCTTGGCTTTTCTAGCTGAGAATTTTCATGACACATCGAATATGGTAGTAGCAAAATAACTGTC
>VZRH01004172.1:63885-158884 GCA_013397555.1 Urocynchramus pylzowi | reverse complement strand
GTATTTTACCTGTTTAAGCTTCAATCAAATCTCATTCATTAGATCTTGTAAAAAAATTAGTCCCACATCATGAAGCCTACATAGGTCTAGTACTTTGGAAGAAGAGCTTTCATAAGAAAAAATCCCACTCTTCACGTTCTGCAGTATAAGTGTCCTGTGGAGAGACGTAGGACTGAAGTCCCTAGGAGTGCCAATTTCTTATCTTGTTTGAATGTTAAATTAATATTTAAAGCTATTTATTCAAAGTTGACTTAGCCACTAGAATAGGAAAGATCAGACAATTCAGTTGCAAGAAATGAAGTACGAGGAAACTGGAACTCTTTGACAATGTAGTCCTTGGAGTAAACGTGTTGAATGAAGCCAGCAAGTAAATGATAAGGGTCTTTGCGCTCTGGATGTAAGAAAGCAATTTATCAACAGTACATGAACTCTCTAGTGACCATAAGACAAGAAGAAACCAAGTACAGGAGAAGTCCCTATAAGATTATTTTAAATGCTCAGAAATTTTGTTTAGAAAAGAAGTGAAGCTTAGGTGCTGCAACATAGCTCATAATGTAGAAATAAAATTAAATTTAAACATTGATACACCATAGAATGCATGATGTCATATGCAATTTCATCTTTTCTAACTTCACAAGGGGATAAGAATTGCCTTCATCCTGCAAATTTCCCTCACCACTAAATTATTCAAATCACAGTGAATAACATAGAATTCATAAAGCCAGGTGAAAAGAACTAGCCAGCTCTAGTAGCAGCGAATCAATGATCAAATTTTTGGTAAATTGGGAGCTTTAGTTTTAATATGTTTAAGAGACTGGATTTAAGGGAGTGTCTGGTTTATTTTTTTCCACTAGAGATTAAGTATCAAATCTTTAACAGTCCCATTCAATTTGGCATTGCTTCAGTCTTGGTCATTAGTTAATCATAAATTTCTCTTGAACTATGAGTATTGTAGTTTCTGAGTCTCACCTGAGAACCCTTCTGCCATAGCAATTAAAATTACTTGTGACCTTTGGAAACGGGCTGTTTTGGACTGCATCTGTGAAAAAGGATTGCTTAGTGATGACTGGCATCCGTCAGGAGTCCATATTGGGACCAGTACTGTTTAATATCTTTATTAGTGACATAGTAAGACCATCAGCAAATTTGGAGATGGCACCAAGCTGAGTGGTGCAGTTGACACACCAAAAGGACAGGATGCCATACAGGGGGACCTGGACAAACCTGAGGTAGTGGACCCATATCACCCTCATGAGGTTCAACAAGATCAAGGAGCTGCATCTGAGTCAGGGCAATCACGAGCCCAAGTACACACTGAGAGATGAACTCCTTGAGAGTCGCACTTCAGAGAAGGACCTGGGAAACTTCAGTGGATGAAAAGCTGAACATAACTTGACAATGTGCACCTGCAGCCCAGAAAGCTGACCATACACCCTGGGTTGCAACAGAAGCAGTGTTGCCAGCAGGGTGTGGTAGATGATCCTGCCCCTCTGCTCCCCTCTGGTGAAATGCCACCTGGAGTAGTAGTCCCCTACTAGTTCCCTGGGGTTCTCAGCAAAAAAAAGGCATGCACCTGTTGGAGCAAGTCCAGAGGAGACCACCAAGATGATCAGAGGGACAGAGGACCTGTTCTTTGAGGAAGGGCTGGAAGAGTTGGAATCCTTCAGCCAGGGAAAAAGTTGAAAAGAAGTTTGGGCAAGGCTCCTTGGCAACCTTATTGGGCTTTCAGTACTGAAAAGGGGCCTACCTAAAGGCTGGGAAGAGACTTTTGGCAAGGGCATGTAGTGACTGGACAAGAGGTAATGGCTTTAAGCTGGAAAGAGGAGAGTAGATTTAGATTAGATATAAAGGAGATTTTTCCAAAAATGTTGAGGCATTGAAGTAGTTGCACAATGAGGCTGCAGATGCCCCATCCATGAAAATATTCAAGATCAGATGGGATGAGGCTTTGAGCAACCTGATCTAGTTGAAGATGTCCCTGCCCATGGCAGGGGAGTGGATTAGCTGATCTTTAAAGGTCCCTTCCAATACAAACTATTCTGTGACTATGTTTCTATGAATCATCCAGGTGATATTTCTCTGGAAAATCAGTGTATCTGCCAAATGTGATGTATATACATGACTCTTTCGAGTTGTTTTCTTGTCTTTGCTCTTTCCTTATACTTGACCCCTTTTCTTTCAGCCTTGGACAAACTTAGTACTCAGCACCTCTACCACCCAACCCAAGTGGAGATTGTGCAGTCCAATGTTGTGTTTGACATCAGCAGCCTGATGCTCTACGGTACTCAGGCTGTGCCTGTGAGACTGAAGATACTGCTTGACCGACTCTTCAGTGTACTGAAGCAAGAGGAGGTGTTGCATATTCTACATGGCTTAGGCTGGACACTGCGAGACTACGTTCGAGGCTACATTCTTCAGGTAGGAAATAAAGCAAAGCGCGTGTTCAAACCCAGTAAATTGATTTTTTTGTTGTTGCTGTATGGATGTAGTGATGGTGCACCCAAAGAGGTAGAAGGATATGAAGTGAATTTAGTCTGGCATGTTGAAGCCTAATGATGGTGCTGGCAAAATAAAACATTCCATTTTTCCTAAGCTAAAAAAATACAGGTGCCTTCATACCATAGTATTTATTTGTACTTGCTTATGTTTATTGTAGGAAATGCCTTAAATACTGCAAATACTGAGGTTAGCTATCTGCAAGCATGATCTGGCCATCAAAGGCAGCTGGCAAATTTTCAAGGGCTACTGTTTGACTTGGGAAACTCAAATGCAAGTCAGGAGCTCTGTCATCTTTTCTTTCCTTCTTTAGAAAAATAGTTAAAAGTGTACAGATGAAATGGGGGTTGTGATCATGACTATATTGGAAAGTATCCTTATGTATAAACAGGAGAATCCTTTTTATAATGCCCATTTTTGAAATATAGCTTTAAATAAAGTGTTGCGTGCATATTAGTTGAAATAGACAGTCAAAAGAAAAATATGTTTAACAGAAAAATGGACAGGCTTGTTTTATGGGTATGGTCATAAATATCTGTATAGCTGCTTATCTGAAAAATTTCATAATTTATTAAATTCCAAAGTGAATTTTTACATTTTGTAAGACTATTTCTGATTAATAACCTAATACTACTTATTTCTGAATTCTCTTAATTGCTGTTGACTTTGTAGGAGCTTTTCATCACCTAGAATGCATTCAGTTATTGAAGTGGACATGCCTAAAAATCTGAAAATTTTAGTTGCTGATTTATTGCTTTATTTTGCAGGCAATGCTTATAATTTTATTGAAAATATGGATTTTATACCTGCTCTGAGAAATTCTGACTCTATTTCTTAATTTGTCTTCCGGTTTCTGTACTTTGTGTGGAAGAAGTAAATTAGCTGTATGTGGATTCTGTGGAAAACTTCACCTTCTGTGCTTGTAAATATTTTCTTAGATGCTCTATATTTTGGATTTTTACAGAAAAATGTACTGAATTTTAAAACAGCCCTAGAGAAAGAGAACTAAACAGGTTTACACTTTAATATGAAATCTATTTATTTTTGTTAGGACATATGGAATGGAGCTCTTTGATTGTTTCAGGGTTCTCTCAGGCATTTTGTAAAGGCTAAGTGACTGTGACCTATTCAAATAGAATAGAATCCATTTTTTCCATTACCAGTCTAAAATTAGCATATAAGGATATATCCATCATATTTGTATAGCAGAAATCTATGATGTGTATGCTATAAATGTATGGTTAAGTATTTATACATTTTACATAAGATATATAATTAAGATGGATACATGAGAGATATCTACAGAGATATGTGCATATTGCATCATATTTTAGATTCCTGAATTCTGAATGCTATTGATCTGGAGGGCAGAAGTAATTTGATTTTTAAAGGAATTCATGCAAAAATTACATCATTTTTAAGATATAATATTAGAAATCTCTTGGTTACTAAATATGATTAATAATTAGGGGTAATATAGGTAATAAGCATGGAATGTAATTCTTTGTTTCTTATAGATAAGAAGACTGACTGAAATCAGTAGTTTTCTTGTTTTAAAGGCCGTTGAATCATGCTCGTATTGATTTTGTTTTAACTATCTTTTGGAATTATCTCAATATATGCAAGAATGGCTCGTAATGTAATTACATAGATGTTTATACAGACTGAGACTATGACCTATGAATCTGAAAGGTGTAAAGGCCTGTAATACCCCATTAGGTCACAGTTCAGTTTATCCAGCTAAAACTCAGTCACATTGTAGCCCCCAAGGCATGAATTTCGCCATTACTGTATTCAACAACAGTATATTGAATATTATGCCATTTAAATGAGAACAATTATCAGTGAAAGTTAAGGGCAGCTGTTACAGACTTGCCACATATTGACTTCATTAGCACTCGACTGTGGATTTTCTTAATGAGTGAATGAAGACCTATGATAGGTGTGTAGTCGAGCATCCCTGTTAATTTAGCTGTCTAATTTCAAAGAATCACACTCTGCTCAAGGTTAGAAAGGAGGTCATCTTGTCCAAACCTTCTGTCCAAGCAGAGTCACCTAGAACTGTTTGTCCAGGACCATGTCCAGATGGCTTTTGAATATCTCTACAGGATCTCTAGGCAAAAAGTGCATTTTGTTTCCATTAAAGCTAGAAAACTCAGTATATGACAGAAAAGGAAAATTCTTAGTAAAACATAAATGCAGAGAAACGTTGGAAAAATGAATTAAATCAATTATAACAAAAATATCTTTAAAAATAGCTCTATTGAAAGTATCTGTTATAAAGGAGAAAAGGGGTATGCATGGAAATTTGAAAGGATATGTGTAGTAACACTAGCACAGTAAAAGTGCATACAGGTAATGTCTCCTTTGGGCAAAAAGCGTTGTTCCATGAAGCTTATCATTATAGACAGAAAGACTTTTTGAGGCTTTCAGACTCAGCTTTTGCATATAGAAAACTCTGAATAAAATGTTGTAAGCATTGAACAGGAATATCAGAAGTATCAAATACCAAAACAAATTGTCCATAGTATCATGAACTATGGGACTGTTGATAGAGAAGTAACAGAATAGAAAAAGGTAATGGTTGTAACAGATTCCAGAATACTTTGTCCAGGTTCGAGTTCCAGTGTTCATTAATTAACCACAATGCAAGAGATTTGTAAAGCTGACACAAAACTTGAGTTTTATGCTTTGGGATAGTCTAAGACATCCACCTGTGCTGAATGTGCCCCCAGCATGATGAAAGTGTTAAAATATTTTAACATTTTCTCCAAATGAAGGTGTTTTGAGGGGTAGGGTAGATTTATCCACATCTAATCAAAATCAATTACTATTGTCGGATGATTTCCACAACCAACAAACCAACCAACCAACCATCCAACCAACCAACCAACCAAAAGAACCCCAACAACCAACCCCCCTGCAAGCTTCACAACTTTTTCCTTGTAACGTTTGAGAAAAAGCTTATGGTTTGCTCCACTGGAGAAACAAAAGAAAAATGGTTGTTTATTAATGCTGCACAGTGGGTGGGATTATTTGTAATACCTTCATTTGGAATAATAATGTTTCCAAATAGCAAATTAAAAAGCAGTGGGCAGAGAAAAATGCAGTATTTATGCCTTCATTCAGTGGACGCATTAATAGAGAGCAGGAAGTCAAGGAACCCTGAAGCCGCAGAGGTAATTTGATAACACCGCCTTTCACATTTGGGCACAGTCACAATATTGCCAGTAATGGCTGAAAGGCATTAAGACCTGGCAGGATTCTCTGGCCTCCGTGCAATAAATCGAGTTTCTAGTGAATAGATGCCTATCAATGAAGTGTTGGTCACCAATCTCATCAGACTGTCACTGTTTTAGCAGAGAAGCTGTTCTCTTATCTTTAGAAATGATTCTCAAAAAGTTTTTATGGCATAGAGGAACATTCTGGATTGTGTTTCCTCCACAGGAATTCAGAGTGCTTCAGATTTTAGACTTGTTTTTTTCTGCCTCAAGTAACTAATTTACTGTATTTGGTATCGACCTGTAGGTGGTTAGTGAGCCTGTAAGTTTTATCTTTTGGGAACACTTAACTTCTCATGTCTTTTACATGACAAAAAATTATTTTTGTCAAAAACAGTGGGTGTTTTGGGCCAGATACTGCACATGATACTCAAAGAGATGCATGTGATAGTCGCTCTATTGATTTGAATGATGTTACTTTTTCTGTAAAGAACAGCTCAACTGTGAGTCTCCAACACTGGTTTAATTCCAGCTAAGCTGAGAGAAGAGGTAACTTTGCCAGCTGTTGTATGATCCACCAGAGATCACAGGGTTGGGGAGAATACTGTACCCCATCCGTTTGCTAGTGTAGCTACATGTGTAATTTCTCCCTAGCCAGGTTCTCTTTAAACAAACCAGGTTAGAAAAATCCTCCTACTAAACATGTGGAAGTTAACGCTCATTATTCTGAGAGGAAAGGGCTAGAGAGCAATTATGCCACTAGCAGTGAACAGCTGGGCTGTTCAGCTTTTACACTGGTCCAGCTGCAGAAGACAGGACACGTGATGACAACTTAGAGGCCATAAACTGACTCAGTGCAAATAATGATTCAGTGTTTTGAGTAACAGCTCAACACTTTTTTCAACTGTTTTGTGGTCAAATAGTTGTACTCTCTTAGTGTAAAAACTGAAAGTATATATTGTCTTTGCAATACAAAGAAGGAAGCAGAGGCACAGAATAGAACATTGGCAGAATTAGCAAATATGGTCTAGACCTAGGAGTCACATTCTTATCATCATGCCCTTGAAAAAAGTAGATTAGTCAGTAGCTCATAAGCAATCTCTTAGCTATCAGACTCTCTGGTGCCGCTCACAGCTAAGAGAAATTTTTAAAAATAAAAAACACGGAACAAGGTCAAAACTAAAGCCAGCTGAAAGACTATGGGTATTATATAGGCCCAAAAGGAGACTCACTCACAAAAGTTTGTGTACTGGACACTGCATGGGGAATCACTAATCCTAAATGAAGGTCTTATCTGTAGCAAAATCAATGCTGAAAAATTATGAAATTCAAAATTATTGGATATCATTTTCTACTTTGGGAAAATTGGTGTAGTCTTCCAGTGCTTGTTCTGTAGTCCTAAAGCAATTGTTAAGCAAGAAGTCAGCTAAGAAGGTATGCTCTCAGAAGGTATACATGGTACAGGGCAGAGAGTGGGGAGGTGCTGGCAGTTTAAGACATTTTTTCAAAAAACCAAAATCCCATTGACTAAAACAAACTCATTGAAATTATTAAATACACAGCAGTGCTTAACCAATTCAGTTTTGAGATTTTAAAAGAAAAATTAGCTATATGCATATTCAAACTGCATGCTCACCTATATTGATATATATGTATCAGCATATATATAACTAGTATTGTCATTTATATTTGACAGTTTCTCAAATTTTTGTAAAACATGGTTTCTCTTGGTAGTATAGGTAATTTGGTTTCTGTAGTAGTTTACCACCACTAATTTGTTAATGCATACCATTTTTACATCCAGATTAAATGAAGGTATTTGGGTAAGGGCCAAAGAAATAAACTTGAGCATCTTTAATAATATCATTCCTAATTTATTTTCTTTTCTTTCTCAAAGTAATCCCTTAGCAGTTCACTTTCTAAATATTAACATATGCACAGATAGAAATTGCTTTACTGTTCTTAAACTTAAATATTGCCCACCATTGGCTTTTCTGTGGAGGATTTCAGAAAAGGATGGGTTCTGTTGCTCTCTAACCTCTTTTAGAGACTTTATAGAGTCTTAGCTTTTCTGTATGAAATCATTTGCCTTTTAAGATCTTTGAACTTTTGCTGTAGAACCCAAGTGCAAGGACTATCTAATTTAACAGCTGGTCAAAAAACCTCCAATGCTTACACATAAAAAAACGTTAGAAAGAAAACAAATAAAAAGAAGCTCTGATATGAGCTTTTGCAATGTAGACATGGAGTGTCAGGTTACTGTAGTGATGATATCATACTTTCAGTTTAATGTAGTCAGCTGTCTATAATCATGAGTCACACAAAGTTTCTGTCAGGTTTTTTTTCCCAAGTACTGTCAGGTGATTTTTACTGTTTTTGTCTCTCACAACAAAAGCATCATTAAAATGTTGGTATGCTATGTTATTTGTTAAAGAAAATTAAGAGAAATATTAAATTATGAAAAAAAATGTGATAAAAGTTGACTGCTGCAACTCAGCAAATGTTAATTGACAGTTACATATATGAATAATAAAAAAGAGAATTTTTTTGTGAAGGTTTTGTATTTATTTTATTGGCATTGCTTCCTCATTGGTCTATTTGACAATACCTTAATTAATACTTTACACTCTTTTAGCTGAGGCCACTGGAGGGTTTCCATGCTATTTAAAGAAGCAGTCACTTAATGTTTCCATGCCTCTATGAGTAGCATGCCTTTTTTACAAAAAAACCCAAATTTGTAAAACTGATGCAGATAAAGATTAAGAAGTTTATCTGGTAAAGATTTTAACAAAACCAAAGTACAAGGTAAGTCTTTCACATACAAGATTGTGTTACTCTTAATGACTGCCACCCACATTTAACTATTTGATAATGAAGAGAGTTACCCTTTTACAGATTAATACATTTTTTCAGCTTTGTTAGAGACAATTCTGTCTTGTGTTTTCTTTTCTTCCTTGTAGTTATTGTTAACACATGAGTGTTCTTTAGTTCTGATGTTTTTCAACAGGGGCTCTCAGAGCAACCAAGACTCAAAGCTGGGTAACATTTATCCAGACATCTAGTCCTGCAGTACACATGGGATTTAAAAGTGTCTATTTTGTATGTGCTCTGCCTGTTTCTTTTTCTTTGAGCCTCTCTCTTACTTCCTTCCTCTTTTTCCACTCCAACTTCCTTATTCTTTTGTCATTGCCTCCCATTTCCCCCCTTTTTTACTTCTTCCCTTCTTCAGCCTCACCTTAGTTTCATTTCCCTTGATCTCTGATTTTGCCTCTTTAGCACAAGAAGATGAAAAGGATCTGTTAGATGTCCATCTCCTGAGTGTTCTATTCCTCCCATGGCATCACTGTATGCTAATATTTGAAACTCTGGAAGAGTTTCTCTTCTCCCCCGTCTGTCAGTTTAGTATGACTCCCCTACACGTCTGTGGAACAGAGATTCTCTTCTATGCCCCTTCCTCTTTTGTATTCTTCTTAGCTGTTCTAATCTAGGTGTGACTATTCTATCTTTACCCTAAACAGAGGGTGGAAAAAGCTCAGATAAACCTTAAAAGACTAAAAAGAGAGATAGAAAGCATTGTTGTGTGTTTGAGCAAAGCAATGCTACTTGTTCTGTAGTGTAAAGTACTTTCAGATTTTCTCTGTATCTGCACTATCTTGCCTAACATCTCTCTGATGCTTTTGGTGCTGTACCTCTAATAGCAACATTATTGATCACACTAGTACTACATCAGGATATTTATCATGGTTCACACTTTAACCAAGCAACAACAGAAATAAAGACCAGTTTGATGACACTTTTGAATGCCAGCAGGACAAGTTACGTGACAACAGATGTCTCAGTACATGCAAAGATCATTGAGTTTTCCAGAATATGTGCAGCTGGAGAGCTGTGCTATTGCTGCTCTGTGTCTTGCATCTTGCAAGGGTAATGAAGCAGAGGGCTGTATAACCCCTGGTGATCAACAGCAGTATACATCATGCTAGTTCCTAATGACTACTATGAAATAGTTAGCCTTTATAGCCATAGTGCTTCACATTGCTCAGAAATGTAAAGGTGGCCGTTTAATGGAAAACATTTATGGCTGCCAGTCAAAAAAAAAAAAAAAAAAAGGGAGAAAGAGAGAGAGAGAGACTTTTGTGTAGGTGTGTTTGTTCTATCTGGAATGTGTACTGACTGTTTACAGTACTAGGGGTGATCCTACTAGCTGTGATACTACTGATGTACTTTTCACACAGCTAATAGACTGCAGAGCATGGAAATGTCTGTTACTGAAGGTCTGTCAGGCGTGTGCCAGGACCATGTGTGCTTGCTTTTTAAAATGGAGCAGAAAATCTCTTTACCTGCCAAGGCTTGAGTTCATGATCCTGTGTCTCTCTTGTGATAGTTGATGAAATCACAAACACCCAAAGCAGAGTGAAGAATGAAGGAGGTGGGAGGAATAGTTCATTCCCTAGGCTGTTTTAGGTGTGAGTGATGCCATCAAGCATTTCAGAAGAAACAGAGCCCTGAACTTGGATCTTGGCAGGTAAGCCAAGGAGGAAACTATTTCCAGCTTTCTTGCTTCAGAATGTGGTTGAATTTTTATTAACCATTTATGATCACAGATCCTTCTCCCTCAAATATGTATGAGTGTGTGTGTGCGTATGTATATTTATGCATAGATGCATGTACCTTCACAATCTATAAATTGCATTTATATTTTTAATAGATTTTGATTGTGTGTGTCTTTGACAAGAATCTCTATGTTTGAGATTGGTTCTCTGTGGATGAAGGGAGGAGAGATAAATGCTTTCCTTGTAGTCTGGAAAATCACTTTTCTTGCTGAGAATGCCATGTTGAAGCCTCTACCAGAACATATCCTACACTATGTCAAACAAATGACCACTGAGTTGAGGACAGGATCTTGGGGTTACTGTTCACCTCAATTTTCTTGTGGGAAATGCAGTGACCTGTTACAAAATAAAGAAAACAAAAGGGCATAAAACTATTGATTGAAGAGAAATATGTGTGTGTCTGTGAAGGGGAGTGGGTTGTGCCGAGAATCCGAGGAATTTACATAATTCTTCTCACAAAAAGCAGCTCAGAGATTAGAACTTCTGCTTTTTATAGGCAGAGAACTTTTTCTTTGCAGAGAACCTAGGGGTGAATTCAAATCATGGTCCTGGAGGTGATAAGGTTGTGATATTAATCATTCAGCTACACATCAATAAAGATTAACTCAATCAGAGAGTATGGAGTCCAGACCATGACACTTAAATGGATTTAAGACTATTTTTCCAGTCTATAAACCTCTTGCTTCAAGTTTAGATGTGGTTTTGATTGTCTGTGTGTCAGCCCTGACTTCAGGCACTTAGGAAATTTAGGTCCACAGACATTTAGGAATCAAGAAGGGCCACAGAGAATCAAACTTGTCATCTGTCCAGCATCAGTTGATTTACTGTTTTTCTTGAAGTCCAAGGGATCTCAAGGGGACTTTTTTCCCTTGCAGCACTGATCTTTCAATGAGGTGCTAGTGCCTGTCCTGAGCAATAACAAGGAATAACAGTGAAGTGTGAGTGACTCTTATTAGGAGGGGTAAATGTCATGAACACTTACTGTTGCCTTCTAGGCAGTAAGAGGACAGCACTGAATGTAGACAGACAATCCCCTTTTACTTATCAAGGTACATTTTGATTCTAATGAAGTCCCATATTTTAATTAAGAAATTTACTTTTCTTTCCTGTGCCAAAACATCTTCTCTGATTCGCCTGTCATTTTGCACCATGTTCTAGAATTTTGAATACTTAGCTTGAATCCAGGAAGTGTGTAATATTCTACTGGCTTTAATATATTAGAGCCAGTAGAATAATACACACTTCAGATTGATTTTTGTGCTTCAGATTGATTTTTTTCTCCTCCCCCACAGCTTTAACAAAATGTTCTAATCATCCCAATTTATACTTGGATGTTGTTAATTAATGTTTATGAAGTGCTTTGAGATCCTCTAATGAAATAGAACGTGTAATTATGATTATTCTTTAGTCAAATTCTAAAACATCACCATCACTGGAACAGTAATTTCAGTATTTTTTTTTTTAATAATCTTTTTGTCAAATAGAAGAGAAAGATTCTGTTTCATTAGTTCATTTTTATCTTTTATAGTAGGGTAAAGTATGTCTTTTTCTATCCAGTCTTGGTGGATTCTTCATGATGAATCTTGCCAGAATTGCACCCTAAAGTCTTGCATTCCATCTGCTGGAAGGGGTGTGGAAAAAGCGTGTGGAAACCTCTGTTCCTGACTGGTAGTTGTCTGCACAGAAGGAAGTAATTTTTTGAAACTGCTGGCCCAGTATATTTCAGCTTGCTGAATTTGTTTGTATCTCTATAGCTTGAGCAGTGATGTAGATATGGTAGTAGAATTAACATAATTAAATTTTTATCCATGCATTCTGGATTATGGGTATCCTTAAGTTGTGTCCAAGTTGACATATGGTGCTGACAAAGAGGAATAGAAGAAATAAGGCCACTCATCAGCTTGCTTTTAATGTAGCTTATGTTGCACCAGGCTTTCCATTAAAATCTCTCAGACAATTTAGAAGTAGCTAGGGCAATGCCTGGGAAAACTTGCTCGGTTCATACTGAGTATGTAATGTTGTGATCCACAGAAATGCTTTCGTCCAACCCATCTCTTTTAGAAATTTCATGAAATAAAACTAAGTATGGGGCTAAAGAATTTAACTAGTACTAATTTGGTTGCTTTCCATGTGGGAACTGGTTTCCTCTTGATAGGAGCATTTCAAACAGTACCATAGGATGCAAAACAGAGCTCTTCTCTCTCATTTGTAGGCTCAAAGGGTTGTGAGGTAATGCATATAAGACCCATGACATTAATTTTCTGCCACAGCTGGAGGCAGAGATATGTTTCTTGGTACAAAAACTGTGAGGAGTTAATAAGGCCTGTAGCAAATTGCTCGCAGTATTGTATTTGTTGTGAGGCTGTAGAGAACCTGGAAGTTAGAGAGTGTAAGAATCTCTTCTGGGACAACTGACCAGCAGATGTGTGGTTGTCCAGAGATAGAATAGCAGCCAGTTATGGTGTTCATGCAATCTCAGACCTAGTCATTTCCAGTCTTCATTTGGGAGTTGTGGCATGAGAAGCCTGTGTTCCCCCAGCCACATATGGCTGGCAAATTGATTGTACAGGATGAGCCAAAGTGTTTTAGTTTCTTTGGTTTCTTGGTGAATATTAACCTGCAGGATGAAATAGTTCAATGAACATATAGTACCTTACCACAGAACTGATTATTATAAAACCTTAGCATAGAATTGATTATCAATGTCTAGATTTGTTTGGCGCACAAGAGAAGTACCAGTGCAATGGAAAATTTTATAGGCTTCAAAGCCTATAGAAGAAGAATTAGAAGAATTTTAATGTCAATCCAGTTTGAGGTACTTAAGAAGTCCCTCAACCTGAAAATTCAAAATTAAATTATACATATACTCCCATGCCTGAATAATAACTTCAGAAACATGGTATAAATTTCCAGTACTAGTTACATCAGTCTTTGGGTGTGTGTCTGTAAGGCTTTCCCCCACCACCAGTTTGCTTTATGCTGTAGCACTCTGTAAGTTCTTTACTAAGAACTTTACCACTTTTGCTTCAACACAGTGTTTACCTTCAGTTCATACAAGATAATTGTGTTAGAATTGTGGCTACTGCACTGTAGAAAGTCCCTCCTTCTTTATTTCTTTGCCTTTATCTAGCTGTTCAAATGATCAGGATTTGTATAAAAATGGTTTTTATAACTATTTTGAGATTAGTTTAAGATATGGGAAGGCAAGTCCTTAAAATCTGTGAAGTCTCTGAATGCTTTTTCTATGTGGCCAGATAGAAGAGAGAGATGCTGAAGAAAAAGCAACACATCTCTTTTGAGGCACCAAAGAAACTACTGTAGAGAAGCAGGGAGGAAAGTTAGAAAGATGCAAACCAAAAGAGTTCTCAGCTTATTGTAGAGTTATAAAGCCATAACAAATTAATCCAAATATAATTTGTTACCCAGAGGACTGCTCAGACACAGTCATAAAGTGGTTGCTGATTTAGCAAGGTGTACAATAACCTGTCTAACTTTATACAGTTAGTACCCTTGTCTTCAACAATCTTCTATTGACATATTTAACGTAAGCATATGCTTGTATGTTTTTCTGAATTGGGGTCTTAGTGAATGTATGTAGGTCAGCTGAGGTCACATAACAGAACAGAAAAAGTTCTTTTCCTGTACACAATGCTGTTTTCTTGAAAAAAAATGAAGAGAAGGTTGTAAGAACTGTACAAGAAAGTATATTTCAATTAAAATTTGTAGACTTCTAAAGATTCTTTCTTTATTGTTAATTGTTTTCACTGGAGTAGACTCCATCTATTTCTTCACAGATATGTATTACATCTCTCAAAACCAATCTGTGGATTGTTTATGGCATGTTATAACAATGGAGACTCACTAATAAAGAAGATTCTCTCATCTTCAGGTCTCCAAATCAGTTTTGGCATTTCCCATGATGTCTAGAGCCTCCTTAAAGCCTCCCTAAAGATCTTAACTTCTTTGGTCTAGGTTGCTCCTTCTTTCTTTCTTTTCTTCCCCAAGCTGGAATTTTGTGGGGTGGGTGCAAAAATAATGGTGAGCACAAGGCTCTTTCCCACCCTGCTGTCCCCTCCCCAGTGTCTGTTGGTCAGCTCCCAATTCCTTTCCCTCTAGCTGGATGGCTCCAGGCCACCCTGGAGCACAACTCTGACTCTGGCTGCACAGTAAGCCAAGACTTTGACCAGCCTGCTAACCTGATTACGTAGTACATACAAATTAAGGTATGAGTTTCTGTTCCATTTGAAATATGTGGACATCATTTACCAAATACCTTCTGTGAAAAAGAGGAGGAGGCTTGCAAAAATAGTTGAAGTACTTGTTAATACATGATGAACTGGGGTAGCATGAGGAACACAACAGATCCAGAATCAACTACAGGGAAGGGAAAAGTCCTTGAATGTTACATTTCAAACAAATTTTGTCATGTTTGTTTGAAACTAGCTCTCCTTCCTAGCATCCTGGCTTTTTATTTCTATTGGCAGCTTATCCTTTGTGTCACTCAAAAACTTATAATGAATCCATAAAAAACAAATAGTACTGCATTTTTTTTGGAGGTAAAAAAGGAGACCTGCTTTGATGGATGGACTTGGTGTGTGGAGCTGAAAAAAAATACAGTGTTCTGTATAATTCTTAGAGCATTAATTTTGACCCAATAATATGATAAATAATGTAGACTGATAAAAAATAAACACACTCATGGTTTGCACCATAGGCTTTATAGTAATTTTGTGACTTTGTTTGTTTGTTTGTTGGTTTGTTATTGCTGAAAGGTAGCCTACAAAACCTTGAAGTTATTCTTTTTGCATTTACAGTTTTTAAAAATAAGTTACAATTTTACTTTTTTGGACATGATAGCAACAGGCACTGATATCTCCATGCAAACTTGGGTATCAAAACACAAGCTTCTAAATTCATAGACCTACCCCTAAAGAGAAATTAAATAAATTGATACTTCAATTTACGTCTATGAATACAGGAAAGTCAATTCTCATTCAGAGGAAAACTGCTTGTAACCAATGGAAAAAACTTGTGCAGTAAGGCACTGTTTAATTGAAATGTAGAGATCAAAACTAAGCTCACCTTGCTCACTGTAAATTCCATGCTTTTTGACAGTAAAGCATAGGGAATTAACTTTTCAAATTTCACTCTCTGAAATATGACTTAGACTTCCTATGCCTTTGGACTAGGTCCTCTAGCATGCGACTTTTAAGCATAAAAAAAATTAGAAGTAGGATGGAAGAGAAACAAGGATTTAATCAATATCTAGGGAAATCAGTGTAGTATTTTCAGAATGATACTAATGCCAAAGTCAACTATTCAGTTCCTGAATCTTTTACTAAACCTTTAAAAATGATGTCGTGTTTCTTTTATGCTCAAAAGTTGTGTGAAAAGCAGTTTCTGCAAAGCATAGTATTTAATAAAAATAATGATCATTTATAAAGATAAAATGTAACTGTCTCACTTGCTTTGACAATATATTTAAGTATTGATTCACAGTGTGAGAAGTTCAGACACTGAGGAATCATAGCAGCTTTCCATAAGAACCAGAGTGAAACAGAAAAGGAGAAATATTTAAATATTATGAATATCAGAAAGCAAATAATGAGTAAGTTTGACTAATATCCCATCCACCCCCAACTCACACATGCAGCGGACTATTTGCCTTTTAGTGATGTTCATTTTGGAATGCCAAAACTGAAAGATTTGGATGAAATCCTGAAAACAGTTACAATGCTGAATCAGTTTCTGCCTTTATATTTTAAAGTCTTAGAAGCCTTTTGAAGTGTGAACCTTTTCTGGCTCACATATCTCCCTCCTCTAGAGCATGCAAGAGCACAGTGTCCCTATGGCATAGAAATGAGAAGAGGCAGTATCCATAGATATAAACAGTTTTCTCTCTTTACCTTGGAGGAACGCAGCTGTTGCTGACTAGCCTTCTTTTTTTCTTACCATTTTGGAGTCTGTGTGAGACTCTATTTCAAGAAAAACTGAATTTCAAAGTTTTAAGCTTAAGACTTAACATTTAGTTTGTTAATGCTTTTCCTCATTTTTTTCCCTTTTCTTTTTCTTTTTTTTTTTCTTTTAAGATTAGTCATTTGGCACATTTTTTTGCAGGGAAAAGGTGTCTTTGTTCAGATATCTAGTGGGTGATTTCCAGCCTGGGCTTTGTGCAAACCTAAAAGTCAGTGAACCACCTGCTTATTGTCTTGGGACCTGGCTGGTCTTGCAGGTATTTAACTCTTCTACTGCATTAAAAGCCCACAAGAAAAGCCATCAAATTATTTCTTAGGGTTTTTCCTTGCATGTAAGCAGTTACTGCAGAGACATATCTTTGCAATGGAATAGGAAAGGACTAAAAAACAGTTTCTTTCATGATTATGTTCACATTATGAAAATATTTCCAAATTCCTGGTTGGAGGGAAGGGTGTTTGTGTGTTTGGGGGTTTTTATATGTTTTGGGGTTTTATTTGGTTTGTATTCCCTGCTTCTTTTGGTGCAGAATTGTACTAGAGAAATAGATTAGAAAGGTTTTTGTTCAGGCCACTCATAATACACTCAATACTACAATGCTTCATTCCTTTGGGAAAAAACTAGGTGACTATATTATTGTAGGTATTGTTAAAACATTATATTTTAAGCTTAACAATGTGTCTTTCAAACCTGGGAGGGGGCTGGAGATAGAAGAAATTATCTCCACAATAGAAATATATTACTTCTCATTTCAAAAGAAAACTTCTTTGAAAATATTTCTTTTGCATATTATATTTTCCCCCCATTTATTCATGTTAGTACAGGACATATTCAGCATCTGTTCTCTTCCAAAAGCCCTCAGGAAAAATCAAAAAGCTGTTCTTGCAAATTCATCATTATTATTAAGAACCATATTTCACCTCATGGTTATCTCAGCCCTTCTCTCACTCTTATCTGCACTCTGTGATGACATTGCCTACTTGAGCAAGGCATCGTTCCAGCCTCGTCTCGTCTCTCCCACCTTAATTTGTACCGATGCGTTGCAGTTTGGTGACAGGCAGTTGTTCGTGCTTGAATAACCCAAGATTTGAATTCTACAGTTTGTGGCATCCATGTAATGCTTAGCAGTGGGTACAGCTGTTAACTATTCGCTTATAAATAATCTTTTTCCCCTCTCAACCTGTCTCGCAGGTAGTGTACCTGTCACCATTAATAACTCATCGGTAGCTCCCCAGTGATTTGGCCCATCACTTGTCATTCACAGTGGAGCACTGCTCCTGCCTGCTATTGAAGCTCACATAAACTCCTTCAGCTATTCACTCATCCCAGCAGCTGTGCTGTTTCATATTCCTGACTTGTGGGAAATTGTGCTGATGGTTCCAGCGCTAGGCAGCTCAATTGTCCCCTCTCATCGCTGACTGCACTCCAAGCCTTGCCTTCAGGAAGTATAATGTTGTCTGCTGCAGACAGTGAGACACCTTACAAACTGTCTTAAGTCAAGTCTCACTCAGCCACGTTGATTTTACTGAAAGTGTAAGCCTGGAGTTAGTTTGAAGTATTATATGTAGTAAGTATGTGCACACCTCCATTTAATGCTAAAAGGTTGGTCTTACTCTTTCTTTTTACTGAGGTAGTACCCTCAGTGATGTCCATCCTCCACAAATCTGTAAAAAAAGACAGCTGAGACTGTACCATCTACCTATATAGTGGAAGGGGAGGGAAGGTAGAACTGAGTTTGGTTGCCACCTGGTTATAAAAGGTTACGTTTTTACTCCATTTCTCTGCATAACAGAATACTGTTAACCCTTTGAGAATAATATGCTTCCTTTCCTAAGAAGCTCTGACTGGGGAATTTACTGTTACCTGATCCTCTTCCATAGAAGAAACTTAACTGTAAGCAGTCTGGTGAACAGGAAATCATTAAGGTCAAGGCAAAAAAGAGTCAGGTCCCATGATCAAGGGTAGTGCTTTGGAGAGGTGCTCTGAATTGATACCAAGGTAGTTGCCACATTACTTTTTTAGCTGTTGGATAAAGACAGTTTCTGCTTTCCTTATTTCCTAAGTAGAAACTGGGACAAAGCAACTTGCACCGTATAACAGCATTAATATGGTGTTGTTTGGAATATTGAGCCTTAATTATTTGCTAATGTAAAGTCACTTGCAAGAGTACTTGCCATAGTACTTTCACATCTTTCTTTGGGAACATCTTTCACTCAAACAGGTTGTCCAGGGCCTGATCCAACCTGGCCTTCCAATAAATCAGTAAGAATCACACTTTTTTCTTCAGGACTGGCACCAGTGGAGTGCCTTGAGCAAGGCATTATTGGGAGAAAATGCCTGTATTCATTTGAGTGGTGATTAAATGACAACTCTTAGAGGGAGGCATCCCATGCAAAGAGACCTGAAGGTGGAATACTCCTTCAAACTCTTTGTAACAGTCTAAACCACTGATTCTATGGAGGCACATTATTAATCAACGAGCACCACTGATTCTTCACATGTGTACTTAAGACTTTTCATCTGGGTTACAAATTGAGTGATAATATCCAGTGAGGAACACTAAGTTAGCAGAATTAACTTCCCTAAAGTAGCACTTCAGTGAGGTGAACCAGCAGTGGAATATTTGACCCCTAGTTATGGCATCTTTTAATACTCATTATCCTACCAGGTAATGAGTATTGCTGACTTTATTGGTTTAGGTGCAAAGCCCATCGAAGTCGCTGGGAGCAATTCCACTGCAGGCAGGGAATCACCACAGAAGGCAGGTACCATTTCAGACGTTATTTGAGGATGCAATGTAGGCAGTGTGTTGAAGTGATCCTGGCCAAGTATGAAAGGGGAACTTCACCTTGTGAAGAACTGGCATGGAACTGCCTTTTGGGCATCAATATAGTGGACTGTTCGCTCTCATGGGGTTGCTGGCTAGAAGCCTTTCTTTTTGTTGAAATAAAAGCTTCTTCCTCACAATTAATTATTAAGTGTTCCAGGGCTCTATTATATATTTATATGTTCTTGAGAGCTCTTCTCTTACATGTGTTCTCTCTCATTGGTGTTATAATGTTGCTCTGATAGCTGTTCACTCGCTTCATTTCTTTCTGTCAGTTTCTGGTCCTGTCACACAAAAGAGAAGGATGCTGTATTGCAGAGAAAATCATGAGACCAACAAGAGCTGGAGGCTCATAGATAAATGGAACACTCTAACACTCTTTTATATTCTAACAAAATCAAATTCTATTTTGATTTGGAATATTTAGGTCCACTTTAAATTTTAGAAATGTTTTACCTTACTGCAGACCAGCTACAATGTGTTGTTTTGTGGATCCCTTTAGGTTCAAAATGCCTTCCTAAGTTTTTGGCTCCAGTTGTTGTTTGGTAAAGAGAAAAGTGCCTGTATCTATTTTTTTTACCAATATATTTTCTTTTTTACCTGCCTCTCTGTCACATCTTTAATTTTTCTTGCACCTCTGTTGATGTGAGGTGCAAAGATTTCTCAAAGAAATCTTCAAATGTACACACATCCACATGCATCACATTGACTCACAGTCTCCTCTGTTTCTTCAGGAGCTGCTCTCACAAACCACTTAGGCATGATTTCTCAGACAGTAATGTATGCTACTGGTTTGCTCTATTGCTCTCTTTCTTTGGTTTGAAGTACTTGCTTTCTGCTGGACACAGTGGGGTTAAAAAAAAAAAAAAAAAAAAGGTTAGTGGTTTGGCACTTTACAGCTGCTTCTCAGGAGAATATAAAGTGCTAGTGGATCAGGTCCAAACCAGTGGATGTTTAAGAGAAGGAGAAAAAAAAACCTAGCTGAAGAGCAACATTCTTGTGTGACTTCGTTACCTTCTGTTGTGTTAAAAAAAATTGTTTTGCTTTACAGTTTTAAACACTCAAAAAAAAGTTAGGAACACCAAATGACCCCCAGGCCCATTGGCTCTCCAGACTCAGTTTATCAAGTCTCCTCCACCTTTTTGCCTGTAAAAATCCAAAGTGAAGTGTGAAAAGCATCAGAAAGTCTCATTTGTGCCAGTGCAGCCTTTTAGTCGCTTGCCAGCACCTTCATTTCTTCATATGTTTCTAGCTAAGGTCTAACATGGAACAAAAACCCGACAGCAATAGAGACCAGATGCCAGTATTTCTTCTCTGTCACTTGGCTGCTGAGCAGATGGAATTTATATCAATCGGGCATGCTAGGAGGAAGAGGCCGTGGCAGCCAACATGTGGAACTGGGGCTGAGTGACATTTTTGCTAATGTTTTGTCCTTGTAGAACATTATGCTTCCTCTTTGCTTATGAGCTGTGGTTTTCCTGACTCAGACGAGGTTCCAAGCCCAGCTGGAATGGTTGTCTGCCCACTGCCCCCCCTTTTAAGGGAGTGCTGGGAGCGATGGAGGAGTGGTGGGGCCCTGCACAATGGAGCTCTTTATAAAAATACCTGACATCTGCATGCAATGCACCAAATCATCTTAGCTGAGCGCAGAAATTCACTGGGCATTACCAATCACTTTTTGTCTGGTTTTGTATGCTTGTTTGATTTATATAATGAGTGAATGCCTCTGGCAAAGGAGTACTTTGAGCATGTTATTGGACAGGAGCAATTTTCCACGAGGTATTGTCATACATGGTCTCAGAGTAAGAGTATTAAAGGAAGGGGAAAAAAAGAAAAGAGAGAGAGAAAAAAAGAAAAACAGGCTTTTCCTTTCTGTTTTCAATCACCTCTTGTAAGAAAACACCAAAAAAGCAAAACCTTGAGACAACTTCATAAAGCATAAACTACTCCAGTACCCACTTGCTTTGGCCATTCTGCAAGCAGAGATTGTGTACTGCAAGAGCCATAGAATGAACGTTGGCACTGAAAGTTTGGAAAGTGATATGAAAGCTATGTATGCACAAAAATTAAGTTCCCAATGAGGCTTCCAAAATCAGCAAAGAAACAAAGCAACAGGAGGCAGTTTGTTTCAAAAGCAGGAGAAACAAAAATGTTGTGGAGGGCTTGCCACAGTGTTGTGGTTTCTGTTCTAGCTCTGAAACTCTTGCTCCTCCACATGAACAGTGTTGGTATTAGTAGAGAGATTCTTGTGAGTAAGGATCTGCACAGTCAGACTTCAGTGCCAGGAGTTTATGGTTGTGCCCAAGTTAAATGGTTTATAATCACTTGTGCAATTACTTCTAAATCAGGTTTAGATTTACATCTCATAAAAGTAAAATAAATGAAATTATTTGGGCACTTTAATTTGGCAGAAAACGTTGCAATCTTTAAAGGAGGAGTGATGAAGGAAACACGAGCTTTTGAATCCCTGAAGACTTCTGTTTGACCTGTGTGTCTCATCCTAAACTCTCCAGCCAGCCAGCCTCCCTTCATCTGAGAATGCCGCTGTAGCTTGTCAATTTCTTTTCTGATTCATCTGGAGGGGTCACTAGAGAGTTGGTGTGAGGTGGAACCTCCCCTGTCATGGTGTGAGTGAGTTGTCTGAAGGCAGCTTTGGACTGGTTTAGAAATGAAGGGCTGAAGGCATCTTTGAACTGCAGCCTTGTAAGTGCTATAAAGCATTTGCTTTCTGATTGAACTGCTATTTCATCCTGGAATTTTGCACAGGTCTGATACTTTGTGTACCAGCCCTGCCAGTTACATGGAATCTAAGACATTTCACAAATCAAGTCAGGTAACAAGTCATCATGTTTTACATTTTTGGTGAATATGAATTAAAATATCTTTCTTTTGTAAGGCAAAGTGCTGTATTTCATAATAGACCACTAAAGCAATGTGTAAGTGCTAGGTGCTGGTAAGATGAACTGAATGTTGGTGCAGTCGACGCAATGCAACAGGTGGAGGCCACATGCATTTTAGGCACAGCCATATGATATTTCACTTGTCACCAGCTCAGTTATAGTCATTGTAGTATAAGCATGAAGCCCACCACCTAGAACAAATTTTTTTTTTTTTTTCTTTTCCTTCTCTTAGATGGCAGTTCTCTTTATCTAGTCAAACTAAGTCCATAATGGATAATTATTCATTTGTTATCAGGAAAGTGTTTGGTGGAGTTTTTTTGGTTGGTTGGTTGCTTGCTTGCTTGCTTGCTTTTGAGGTTTTTTTTTTTTGGTCTTTTTTAGTCATTTACGTGCAAGAACATGTAATCAATAAAACACTTTTAAATCTGATCTATAAAATGAAGCTGGAATAAATACATTACAGAATTTTCTTATGCTTTTTGTTAAGGGAGTATGCTCTGAATGCTCTGATTTTACCATTTTGAAATATGGAACAAAAAAAAATTTCTTGCAGTAAAGCCATATTAATAATTAGAATGATTTCTCATTATTTTTATCCTGTGGTGTTTGCAAGTCATGTAAGAATAGAGAAAAGAGGGGAATTTTATGATAGACTTTGCCACTAAGCTTAGAATTATTTAATTGCATTAAGGAAGCAGACTGGATGGATAACTGATTTTTCCTTGAAGAATCGGATGCATATCTTGACTCTCACCTCCTGAACTCTTGCATATACAGAGGTAAACAACTGCCATTGCAGTAAAATCCATAGTTTTTCACAAGGCTTGAAGAAATTTTTTTTTTTTTAATCAATTAACCTGTGTTTATGACAGTATGTTAGTAACAGTTTTCTGGTGCTGATTTTAATTCTTTCTGGTTGAAATGAAGAGATTAGTGCACAAGGAAATAAGACAGATTTGAGTCCCTTCCTCACATCCTTTTAAGTATCACTAGGGCTGCTGATCTTGGCTGTTATTTAATTGTATTTTGCTTACATACAGTATAAGAGAAAAATTGCCATATAGGGGTATGTAAATTGCTGATGTTTCATAACCCAGCTGAATTAGCCTCCTTCTCTCTCACATACACATGAACACACGTATCACTGTAGAACAGTACATAAACTTCATAAATCTGAATCTTATCTGAATCTGCAGCATTTGAGAGAATTGCAGGGAAGGCTGTCAGCACAAGCAGCCTGTGAAACTTCATATAGATTTGGAATACAGCTCCCAGATTTTCCAGCCGTGACATGGAAGTTCAATTTACACTCACTCTTAAGCTCTGTGTTTTGTATACGAGATGTCACGTCTCTGCTTTAGTCATGTCAGGATGGCTCTGATCAGTTTGAGACACAGTAACAAACGGGGCATATTAATACCAAAGGTGATGGAGTTGTCTTTCGTTTTCTTATTAGGGAATGGCTGCTGGTATTGTTTTTGACTCTGAGGGAACGTAACCTGGCCTTTTTATCTGGAGAAGAAAGTAAACCTTGTGGGTAATATGAAATCAAGAAAAAGAACATTTTAGAAAAACATCCAGAAAGGCAAAAAACATGCTTGAGTACTTCTAAGTGACTATTAGCAGTTGCTACTGTGCCAGCTGTTCATTCTCCATGTAAAAATACTAGATATTTAAATTTCCAAATAGGGGGAAATTCTGAACATGCATTTTTAGAGACTTTTTCAAAGTTAGTTCTAAATTTTCCTAGTTGTACCAAGCAAATAAGTCTCTGCATCAGTGTGTCTAGAATGCCATTTTCTTCATATAGCTTTGGAAAGAGCTTCATTATTAATTGTAATGCTCCCTTGCTGTGAAAAATGAAAAGAAAATTAGACTGTATGTTGTGTTAGGATTGTTCAAATGCAGCCTTTTATCTGTGTTAGTATAGCTGGCATAGCATAAGAAAGCAGTAGCATTAATGTGTCAGAGAACAAAAGTTAACAGTTTTTGCAGACTTTTTAGCAAATGGTATATGCAGCATTCTGTGTCTAGAAAGAAATCAATGCAAGAAAAACAGTGTAGTTTTTCTATCAAGAAATCCAAACAGAATGAAAACAAATGGGGCAAATGAAATGTTTCACAAATGAAAACAAATTTGTATATTTCATGGCCATATATGTAACAGAGGGGTAGTGCAAAAAAATAACAAGCTTTTTGCACTGATTCACAATTCTCTTTGTAGCCTGACTGGGTAAAAAAAAATTTAAAATCATGCTCACAGTGTTGAATATTTAACAGAAATTTGTGGCAGAGGACTGTAAAATACAGAAGAGCTCTTGTATTTACCAGGCCACCCCGAAAGGCAAGAGGGCATAAGGCACTTATAAACAGTGGCAGAGCACAAGCAATGTTGTCTTTGAAAAGTTTCATTTTTCCCTTGAATCAGCTACAGTCTCTTGCTTGAGGTCACCACAGTTTGCAATCTTTGGCAGAAGGCTTCTTCCATTTTTGGTAGTGGCAGTCTGAATTTTTTTGGAAGTGTTTTCTTCTCAAACTGCCATTATCTTCCAAACCTGTTTCATGTTATCATTGTCAGATGCTTCTTCCCTGAGTTTCTCAGAACAAAACGTTGTGTTTTCCTGGGATTGGGTTGTGGGGGTTTTTAAGCTTGGAATTGAGAGTCATATGGTTATGATTTGAGAATGTCAAGCCTGATTTTTTTTTTTTTAAGGCAGTACCTTTCTCTCTGGGCAGTGAACTCACTGCAGAAACATCAAAGGGAATGTGTGCTGTTGGATCAAGGTGATTTTTTTTCCTCGACCACATCATTGCCAGCTGTGGTGTTTATGATTAGAGGCAGGCGTTCCAGACACCTCTGAGTCCTTGCTAAGCGTCAGATCTTTAACGGGATCCATCCCAGCTGAGTGACACTAAACAGACAGCCGGGGGGAGTTGGTGGGATAGAGCAAGAGAGGAGGGGGCCTTTGGTGCTCAGTGCACTCGCCAGCCAAGCTTATAACAAACTCAGCTAATGCTAAGCTTTAGGCTGCCTAGAGGCCCTGCATTATGCCTTTCAGGACTGCTTTCATTAGCAGAGGGGATGACTAGAGCCCAGCAAATGCTGTCATTGATCCTCTCACACTGAGTGCATGGACGTGCAGCATTCAGGTCACAGCCTACTCAGCTTTGAAGCAGCTCCATTTCACACTCCTGACAGCCACATACTGCCGACATGCCAGAGCTGACACAATTCCCTCTCCGATCTGATTCTTTGCTCTGTGCAGCTAACTACATTGAATTCCCTATGGATGCTCCTTCCACTAGAAATATTAACACTTGTTTACTGATCCTGTTGACACAAGAATTCTGCAAATAGCTAGCATTTCTGATAGCAGTACTCCATTTCATGCATTCTTGGTTTTGCTGCTCCTTACTACACACTTCTAGAGAGTATTTTAACTGTGTCAATGCTAAATTGTCTCCCTGAGCAGAAAACAGGCTGCAACGTCTTCCACAAAATAAAAGTTAGAAACACAGATTAGATCCAGAGTCTCTGTTCTAAATACTTGGCTCTTAATTGGAACTTTGTAGAGGAAAGGAAGTTTCAAATCCAGCAATTAGCACAGAAGTCAGCTGGCTTGTAGTTGAGCTAGTGGTGTGGAAGCAGCTATTGTATATAGTGCCCTGGAGGCCATCCAGAATAAAGGTCACATAATAAAGGTGCTGGTTAGAGCAAAATCTAAAAGAAGAATGTAAATCAGTCAAATGTCACTGTAACAGAATTTCAAGACGGTACATTGTGCTGAAATTTCTGAATCTTTTCCAGTGCAATTGTAGCAGATTTTAAGAAGTCCACTTAAAAAAAAGCTTTACAATTCTGTTGTGTAAAGATCTTGATTCCAACAATAAGTTCCTTTTACATTTCACTGTCTTTTAATATTCCTGAGCTTATGCTAAAGCAATGGACATCCAAACCGGTACAGAGGAACTGCACTACTTTGTGGCATGTAGTAGGAGTCAAGTCAGCCATCTCAGTGTAAAATTTTTTTGGTTTGTTTTGAGTCAGAATAAACAATAGTAGCTGTTCCAATGTGAAAGAGAAGAGTTCCTGAAATCAATCAAGTTCCATTAATCACTGCAAGATGAGGAAGAAGTTTATTTGGCCACATGGTGAGGTAGTTAGGCTTTGCACATGACTTCTTATTCAGTCTTTCCTAATGGTGGTAAGCGACCCTCAAAGTTAGATACTTCGATTCAGAAAAATGTTTCCTGCAGTGTCTGGAATTAAATCTTTTCAACTTTTTTTTTTTCCCTTTTATTTTAAATTAATACAGAAAACTTGACTTCAGAAAACAAAGCCTTGATTATAAAATTGTGATTATTTTCAGAACTGAAAACCTTGGAGCTCTATTTCAAAAATACTTACAGGTGCCTTCTGCTGTCTAGCCTAGTCTGGACCTAATGAGTCAACCACTTCTCAAGAAGAACTTCAGCCCAACATATAAAATTGAAAAAATTGAGGTTATGGGGGCCATTACACCATTTCTTAGATAATTTCCCACTACCATTTTTTAGGCTTTTTTCTTTTCTTGCATTCTTTGACTAGCTTTTGTCACTTACTCAGTTCTTTTCAGTCTCTGGTAAAACATTTCTGTATTTTTTCCCTCTTATTGTAATCATCAACCTGCACAATTCATTTTTCCTGCTTTAACAAAATTTTTTTTTTTTTTCTTTTTAATAATACTAGCCTGTGAGGAAGGACATTGAAAAGGAGAGGTTTGTTCTTGTTGGTCTGCCTTCCTTCCTGAAAGAGAAGAGAATAAGTGAACAGGGTGCAGTTCTTTTACTTGATACCATACGTCCTGTCTTGTCTTAGTCACTTCTGCAACAATCTAGAAACAGCAACCTGGGGGTGCTGACAACTGTTTTCACTGGCAGGAAGCATTGGTTGGGATGCTTGGAACTACATTTGGTAAGGAGCTGAGCTGTCAAGTGACCCACATAGAAAACCTGAAGAAGTGCAATAGTTTTATTGATTAACTAATATTTCAGTTCAGCTCAAGTCTCAACTGCCTGTCCAGCATAATTATTCAGTTAAAAAGGGGAAGGGAGAGCAAAACAGCTAAATGGAAAGATTAATTGGTTTTGCAATCACCATTATTATATGATATGATTTGCACCTTTCAGATGCACTAGCAGCCCCAAGTCCCTTTGCAGAAGAGTTTGTAGTCTTCTTCCTTTTCACAGTTAATGATATACATGGAGAACTACAGGAATGCAAGACTAAATTTAGTAGTTCTTCAATAGAATAAGTTTTCAGTAGGACACACAAGTTTGTTAAGACTGAGTGAAAACATTAGTGAAAATATTTTCTTTTTACTTAGACTTGGGGCCAAGACTCCTCATCAAGCCTTGAAAAGGAGCTAAATGTGTCCAAAGATGCCTGTTAGCCAAAATTACCTTTCCCCTTAAGAATTAAAGATCTTCTTCTGCCTAAGGAGAACCACAGACCTGAATCCTTTTTTTTTTTTTTTTCACCACCATTCTTTTGGACATTCGAAGATATTTCTTCAGTAGTTTCATCCACAGCTCTTGCTTTTGGAAAAGACTGTTCAGAGGGGAAAAGAGATATTGGATTACAGCTTTGGCTAAGAAAGGAAAGGGGAGGTATAAGGTCTTAAAAGGGTTTTTTTGATAAATGAAATAGTCAGCTCACAAAAACATAGCAATAGTGTGGTGAGCATCACAAGATAATTTAAAAAAAAAAAGATAAAATTTAAAATACAAAGAAACTATGAAGAAGTTTCAAATAATTATTACTCTACAGTGAAGACTAAAAAATTGGGACTCCTTATTTATTTGTACCTAACAAAAAACATTTATCCTTACCTTATCCTTGTGACTAAACTTGAGAGAGTATAAACATCTATGAAAATTTGACTTCCCTAAGAAAGCAGATGTTTGAAAGAATCATGGCGTTTCCTTCTCTTTCCTTTCAGATTTCCTTATCTGAAAATAATTTCAGATAAATGTGTCTAATGATAATTTAATTTCAGGTGATCATATTCAACAAACCACGAGAATTCTTAGGAGAAAAAAGCTGGTAGAGAGGAAGTAGTGTAAAATATTTAAGATTAAGGAATTTGGGTGGCAGGAGAAAGGGGTGTATTCTTTGTTGACACAACTGTGTTTTTAAAGGGTTGATGAGGAACTTCGGTTTTTAGAAATCTGATGAAACACCTAGCTTTTGCATGTTCTAATTATCTCCTCTCAGAAGTAATTGAATGTAGAAGACAAAGGGAATAGGCAAAAAATTTGGAAGGCTACACATGTTGACTTCTGAAAAAGAGAATGTTTAACACTGGCATTAAGTCTCACAAACATGCCATACAAGTATCCCCTTGTGTTAACATTTCGTACACTAAGTGAGTTCTTTTGCTTCAATAGTATACAGGCTGATGGAGATGCCATAAATAACACCAGAGAAAGAACCACAGGCAATACTTTGAAGTTACTTGGCAACAAAATTTGTTTGGGCTGCTAGTGGCTCTTTCTTGAAATTTTTTGAGCTTCATATTTAGTTTAAAACCAGCAACCTATCCTTGAAAGTTATACAAAATATATATACGTGTAGCCTGTTTAGTATGTGAGTATCACACAAAGCACAATTAGAGTACATTCTAATTGTTTTCCAGTAGCCAGGAAATTCTGTACCTGAGATTGCATCTTAGCTTCAATGACCTGCCCTTGGGCACATACATGCATGATATGTTTATTGATTCCATGAGCACATGCTGGTGGTAGAGGAAGGTGGTAGTTTTGTAGTGGAGGTAGAGGAGGGTGGAGTTTTGTAGTTTGTTCATTTACTTTTTAGGGGGTAGATTTTCCTTTCTTTGTTTGTTTTCTTGTCAATAGTGGCCATTCAGTATTTGTTTTGTCCTTTTAATGGATAGTTCTGGGAGTTCCTTGGCTTCATGATTGAATTAACCTCTGGAACAGAATTATGGATTTACTTTTGGTCTTTCCTGTGTTGATCATTAAAATAGGTAGCAAGCAAATAGATAGCTCCCAAACAGTGATGATACATTTTTCCTTACTTCCTTAAATAGGTGGGGTTTTTCCTGCTCTGTAAGAAACTGAAAAGGCTTATAAAAATGTCTTAGAAAAGAGAAATATTTTTGCCCCTTCTTTTGATGTTGATTTTGCCAGATCTTCAGGAAACATAAAATGGTGTAACATTTGGTCGATTCAGAGTTTGTTTGATGTCAGTTGTGAGCATTTTGCAGACCTTCCCATTCCATTCTAAGGAGTGCAGTTCAGCTTGCCTAGCTCTGGAGATGTATGTGATAGTCCTTCCACACGAGCTGATCATGTAGATTTTTCTTCCTGTCAGGGGAAAAAAAACCTAGTCCTTCTGTAATGAGATTTCTGTTATCCTGCAGCAGATATATAAAATGACGGTTTGAGTTGTGATCTAGAAATGCCACATTTTCTGTAGGTACATGAGCAGGAGTCTATCCCACCAAGTTCTTTACCTTGTAGGTATTAGGAGAAAAGATTGCTACTCTAAATACTTCACTTCATCCCTGCCATTATTTACCTGAATCACAGAGAAAGAAGCAATCACAACAACAATCTAAAGTTACACCAAGAGCCTGACAAGGGAGGAAACGCCATGAGTGAGTGCATGCTTGTGAAGAATTAACATCCCTGTAATAAAGATGTTGCCATTTTTAAAGGAAGATACAAGAAATTCTTATCCTCATGATCTATGTGTATAGAGGAACCTTCAGAGCCACAATGCAGTTTTGTTCCATCTGAGCTTTGTCTTGTCTCTGGCATCTTCTCTCTCTTGTTCATTGTGCAAACCACTTACTGAATCTCCAACTGAATTTACTGTCCCCACCACTAGTGCTCTTTTCCAGTCCTATTTTTTCCCTGACAGCGATGTTGGTCCAAACTCCTAGTCTCTGTATTTGCCATAAATCTCATTTGCCTTGCTATCATCAGTTTTCTCTCCCTGGCTGTAAGAACAAACATTTGCAAACAACTGCCTCCTCAGCCTCAGCCACATCGGGCTGGTGCATCTTCAATTCAGACTGAAGCTTTAGGGAATGTAGCTCTGGAGTTCTAACATTGCTGCAAACAGCCTTATATCCTGGCTTGACAATACTGGAACTGGTTTTCACAGATACAACAAGGAACATACTGGCAACATTCATATAAATTGTTCAGTAAATAACAAGAAATAAATTAGCTATTGATACTGAACCTCTATTACTGCTTCCACTACTGCAGTAGTTATTATTAATTAGCCTGAAACTGACACTTGTCACAGGCCAGAAGCTCAGCACAAACGTACTCAAGGCAGGCAAAATGAAACAGATGTTTGTAACATGAAGTTCTCAAGATTTTAATATGATCACCTCCAAGGTCACAGCTACTGCTCCTGGTATCAGCTGAGGGTCATAGGTAGCATTTTTATTTTTCAATATTGTGATAAATTTCTGAGAACGACTTACTTTGGGAGTTGTGGGAGCGTTTGGGAGAGCAATAAGAAAGAAGTACAGCAGAGGTGTTGTAACAAAAGAAGGTGGGTGTCCTTTACTATGCATAAATAATAGGATTTGTGGTGTCTACACCTTAATTTTACTTCAAGACAGTCTAGCATGTGTAGATGGTACTTCCTGACTTGATCACCAGAGGTCTCAATGACCTTTGTAGCCTTTTATGACTTGGACTTTCACATGAATGAACTGTTCCTGAACAGTGACTTCCAAAATACTAGACACAACCAGTCCTTTTACTTACTTTACTTCAGGTGCCTTTCTGCTGATTCTTTTCTATTTTCTGTCTTTAGACCTTTTTTTTAACTCTTTTTTTTTTTTTTTTTTTTTTTTTTTTTAGCTTTTTTTTTAATTTTTTTTTTTTTTTTTTTTTTTTGGTCAGGCTATGGTTCCTTTTGGGTCTCCGTTAATTTTTTACCTTATGAAGAGCAGAAGGAGGTTTCATTTTCATTCCCACTGCAGAACTAAATATCAATATTCTGTTCATGTGGAAGTCTGTCCTATCAAAACATACTTTAATGCCTTTATTTTATATCTGAGAGCAAAATCAGTTGTCACTAAAATAAATTTTTTTAATAGTAGCAAATTTATCAGATGCTGAGGTTTGTTTTTTTTACTGCTGAGGCTTCACTAAAATTAAATTGTTACACCTGACATTGTATGTGGTCTTTGGCCTTCTAATAGCTTTTTGGGGTTTTCAGGGTTTACTAAAAATGGAATACAGGTTTTTTTGAGGTACTAGAAATCCTAGAAGCCAAGGAAGTTCTCCCTATTAAAAAAGCTTGCACTTTTTTTTGAGCAACGTAACGAATTGATGAAGAAATCTTGTTTTATAATTTTTCCAACATCTAAACTTTGCTATAGAGTTTTTACATGTAGGTTCTGCATTTAACAGTTGGCATTATAAATCCATAGAAGATAACTTTTTAATTATATATTAGCTTGTATGGCATTATTTTGATTTTGTGGTCATACATCTTGATCATCCTGTGTTACTGAAAGAACTGTTTTCTGCTTATTTCAAACTTAATTATTTAAATTATAGTAAAACATTACTATAACGTCTATGTTTATGTACTGAAATAAATTCATGGGCTTTGGCTATGCTGGCTTATTAGAGGCCATGTTAGATTATAAAGAATGGAGAAATTATCATGCCTTGCTCACTGCTGATCTTCTGTGCTGTACTTAATCAGTTAGATATGTTGAAGGGGACAGATAATT
The DNA here is from genome assembly GCA_013397555.1 of Urocynchramus pylzowi. NCBI lineage: Eukaryota > Metazoa > Chordata > Aves > Passeriformes > Fringillidae > Urocynchramus > Urocynchramus pylzowi. Next base: position 127,081 of record VZRH01004172.1, on the reverse strand, counting down.
TTGAAAATAATGTATTTAGTTTTGATTCTTTCAAAAAAACTGTACAACACTGAAAGAAATATCCTGTCTCAAAAAAAAAAGGGGTTTTATAGGTAGGGTTACATTACATTTCAATGAGTAACTGCCATGTGTAGGCACTCAGATGGCTAACAGGAATAGTTTTGAAAGGGAGGTACTGTTTTCAGGAGGCAAAGTTTTATAATGAAAAATTTGGTCAATTTACTTTAGTTGGTCAAATATTGGCAAGCAGTTTTTAGTAGTTTAAATATTAATAATCATTAAAATAGTGTTCTAAAATATGAACTATTTGTATTTAAAATTCTGTGCATAAAAAGTCCCTGAATTACTAGTGAACTACAGGCAGCACTGAAAAATACAGTGCCACTGTGGCCAACATACCAGCTTCCCATTCCTGGTCTGACATGGATCAAGATTGCAATGATTTGTCCATCTACCACAGGCTTGTAGGAAGCACATCTCAGGATTTCTTTCACCACCTCTCCTGTGAAATCATATTTGGGAAGAAACTATGTCTTGAGTGGAGCCTATTACATTTTTAATCATTATGAAAAGCTTGCAAAAATAGGAGCCAGTCATCTCTCAGTGCCCAGGACCCTTTCTAGTGTGGCTCAGGCATTACAGAAGAAGCTGCTTACCATAGGTGTAGTAGGATCTTGAACTGTGAAATAGGTATTGTAGAAATTATAGTTTTGTGGGATGATTTTTAGTCTTGGTATCTGATCTCACTGGAAAAATTCTTAATTTGCACAGATTTAATAACATGGAAAGTTTTTTGAGATACCTTGAAATTTTCACAGACATAGAGGTGGATTTCATTGAGATTGTACTTTGTGTAAGAGTATATTTGCATTTGTGAACAAGAATGTTGTAATTCAAGAACCTAAGTTGTGTGGATTTTTGCCTTGCTGGAGTTTGATGGCCTGAAAATTCATAGTTCCATATCTGGAATGTAACTTTAATTCTATGACACTGTTTATTAACTATCCTTCGAAGTCTTTTTTTCCTTTCAAGCATGGTCCACAAATCCCAATTTATGCATGTATAAGCTACCTCTCATCTCTTATTAAATACAGGTCTATCTGTCAGCTAATAAGACAGTTAGACTGCAAAACGAATTGGCAAACACCAGTTTCAGATACTAAGACTGTAGCAGGACTGTACATTTAAATGTACAGGTCCACTGGTGAAAAAGTCACATGAATTCTGTGAGCAAGAGTGTACTTATCCAGTGCTGGGGGTAGAGTTGAAAATCAAATAACATTGTTTATTAAGTGATTATTCATATATGTAAATATATAACTGTCTTCTGTATTTAGGAGCTCTTTGGAAAAGGGTTGCAGCAGTTCTCAGGGCTGTTTGCTATTAAATATTAACAATTGAATTAACTATTGGAAATACTGTATGGAAGAACTGAAAGTCTTTTCAATCTGCCTGAGGACCAGAGTCTCTCAGGACTTGTATACACAAGATATGACTGACACCAAAGGCCATGTATCATGTTGTATCTGACATCATAAGTTTTGCAAGATAAATATTCATTATTTTTTCAAGCCCATTTATTTCTGTGTAAACAAAGAAAGGATTGATCTTAAATGGTTTTGTTTTTCAAATGTTTTTTAAGAAGTTCTGTGTTCAATACAAAAATTGATCAGGAAAAGTTCTGACATGTAGTATATTTAAAATTCAGATTTAAGGTGACTTCCTGATAATAAAAGTAACATCTTATCCACTACAGTTTTTCTTTAAAAAATTCCTTTTAGATGTTTCTTTTTATTTTTTTTCTTTTACATGCCTTTCTTCACAAGCCTTTGTATGGTGCAGATTTTCATGATTCAAGGGTTAAAAAGCCAACTTAATGTCTATAAATCAGAAGACAGTTTTACTTATCAGAGTGCTGTTTTTTACCTCAATAGACTGCTGGCTCTGTCATTCGTGCCAGGCTCTGCCTTATCACAAAGCCATCAGCCCTGCATAGTGGAATGTTCTTTGTTTGGATTATTTACTTCTACTATAAACAAAGATTAGAGCAAAAAATTTCAACTACGGGGCCCATGCACTGTCAGACTGTTGCTGGAAAATCACTGTCGTGTGTTGCATAAAGCTGCTTGCTTTTCAAAAACACAACTGGCAACAGAACATTTGTTTTTTAACACCAGCATATTTCACACATGGTGAGAATTATGACAGAATAGCCACGACTTTTATAACTGTAAAACCACTCTTTTCTTTCTTTTCTTCAATTGTCAGATGTGAAACACTGACATGTTATATGTATAAAAAGGGAACTCCACAAAACTGGATTTTTTTTACTTGATGAATTAGCCATTATTTGAATGGAAATTCTCTATACTGTATATCATATGAGATTTCAAGTCTATTGGAACTATTATCTAGTTCCAATAGACTGATAACATTCCACTGTGTTTCAGTGTCTCCTTCTCTGATGGAAATCAGCAAATGTTCAGAAAAACTAAAGCTGGAAAGTCAAAATATTTTCAGTCTTGAAAATATGCTGATGTGTGTTACAGTAGCAGTTAATTCCAATATTACTTTCTAAGTTCACAAACCTGGATTAACCATTTATGGGTTTGAATTTTTAAGTGACATAACAATCTATCTCTGAAGATGTCTGTTCATGATGGAGGCCAAAGACATAAGAATCTTCTCCTATTCAGCTCATTTTTGGTAACACTCTTGACCTGAAATTCAATAGTGAGTTTTCTGCTCTGAAATGTGACTAAAGCAGCAAAGAGAGTGTGAATTCCTCTTCAGTTTTTCCTACTTTTCTCAGAAGGATAAGATCTTTTTTTGCATTATCTTGGAGGCTGGATTTTTCAAAGTGTGAGAATTTTTGCTTTTCAGAGATGCCTTTTCTAAATTTGGCACAGAATTGCTAATCAGAAATGTGGTTGGGTTTGCATATGACCTTTCCACTATTTAGAGAAGTGTTCAGAAAAACTAAAAGGGCTTTTCTATTCATAGGCTATTGGAAAAGTTCTTAATTGAATCTTCCTAATTGAATCTTCTGTACATCCCTTTCTTGAGACCTCGACTTGAAACTGTTGAATTCTCTTTCTAGATAAAACCCACAGAAATTAATAAGCTTCTTTCTAAGTGTATTTAGTGGGCTTATTGACATATTAAAATTATAGAACATATTATTGGCACATAGGTTGGCCGGTTTAATTGATTAATAATGATACTTAAATATTTATAAACACAGTACTGTGTTGATGTATATACAGACACATCCTTGCAATGGCAAAATACATTAGTTAATTACCCATTTGCTAATTTTGAGGCTAATATAAATTATATATTATTATATTCTCTACAAATTATGTATAATATATTATCAATATAAACATTACAAACTTGTGCATGTATAATTTATTGACTACTAAAGGAAATTAACTGTATTGTGATAAGATTCCCCTATCAATATTGCTCAGGGAGTCATGTAAACATCAAGAATGTGACCACCATCTTTTTTGTCATTGAAGTGGTGTGTTGTATTGTGTTTTAAAAATTCCTTTGGAAAAGGTGTGTTGTGATTGATATGTATTTCATTAAATATTCCAGTGACCAGATTTTAAGTTTGAGGGGGTTTTTTTGACTGTGTGGAAGTGTGAAGTTAAAAACACATACTAAATCTGCCTAAAACAACTTTATTTTTCTACTGAATTTCTCATTCTGTTGCTGCCATTTTGTATTACCCATACATTTTGCCTTGAGACTGGAGAAGACCATCTCCTTCCTCTGGGTAAATCATGAGAGAAATGGGCTCTATTGTGTGGAATGCCAGGTAAGCAAACTACAGCGAATCCTTCTGAGCACAGAATGTATTAGTGCTTGTGCTTCTGTCTCAGCTTCATCACCATAACCTTTGCAACTGGAGACAGCAGTTCTTCAGGCATCCTGCAGGACTCACACTTCCATTGGTGGAAGCCTTTGTAGCAATCAAGCCCTTTTTCCTAAAAATGTGTGATGAAGAATAACTGTCTTGCAAAATTATTGGGGAGATACTGTGGTTGCCTGTAAGTATATGATAAAATGATAAAGTTGGCAGAAGTTACAAATTGAGTGGTACAAAAAATGGAATATTAGGAGAAAAAAAAAAACCAGTTAAAATACGTATTTTTCTTTACTTTGGTCAGTGTATATAAACAACCTATTGTTTTTGGGTTACCACATTCAACCCTCAGAGGGGAAGTGGTTATATAGGCAGTTGGGTAATTTTACACTAAATTTTTTTTCTTTTGAGAAAGTATATATTTCTTACACATAAATGTACCTTTTTCTATTTGCAAATGTTTTCTTCTGTCAAGAAAATTTTAAGTGTGGAACTAAGGAAGAATGTATTTTTAGAGACTTACTTACTCTCAGTGTGATGCTTCTGGTCCCTCTGTATACCCAGTTACCCCTCACATACCTTAATAAGTATCATATTTTCTTGGCTGATACAGTGAGCAAAATTGTGGTATTTGAGGGATTTTTAAGTTTTTTAATTAATGCTTTAAATATACTGAATCTGAAAACATTGCAGAACAGAAAATTCTGACTTTGTTACCTAGGGTGTGAATGGCCTGTCTGCATGCCAGTGCTGTATGTAAGGCCTTCTCACCCTCATTTTACAAGTTTTGCTTCAGTTTAGGAAGAGATATTAAGATTTGTCTGTCTTCTGTGAGGACTGCCAGAGTGTACTCCAAAAGTTCTAATAAAACATGGAGAATTATTGTGCTTGTCTGGCTAATTAGAGAACTTAAAATTGGATCTTTGAAAGATTTTAAAGGAATTAAGCAACCAAATTCCAATGAAATTAAATAGCTGTGATGGTGAGTCATGGGATGTTCACATTGCTCACTTTAGACACCTGACACAGATGCTACAGCTGGAGCTCTGACTGCCTACATTGTGGGGAGAGACAATGGCAATCACCTGAGTTAGGTGCCCCCAGTTATGTAACAGCCTGATTACCCTAAGGTTGTTTTGGTTAATGATGATAGGGGTTTTTTCTAGACCTGATAAATTCCTTCCAGAGCCCCAAATTTCCCTTGGCTTTTCCCTTTAGTATAGCTAAAGACTAAGTCCTTTAATACTTTTTCTACTTCTTCTAAGAAATGGGGAGAAAATTCTAAACCATAACTTTCCCAAGTTTCTCCCACTAATTTTGTGCTCCCACAAGTCTTGAACTGGACAGAATGGCATATTTTTGGTTGTAATTTTAACTGTCCATGGGAATTTTTACTGGGAAAAAAAAAAAAGGTTGAAAAGGATTTAATTAATTAATTTCATGATTTTGCAGGGGGTTTTGAGATTTAAACAGCAACAGCAACAATAAAAAAGCCATCCAAAGGAAGACTGTTGTTGTGCTCAGTGGTACAGTGGATTACTTTGGGTTATTTAAACAACAACATTCTTTGTGTCTTGCTGGTAGTAATAGTTACCCATGTCTGTCCAAATTTGCCTGAAAGTTGACTTGAGCTAAGATTTACCATATTCTTCTGGGAAATTCTGAAGCTCTTGTGGTGTAAACCTGCACAGTGACATTAAATCCTCAGACAATGCTGTATGGTAATAACATTATTTTAAACCTGGAATGCCTGAGAAATGCCTTTTCGGCCTACTCTCTTCTCCCACAAGTCTTAAGATTGTCATATATCAGTAAACAATTAAATATGAATCTTGCATTTATTTTGTACACTTACTTTTGATCAATAATTGTGACTTTTGAGGAGTTCGGGTTTTTTTGGGTTTTTGTTTTTTTTTTTTTTAATCTAGGCCAGGATGAAGTTCTTTGAACTTAAAACACATGAAGGGATAATTTATGGCTGGTTTCTGATTCCATGCAAAAAGGGCAGAATGCAGGTGGCACTATAGACAAAAATACGCAGTTAAATAAAAGAATATTGTAACTGAGCTATACTGAGAATACTGGATGACAGAGCAAATGAGACTTAAAACTAATAAGATTTGGAGTGAAGATTTTACCCTGTAAAGTGTTTCCCAAAACAGCCAAGTGGGCTGAGTATAGCAAGCAGTTAAGAAAAAGAAATAAATGAATGAAATTAAATTAATGAAATGAAACCAAAAAAGATGACAGGAAAAACAATCTTGCACAATGTCAGGTTTTTATTTCAATGTATTAGAAAAGGAAAACTGATTCACAGCAGATGCGGTGGCTTTTCCATTCAGATTAGAAAGAGATCTGCATTCTGCAGGAGTTGACTAAGCCTAAGCCGTTATTTTCCTCTTTTAAGTTTTTCTGTCTGCACAATTATCAGAAGAGCTTAAGAAGACATATCAATTTTTGGGGTGGAAATCTCTGTAGGACCTGGACAGGCAATGAGATACTACACACAGTGGAAAACAGATGCCTGTTTGTTGTTTTGCTGTTTTGTTTCACAGGACCACCTATATGGGGAAGTAGTTCCCATTTTCATTAAGTCAGCCGGGACAGACATGTCCTTCAATACACAAATTTCCTGTTTTGCAGAAGAGAGCAGAAGTATATGTGCAAATCAATTCTGATCTCACTGAAAATGAGACAAGGCCTGAGAAATGTTGGTGCTCCATGCTCCTGACCTTCCCACAGCTAGAAGGATTAGATGATATCATGGCAGGGGGTACACAGAACTGGAATTAATTTTGGCTATATCTAGAGTATGGTATAAGGCTATAATTTGGTCAGATTATTTCCCTTTCTCATAGTAGTATGCCCCAACCATTTAACTTACGGCTAGGATATATTCAAGCAGCTGCAGACAAGTTTTGTAAAGTTGTCAATATCCTCATTACAGGCCCCAAACAAAAGACTAGTCTATCAAAAATGAAGAATATCAATATACACAACTCATTTTATAGTTGTGTGGTGGCCTTCAGCAAGAAGTGAATTCAGCTACAGAACAATAAATAAATAGTATAGTAGCCTACCTATCAATAAAGCACAACTGTTCTTCTTCAAGATAGCTTGAAGTAATACTTGTGGTGGTTTTTTTTTCAGGAAACGTCTCTGTTGAGTTTCAGAGCTCTCTTTGGTCTTATTTAAATTATATTTTATCAGACAGAAAAAATAGTATTAAGCTATAATATAGTTCTGCTAAAACAGATTAGAATAAAGATTTAATATGCTTTTCTCTGTGAAAAACCTGATACCCACCATATAGTGCTGTAATAAAATGGAAACAAATGAACCAACTCGAAGTTATGACTCTCCATGGTTTTTAGGTCTCTCATACATTTTTATAAAACATATATGAGAATTTCTGAATTGTTAAATTGTGTGGGGTTTTTTAAATGAAATTGTGCTCCAACATGTCTAAAACAAAATTCTGTTTGCACTTCTGTGTGCATTGTGAAATACTGGTACTTCACCATTAATTCCCTGTCTGCTGAGCAAAATTTAAAATCAAATAACTATTTTACATAAGTAAATATATGCTAAGATAACGATGTATTCTTTAATCAGGAAGCTGCTGATCCTGCAGGTTAAATATTCTGTGCAAAAGTGTTTTTTTTTTTCTAGACATTGCTTTGTGGGGGTTTTTTTGGTTGGTTGGTTGAGTTTTTTTGTAAATACTTATTTATGTGAACACTAGTAAAATCTTTGTGTAGACAGGCATATCTGAAACAAGCTAAGTGTAGCTCCTAGTGTTCACAGAAGGGTAAACAGGATGGCTTATGAGTAATAAACATACAGCTCACGTGAGAAATAATGGCAATGACTCGCCTCTGGTTTCATGCATCAAACTGGAAGTGGATTGCCATCATCTTCTCCCATAAAATTATTATTTTTGTCTTTATGTAAGGCTATTGCAGGTTTGGGGATTTTGCTGGGGTTTTTTTAAGTGATGGAATGTTCATCATTACACTCCTACTAAATGTCTTTTCCTCTGAGGCACAAAAAGCTGTCTAAAGAGAAGGTTATTAAGGAATGACTACCAACTCTGGTAATTCAAGTTTAGCATTTGGCATTCTTTGCCTTCCAACAGCATTATAAATGCTGGTAGTTTATTTTTACTCGTAAGTTAGCTTCGCATCAGAACAAACATCCCTAAAATGCATTAGCCTTACAGCAAAGGAATGGAAACCTATGAAGCAGGAAGCCTTACAAAATCTTCAGGGAAATCTTGAGTGCTTTTGAGAATGATTTATTTTCAAAGGGCTTAAGCAAAATCATCTCCAGAAAAGATACGAATGTTTCAGGCAATGTGCAGGGAAAAGACATTGTGGCTCCAGCATGGACTTTGCCTTCTACAAATTATTTCACTACAGATGCAGAGCCTTTGTATTTTTACAGACAGTCATTCACAGAAGAGCACAGGTTATCAAGGGTGTGACAGATTTACAAGCCGTTAGATAAAGCATTAGAAACTGTAAGTCAAGGCAGTCTGTGAATACATTAGGCTTCTGACTGGATGAAACAGGTATTATAAGTGTACCCACAGTATTTTTAGGTCAGAAATCTAAAAATTTTGGAGCAGTGGCTCTGTTTCACAGACCACAGAGAGCACCAGTAAACATGGGTAAGGGTGATATTGCATCAGGGCTCCCAGAAACAAGATTGTCTCAGCAGGGCAAATGTTCCCAATGAAATAATAGGGGAAACTGATTCTTAATTGGGAGTGATACATGAAGAAACCAATATCACATAGGTAAAGAGCCAATGACAAAAAGCATATGTGTGGCTTGCAGTCAACATGTGAGCATAAGTATTTCTGCTCTGTGAGTCAGTCTGAAAAGTAGGAATTTCTTTCCAGAGTTCTCAGATATACTCTGCCTTTTTTCCTCTCTTTTCTTTCTATTGAAAGAAGTAATTTTAGCCTAAAAACTACAGAAATTTTTACCCTTCAATTTTTAATTCACAAGTACAATCTGCAAGTTTTTGATGAGAGCTTTTATGGATGCAAATGAGTCCTTTAATTTTTTTCTAAAAGGGAAGTGGGAGCTTCATTGAGTTTCATTTTTGAAAGTGATTTAGATACTTGAGAGGTAAAGTCCTGTTCACTGTTGCTGAGGGTTAGATCCCTAAATTAAGGCCCTTTATGGCCCTTTTTATGGTTTTCTTCCATATAATTTTTAATAATCTTGAGATAAACATTTTAGTTCTTGATAGGCACGTCCCTTTTCTTCCTCTTTTCAGTAGCAGCTGTTTGGACAGTAACTTAACTTTCCCAGATTCTTGTACAATTCCTTGTGGCAATTCTCAGGTCAACTGGGTATTTCTTTGTCCTTGCAAATGAAGCAGAATATGTTCTCTGGACCAAATGCTGTTGCTACTACAGTAAAGCTTGTTGACAGTGCTGACATTTTTAAGTTTTGAAGAATGACATTAAAATGGAGCTTTAAAGAGGGCAAATTACTGAGCTCCTAATTTAGATTGTTATTACTCCCTAAAAGTAAAATTTGAAAACCATTGGCTGGGGAGAATAGGTAGCAGGTGTTGTAAAGCGTAATGTAGGTCTATCCCTCTGAAAGCTCCTTAAGTTCTTCTGTTACTATTTTCCCTAATCAGATGTGTTTATTTACTGCTACTTAAGAGTATAATGTGGAGTTTCTTACTTGAAGAAAATTGTGAGGAATGACCTTAGACCAGGTTCTGATCTATTGGCTCAAAAGCACTATGCGAAGATTTTGAAAGAGAAGTAAACTTGATAACTATAAAGATTTCACCTTGAAATGTAGAAGAAGTGCAATACAGTATCTTTAAACAGGACTTATCTATTATAAGGAAAGGGGAAGACATTCACAGATTATTTACAAATAGTCTTTTTTCCAACTCCTTTATGGAAATACATCTATGTATGTATGTGTTTGCATGTGTATATTTACAAACAAAAGAAAATATATGGTTTTTTTCTATAAAATGGCAATTACCAAGTTAGGAAACTAAGGAGTTGGAAATTATTGAGATTTTTGAAAGCTACTTGATAGCTTACTGTATAAACCAGAGTCTAAATTTTTTAAAGTAGTTAAATAAAAATACATGTTTTCAGACAATTAACTGAATCAGCTCTACTGTTCATGATGGAATGAGGGCTTTATGACGTGGGTTCTTTTGAAGTACACATGGATGACAGATAGCAGGATGCTTCTGTTAGTGGATGAATACAAAGTTCTGCAATATATGTGGAATTCTGCATCCTAGTATTCAGTCCTAGTATCTTCACTCTCAAATATTTGTATTTAGATTAATTTGTAATAAAAAATAAACTGGGAAGTATTGACTTGTGTATGCTTTTAGCATTGTGACCACAATCCTTTAACAGCACCAATGAAAACAGATGAAATTTCCCACTTAATTTTGTTGTAGCAACATTGATTTTTTGGGGTTTTTTTTTGGTTTTTTGTTTTGTTTTGTTTAGTTTTGGTTTGGTTTTTTTTGTTTTGTTTTTTGGGTTTTTTTGGGTTTTTTGTTTTTGTTTTTTTGTTGTTTTTGTTTTGTTTTGTTTTGTTTTGTAGATTTCTTTAAGTTTTGTTGACAGAAATTGGTGAATTGCTTTTTCTCAATTGCTTTCTACTGTTTGACCAAATTACTGTTTTGGGGTATGATTTTCTTGAAAGAACCTTTAAAAAAAATAAATAAAAGAAAGAAAATTTAATGCTAATTGAAATGAGTGACAAGCTATGTGGCTGTGTTCATCCTTCAGTAGATCATGTGAGAATATACAATCCAATTTTACTAGGTAAATGTCACACTATAGTTTCCCTCATTAGACAAGCGTTAGAGCACACAGATTTCTTACAGTGTGTTAAAATAATATATAGATTCCTAGAATAAAAATATTTGTGTCATAAAAGTTAGTGGGAACTGCAAAATATTCTCTATGGAGTTCACCAAGCTGAGAATACAGTATCTTCCAGCCTGAGCAAAGGCTGACAGAAATTTGAAGAACCCTTCAAGATGTACAGTCAAATGAGTTTTACAGCCCTCTTTCTATTGAAATCTACTCTTTAGAAATGAAGGCTCTTCCAAAACAATTTCTTCTGGAGAGTTTAAAAACTTCATGTGTTTTTTTTGCTAACATACCATATTTCTCTAAAAGTTAATAACTCAAAACTTTCAAATATTTAAGCTGTTGTCATAGTGATATCTGATAATTTTCATTATGGAGTGACAGGAATATTGTCTATCATGATCAGCATAATAATTTTCACAACAGTCACAAAATGAAACTTTTTAAGATGCCTAGATCATTATTTCATTAATAGCAAGAAATGTCTGAAAGGGAAACAGATATTTTCAGTGGTAAAAGTTTACTTTCTCTTGTTGTCTTCAAATTACACAAAAGATATTACTCAACAGTTTAAAGATTTTGGACAAGAGACCAGAAGGCATTGTGGAGGAAAATGTCTGTTTCTTCTCTACAAGTTTTTACATGGATATAAAGCTGTGAATTTTTTATTAATGCTGTTTTAACTTAGAACTAGTGTAGTTGAACAGATCTGTTACGAATTCTGTTAACAGAATGACCACCCAGAGAAATCTTTCAAAATGTTGTGATTGCAAGTAATTAATGATGGTGAAGTGTTCAGAAGACATGACAAAGGAAAAAATACACAATTAATTCTCTAGATTTAATATATAGATAAATTTTTACATTTGATGTATATATTTAGCTGTATAGATTTAATTGCAACCACTATAGATGAAGATATTCCTCTAAAGTATAACTCCTAGTTTTCAGCCACAATCCTTCCAAAAAATCCTTCCAAAAAATCTGAAAAATATGTGTAAGATACAGAATGTTATACTACAGAGAAGTAGTCACCCATTTCAAACATATTAGGGCTATATGCTTTGTTCCTTTGTGGGCAACTTCTTTACCTCTGCTGTACTTCCTGGAAGACAAACTGTGTCTTTAAAAGAAGAAGAAATGAAGAAAAAAGGGCAGCATATTGTATATGCCAGCTAACTTTGTTTTTTTAACACATGATTATTTTATTGGGGTGTACATTAATTAATCCTGAAATAAGATCCTGTGTGACATTCAAAGTTGTGTTGAGTAGTGCAGAGTTTAAATATTTTAGTTTTACAACTCTGTTATGCTGGCAGCAAACAATAGTATCTCAGTGAAGTCAGCATATGAACACTGCTTGTGATGACATCTGGAAGGCATGTTTTATCTATAAGCACAGTTGTAGACAAATGAAAGCAGACAGATGTAAGGCTGGTGTGGCATCTTCGCCTCAAGCATTCTCTGGCTGTACATTTTCCAGTGTGTCAAAAACAGGGAGCTTTTTTCTAGAATAAAAACATTCTGTCACATCTGTACACCAACTACTGTGCTGCCTTCTCTGAGCTCTGAGGTGTAAAATGGTAGATATTATTCAAAATTTAACACAAAGACAAATTTCAAAATGCTGAGAACTACCTGGATGTTTGGAGTATGAGTCACCAATGGAAAATAAAAACCACAAATTATGAGCTTACATTCCTAGTCTTTTCAATACTGCCTGGTAGGGAGATAGTTTTGGTGTTTATGGCAAGGATACGTGGATATTTCTGAAAGTACCTTTCACACTGGTATTTCATTTAAGTAACAAATGCATTTGAGGGAGGATAAGAAAAAAATCTGTCTGTGTTGCAAGGTCTATAAAAGCCTCATTCTTTGAAAAGTGTAGTCTGAATCTTAGCACAAGTCATATTTGTTGGGTGTAGTGACACTTTAACAGTCCTGATGTTCTGCTGTGTAGAATTAATTTTCTGAAGAGAAAAGTACTATGTGTTTGCAGAAGATAAGCAGGGAAAAAAAAAAGTGTAGGCATTATTGTGTGTGATTTTTTATTTTTAATTTTTTTTTTTTTTTAATGAGTTGCTTTCCCGTAGTTTTCACCAGGGATCTGAGCTGATACAAGCAGTAAAATGCACTGCACCTGCTATGGTGCATGCAATTTAGTCACAAGTCTCTGGAGGTTTGTGGATGAAATACTCCATCCAGTGTATGTGTCACCTAAGCTTTTTCTAATTACATTTAAGTGTATTTTTTAAGGAACTGAAAACTCTGGATAGAATCCAGCCTTTTCTAGAAAAGTCTCATGAATTCTATTTTATTATAAGCTAAGCAAAAACAAAACAAAAAACCCCAAACAACAAATAAATCCAAATAAACAAACAAAAAAAAAAACAAACTAACAAAAAGCTCACAACAAGAAAAACCATACAAATAAAGAAAGAAAATTGTGCATTGCTACATTTAAGTCACCAGTAGCAGAAACTGCAAAGTTATAACAGCAATCAGAAGAGAAGTCCAGAATCACTCACCAACACTTTTTACTTTCTTGGTATCCTTTGCCTGAATAGAATCTGTCTGCTTTCCATTACAGCATATCTTTCTACTCTGGAAAAATCAGTAGCAAAAGGTGGTGAAGTGCACAAGTTTTTTAGTAATAGAGAATCATTACGCTATTAACCTGGGAAATACAGTTGTCCATTTCCTGTTTGTCCCCACCGCAGTACCATCAATCTATTCAGAGTGCTTTGTATTCAGAGCCCAAGGGCCCCAGATAAGTGCCTTTGTGTACATAAAATGGCACTTTTTTGTTTTACATGCTGTTAGCATAGGGCAAAGGAAGTGAGTGTGTAATCGCATATGTACAGCAAATAGCCATTTGTACCTGCAAGGAGCAAATGGGCCCACTCAGATGGATTGGTTGGCCTTTAATAGCACTTGAGTGAGCTGATAGGCAGACATAGATGTACCTGTTACACCAGAGACCTGAGGCCCTTGTACCTTTGCATGACTTTTCACTTAAAAACTGCTGTTTGTGGTTCAGTGGCTCCATCACTCTATTTGTGTTCCTTTGCTTGTAAGACCATGGACTGCTCCTGAGAGTCCTGGTTTCTAAAATTTTAATGCTGTAATGCTGACCCCTTGGAAATGTTCCTATATTGGAAAGCACATTAGACTTAACTTGAAGGATGTATTTTAACAGCCAGCAGTAAATATTTTACTTTGTTCTTCTCAGCATGTTTTTGTATAGGTTTTTGGGTTTTTTTAGTGTCCAAACTGTAACAGAAGTAGCAAATCCTATAGTCTGACCACAGACCATCATTTCACAGCCACTAAAAATTCGTGTCTCATCACCTAGTTGATTGAGCAGAGCAGTGATGATATACAGACTGCAAAAGATGTAGGTACTCTGTGTACTCTGACACATCATCAATAACCCACACAAAAGTAAGGAATTAAATCCAATATTCTGTGATTTGTTGGTTGTGTTGTTACTACAATAATTTTATTGCATTATTATAGCAAACATTTTCACTCTTTCAGGTTAGTACTTCTGGTCTTAAGTATATCTAGGGTAAGAATAGCCTTGACCTGTGTACAGTACATTGCAAACGTACTGAAAACCCATCTGAGACCAGAAATACTGTAATTTCCTTACAATTGACTGATCTTTTACTTCCAATACAACAAATCCACCTTTTCCTGCCTGCTACATTAACAGTTTTTTTGTGGTTTAGAAAACATTTTGGAAGTCTCACTTCTGTAGCTCCTTTTTTTTCTTTTAGTGTCCCACACAGCTAATTGGCAACAGATTTTAATTGCAAACCTTGCTGGAAATTTTTTTCATAGCCGTATGTAAATTTATAATTTAAATTATGGTGAAATTCAGAGGTCCAAGCTCAGAATTCATGCATGCCTATGCTAAAACCAATGCAGATATAGAGTCAGTACAGGTCTACCTACATGTATCAAAAGTAAGTACTTTGATAATTTAATTTACATATATGCAAATATGTATAAGTGCAAGAAATTCTACTGCAATAGAATCCGAATGGTGGACAGCAGTCAGTGGTGTTCCCCAGGGGATCAATACTGGGTCCAGTCTCATTCAATTTGTTTATCAGTGACCTGGAGGAAGGGATCAAATGCACCCTCAGCAGGTTTGCTGGTGACACCAAACTGGGGGCAGTGGCTGATCCACCTGAAAGTTCTGCTGGCATTCAGTGGGACCTGGATCAGCTGGAGGGTTGGGCAGAGAGAAACCTGATGAGGCTCAACAAGGGCAAGTGCCAGGTCCTGCACCTGGGGAGGAACAGCCCCAAGAGCCAGCACAGGCTGGGGCTGACCTCCTACAGAGCAGCTCTGTGGAAAAGGAGCTGGGACTCCTGGAGGATCACAAGCTGTCCATGAGCCATCAGTGCCCCCGTGGCCAGGAGGGCCAGTGCCATCCTGGGGTGCACTGGGAAGAGTGTGGCCAGCAGGTCGAGGGAGGTGATCCTCCCCCTCTACTCAGCCCTGGTGAGGCCACACCTGGAGTGCTGTGTCCAGTTCTGGGCTCCTCAGCACAAGGGAGACAAGGAGCTGCTGGAGAGGGTCCAGGGGAGAGCCACAAGGATGATCAGGGGTCTGGAGCTTCTCTCTCATGAGGAGACTCTGGGAGTTGGGACTGTTTGGTCTGGAGAAGAGAAGACTGAGAGGGGATCTCACCAATACATAGAAATATCTCAAAGGTGGGTGTCAGGAGGGTGGTGCCAGACTCTTTTCAGTGGTGCCCAAAGCCAGAATTTGGAGTAATAGCCCTGAACGAAAACACAAGAAGTTTCACCTCAACATGAGGAAGAATTTCTGTACACTGAAGGTGGCAGAGACCTGGAACAGGCTGCCCAGGGAGATCATGGAATATTCCTCTCAGGAGACATTCAAAACCCACTTGGACAGTTTCCTGTGGCAGCAGATTGGACTAGATGATCTCCACAGTTCCTTCCAACCCTAACAATTCTGTGTTTCTGGAAATTAATATTGGAAGTAAACAGATATTGCAGTCTTCATTAACTATTACAGACATTTGAGTTTTGCCCTTTTTTCTCATTTTACAATGACAGTTAATTGTTAATTCATGTATATTTTTGTTGATCTTATTGGAGATAATCTCAAAAGCACAGTTTTGTACAAAAGCAGAATACAGACTTGCTATTTTGTGTGGTAGCTAGTATTGTACTAACATAAACTAACATAACCTTTAACAAAATATACGCTGATAACAGCTTAGTGCTGGACTGTCTTTTCTTTGCATGTTAACTGTGATTTTTTACTGCCTTATAATAAAGTTGTGGGGATTTTATTTCTTCTCTATAGACAACCAGGTACACTTACAAAGATGATCTTTAAAGCTAGGGGTGTTTTTTTGTGTTCATAAGCATGATCCAATGGTCTGGCATGACTGATTCTGACTGGCAACATATTTTGACAGTAGAACCTCAGAGCTGAGGCGCAGCAGCAGATACTGCAGGTCATCCCAGCCAAATTTTCAGTATGGCTGACAATGCCACCCATCCATGCTTTGGGCCTCATTCTTGTTGTACAGGTTGCTGCTTCTTGCATTGCCATGGTTTCTGTTAAGCACAGCATAGATGATACAGGGTCTTACCCAGAGTCTGATTCCAATCAGACTATCAGATTCCAAAACTAGAGTTTGCCTCTAGTTAGTCTGAGCTTTCCCTTTCTGCTAACTTGCACTGACACCAAACATCCACATACACATTTTGACATGGATTCTGGGAACTTACAATGGAAAAATGGTCTTAGACCATGGGAGAAAAGTGTTGTTTCTTTTTAAATTCCCTTTTGTCATCACCAAACACCATGACTCATTTCCCCTTTTTTTTTTTTTTTTTCTAAACAAAAAACAATTCTAAACAATTAACTTTACAGATGGGCTGGCAGGAGAGTTGAAAATCTGCTGCACCCTCATGCATTATACTAAGTTCTTCTTCTAGTATATAAAGATGTATAAACTTACACAAGCACATGACTAATAGTAGAGTGTCATGCTTTTATGTTCCCCATAGTGGAATGAAACTAACCTGTGTCTTCATCTATGCGTTCAGCTGACTTTGCTTAGCTCAGCTGATAGCTGTCAATAGTCCAGGAATGATATTTCTTCTCCCTTACACTAAGTGACAAGCTCTCCTTTCTTAATGCAAAAGCAGATTTATTTTAATACATAATGTTATCATCTTGGGGTACAAAACCATGCTTGCATACTTAAATTTGTTCTTGTGCAGTCTACCAGCATCCATGTGGCTAATTTAGGTCTTGTGCTTCCTCAGCTAAAAATCACCTGTACAGGAGATGATCTGCACTTATTACGTTTAACAGTTCTTTCATCTTATAATTTGCATTAAAGGATGTTTTTGGCAGAAAATTCTGTGTTCACTGGAGGATAAAAACAGAGATCAAGTAATAGACCATCCAGGAAGAAGGTCACAATTTAAACTCTTTCTGTCTGAGCGTTCTAAGTTTAGGTATTTTTCCTTTTTGTCTTCTCCTATTTCCCACCTTACTCGTTTCTCCTTTGTGCTGCTATGAAACAGTAACAACTCACATTTATGTGTCTGCAAGTGAGATGCACCTCAGCCTCAGTACTCCCCATGGCTTGGAATTTTATTGTTTTAAACAAAATGCAAGCAATCTCCTTAAGGAGAGCAATTTTGGATGGAAGCAACCCATAATGTAGTCAGACACTCTGGTGACCCACCATTTTATGAATGAGTGCACAATTTTTATAGGTTTTGGCACATCTCTGTGGCTATCCTGGCAACTTTGGGAAGAGCATCTCACATCAGATACATTTTGTGTAGGAAGGTGTGGTCAGTCATTCTGCTTGGTAGAAGGAGATGGGTGGCCAGAACATAGCTGAAGTGTGATGTAAGGAAAGTACAGCAGCAGGATCAAAAACGAATGAAGAATAAGAAGTTTATAAATTACAGTATTGCTATTATATTTATACTTTATCTAATGAGACACTTCTAGGATTCAATTAGTCCACTGCGGTTCAGAGATAACTGGGGATGCAGCTTAGGAAGAGTATTACACTATTGAATTGTACTTATCTCCTGTTAATTAATCTATTATTTATCTGCATTGCCATTCACTTTGCCAGTGTGAGAAGGGTTTTCTTGCCTGTATGAAATCTCAAGATATTTAGACTTTTTTTTTTTTTCTGTCAGGGAGGAGCTGGATGACTTTTTCTTTGCCTTTCCTATAGTAGTAGGTATGGATGTGCCCATAGCTCAGGTATAGCAGCTCCCTCCACACAGATCTGCCTCTCCTTCACACACAAGGTGTGGTCTAGACTGGACCTGATTTAAGGTAATCTGGTTCACTGAGAGGGGGTAAGAAAGAAGACTAGGCATGTTGTGAGTCAGATGAAACATGACTGAAATAAATCTCTCTCGTTTGCTATATTGATGAGGGTATTTCATTCCAGAGATTACACTCATTTTTCCTTCATTGCTCTCCTTTTCATTGCTTTACTTTTGAAATGTTTACTAGCCATATTGCCAGCCAGTGGGTACAGACTCACGGGGACCAGAGGATGCTTTTGATCCTTTAAGAATTCCTAATTGGTTTTGTATGATACATTTGGCAGAAGATTTATCCAAACCCATTAATTCAATACTGGTAAGGAAATGGACTGTAATGATGGTAAAGATTGTTATCAGAGAAAGGGTAAATACACTTGGCATACATCCTTGTACTCATTATTTGCACACAAATATCAGTAGGACTTGGACAAGGAGCATAGGAGGATTTGCCACCATGTGTCCTTGTAGAGGAAAGGATATTCTTTTGCATCTTCAATAAGGACTTCAAACATCAGAAGATTTTTATACTTAAAAAGCCCAGCAGTCTCTACATATGGAATATTGCAATCAAAATATGCAGTATGAATCCAATGGCAATCCCTTATAATTTTGGAAAAAAAAAAAAAAGAAAAAAAAAAGTAATAATATGAAAATAGTAATTTTTTTCCCAGAAAGCATGAGCTGAAAAATTTCAGAATTTTGGGTGGTTTTGAATAATAAGAGATCTGAATCCAATTAGATTAGATTTTTATTATTATTAAGACACAGAAAATCCTAATTTCAAAATCAAGTGAAAATGAAGTAATATATGGAGACCTTTTACTTGGAGACATTTAAATAAAATGTGAATTAGTAGGGAAAGTCTTCCAGCCCTTATGCACAGCACAAGAAAACTAAAGCTTTAAAGCTCTTTGTTTGGTGACACAACAGCAGGTGAGAAAAACACAATGTTTTCTACCAGACCTGAGTGCACTTGATGTTGAACCCTTCTTGGAAGGGGCCCAGAAGGACTATTTCTACCTACTTTGGCCCATGCAAAATTGCCACATACGCTCTCTAGTTGTTTGCACAGGATGAAAAACAGATTGTCACTTAGGCAGAAGAAAAGGGTATACATGGTTTATGTTTATGTGGAAAAGTGTACATTTGGGCCTGGACTCAGGAAGAGCACATGTTCAGGTTTGCTCTTCTGTGTTAATTGAAGGTAATTCCAAGGGTATGAAATTGTTTCCACTGGCTTCGTTAATACCAGATTTCACTCCTAATATTTTTTCATGCCATTACTAAGTAAAATCTTTAGCAAAGCATATAGCCATGGCTCAAGAACTTTTACTAGAGATCTAAGGGCTAACTGTATGTGAATACTGATAAACTGTATCTTCGATGTTTGTTTCCCTTACCTTCCCAATACAAGCTTAAATTAAATATACATGTCGTGTTAGATATTTTTCACAAGAAAATTTTCTCCTTTATATTAACTTTACCTATTATTTGCCAGTATTTTCACTAGCATTTACACATCTAGCAAAAAACCCATCTAGCAAACAACTCCAAACTACTTGGATTCTATCAGGCTTGATTAATAGTAGTAAGTATGTTTACATACTAATAGTAATATTTCAGTTAAGAAATTTTCAGTTCAACTGCAGCAGAAAAAATCCTAAGAAGAATAATGGACTCTACAGCTCTGATGCTTATGAAGATGAGGTGAAATGATCTTTATTTCTGGTATATAAGATAGCAAGATTTTCAACATTATATATAGTCAGCATTTTGTCAGTCTACCCAGACTCCCATTGCCAAAAAAATGACAGATAAGCTGCAGAAAAGCATCTAATTGTTTAAGAGATCTTAAATTTTAAAAGAAGATTAAGTCATCAGATTTTGCTTGGTTACAAAATAGTCCAGTTATCTAATATACAGGTTTTAAGATGTCTTTAAAATGATGGTTGTACCATAGGCAGTTGGTTTGCTTTAGGAACTGAGCAGTGATAAGCATTAAAACAATTATTAAAACACTAAAGAGTAGTTAAAATATATTGTTTTAGCTCTGAATTTGAATTCATAATTAGTTGCTATTAAAATATATTAATAATAAACTACATATTTTACTGTTTATATAAAATCCAGGTGCCAGTATATGTTCGTACTCTTGATACTCATCTCTAGAGATGTGTACATTTGCATCTATAATTTGAATCCAAAGCTTTAGGATTCAACTTCTTTTTACTGTATCATGTAGTTAAACATTTGAGCCAATGCTGAAACTTATTATCAAGACATTTAAAATATATTGTTATGCCTGAATTGTCCTTTTTACTAAGTCCTTTTTGCACCATTCAGTGATTTTTTAAAAAATTATATGCAGTTAGCATTTTCTGGCCTTGATATTTTTTCATATCAAGTGAAATGAAATTTTTTAACTTTTTCTGCTGCCACCTGCACTGTCATCATTTGACTTTACAGTAAGAAATCTGCACCCATGTCTACTGTTCCTGGAAAGATCTCGGGAAGAAATAAGAGCTAGGAAAATGTGAATGCAATTTCCCTTGGCGTACATTGCTACTAAACTGGGATAAAATCTTCTGGCTTCCTATCCAGTTAGTTGTCCTGCATTATTTATGATGTCACAGTTAGACACTGAAATTGTGAACACGGGCAGACAGGAGAGTATGGGTGCAGTATGCCTTAAGTCTTGTTAGAAGACCTATCTGTGTGTAGGAGAAATTGTGCACTATGATGATTGGGCTGATCTGCAGCATGGACTAATTAGTGAATTTGCTTAGGATGAATACTACTCCTGAATTTAGTTTGCAAGCTCTACCTTCAAAAGTTATGTGATTTTTCAAAATCAAAACCACCCATAACTTTACTCTTCTTAAGTGACCCCAGAAAGCTAACAAATGAAAAACTGTGAGAACTCACAGGAATATGACATTGAGAAACATCTCCTAGTATAACTTTAGGAATTGTGAGGCTGTCAGTATCATGCCATCTTTTAGGTTCTCACAGCAGTACAGTACAAACTTTAGACACTGTTCTTTCCTTTTGAGCAGTGACTCTCAGTGTAGTTTTCTGTTGCATTGTAAAATATTCCCAACATGAATCCTGAATTGCACTGAGGAATTAGGATAAAAGACAATGTTTGGTTTATTAATTTCTAGTGGATTAGAACTACAAATGTTTGCTATGTTTTTAATTTGAGAAGTAGAGAGAATCACATCAGCTTTTAATTATGCATTTTGTGTAATGCAGCCCTGAATAGAGCAGAGCAAAATTAAAATTGTGGATCAAATGCTAAATCTGAGTAGTGACTGAAGTGAGCTGTAGTGTAATGCTAATGGTTTTGCGTCTTCTGGCATTATGTCAATAATAGCTCTAATCACATTAAAGAGAGAGCCCATTAGCTTATTCTCTTCGGCAGCATGCACCATAGCAACATATTGTGAGCCTTGAAATAACTGGAAATTTCTTTCAAAAGCATTGCTGTCTATGACCTAAGGAGGGTGTGGTATTAAGCCTCATAATAAAAAATCCCTAAACCTAGGAAAGCTTTCTCTGTATCTACTTAATTAAGCCTCTGTTAGCTTCCATTTAATTTAAGAACTTTAATTTCTACTTGTTGCCTGATTTAGGTGGTTTTAGTGAGAATCCATGACAGTTTTGAGTGATTCACAGTGAGTGAGACAGAGTAATTCTTACACTGACTGTACCTGAAAAATTGGCTTACAGAATTTGAACTTGAGGGCAGGGACTTTTTCAGTCACGTTTATTAAATGATTTTTCTGCCAACCTGTTCCAGCACGTATCATTGCTTTTATATTATTACATGTGCATAGAAAAAAAACTGCAATCATATTGACCAACCTTCCCTTTTTATTCATTTAGCAATCCCTTCAGAATATACCATAGACTAGATAGTTATTCATAAAACCAACCCAAAACAAACAAATCCAAAACAACAGTAGAACATGCTTTTGTTCAGTCAGACCGATCCACAAAACTCAGCTTTTAGATCCAGTTACACAGGAAAAATATTTTGAGATCCTGTGAAGACAACAGAATTGTTCACAGTCTATACAGAGAACAAGCTGAATTCCAAGGAGAGAGAAAAATTCTGGCCCTGAATGTTCTCATGTATATCTTGTCTACTTCAGTAGAGACTGTAAATCTTTATGTGTGCCGGGGAAATTTGACCATTGTATTCCTTCTGATCTTTGTCTGCTAGCTCAGCTCAACAGCGAATGATTTCCTCTATCTCCCACCACAGGCTGCTTGTCATGGCTCATACAACTTCTTCTTCTCTAGCTTTTGCTATTAGATATAGTCTATGCTTTGTTGGCATCTCTGTTTCTTTTCAGGTCTCAGTTGAAAACACTCCTTTTACCTGTGACTCTTAATTTCTCCCTCTGCTATTATTCACAATTTCAGTGTAACACTAGAATATAAGTCTGTGCAACATTTTAGGATACAGTTTGTTTGAAAGAGGCTATACTAAATAAAACGCTGTTTTATGTCTGCACAGAGAACTATATCCTGGATATCTCCCTAATATATCTATAAATCATTTGCCACATAAATGACTGATTCCATTTGATACCACTTTCAGTTTCACTTGCTGGGTTTTTAGAGTGTTTTATTTCTTTTGCATCAAAAATAGTGTATTACCAGGAAAAAATAGGTGCTTGAAATGAATCCTAGTTACAACAAAAAACTGTTGTAAGGGGACCAGTCTTCCAATATCAGGTTTAGGCATTCTCATTAACTTGCTTTAGCCACTGGAAGGAAATAAGTTTATTTTGCCATATTTTGTGAAATTCACATTCAGACAGATAGCAGAAGAAACAAAAAACAAGAATCTGAAAGGTCCAATCCAGAATGCATTTACACACATGGACTACCTCAGTGAATACAGTTGTACTGGTTTGACTCAGAAATATTCATGGAGACAGACCATGATTCAGCTATGGCTTGTCACATACACTTTGATTATTTGAAACTTTTTATCCATTTGCATTCATCTAACAATTAAGGTACAGAAGAAAAGACAAAATCCATTGTTCTAAATTAAATATGCAGTGTTGAACGTGGTACTTGAAGTCTCATTTTTCTTCTTATAATTGTGAAGAAATCATATCTTGCTTATTTATTTAAACCAAAATAAACATAATTCTTAACAAACAAGTTATTGAAAATATACACATATATAGTTGCTAGGGAAGAGAATTTTATCCAGTTCAGCTAAATTACAAGAATTTATTTTGAGGTTTTGTGAGAACTTACTATTTAATACAAAATTGAGGTTGTTAGAAAAAGTAAATACCTGATAAAACAATACACTCTGACAAATAAAAGGTTATAAAATTCTGCCAAGTACTACACACTTCATATTTCTGCAATTTCTTTATCAACCAGTTTTGGATTATTTAAGTGAAACAGTGAGAATAAAATTATTTTCTGCCCACCACATGCCATAATTCCACCTATTCAAAAAGGAAACATCAAGGCAACCAAAAAATACCAAGTGTGATTTCTAACTGGTATCACTTTTACCATTTTTATTGGCCATACTTTTTCACTTATATATTGGTTCAGGAGATCCAGATCTGTCCTAGGGCTTGCAAAAGAAAAAAAAATCATTAAAGAAAAAGAACTTGGAGGAATTTACAATAAGCATATGAGAAATCTAATCTAATCCCAGAACTCATGCCTTTGTAGCTGATGTCTGTATTTTATATCTGCAGCTAAAAATTAACTGATTACCTCAGAGCACATAATTTGTGCAGTTTTTGATCTGCAAGTAGTTGCATTGGATGCTTACGTAATGTGCAAGAAATTTGAATTTTTGATATTTGGAATTTTTAATGGAATCTCTTTTAAACAAAAGAGAAAAGGCAGTGGATGGGTTAAGCATTGTGATAGATAGTCAGCTTTCTATGCTTCCAGCACTTTTGAAACAGTGTTTGGACAAATTTTGTTAGGTATGTAAGTGGATTTATTCTTAGAGCAATAGGTGAAATGGAGATGGAAAGGCAAGTCTTGAAAAGTGTCCTCTCCCTCTCCTCTTTCTCTTCTTTTCACTCTAATTCTCCCTGGTTTTCTTCTGCTTCCTTGCTCCTTTCTCTCCATCTTTTCCCCTTCTCTTTTTCTTCCATTTCCTCTCTTCTCTCTGTTTTTTTCTCCCTCCCCCTTCCAACATATAAAATACCAGCAGTCATGCACTGTAGACTCATAAAAGGTGGGAATATTTCTAGCTCTCTGGCAGGTAGAAGACATTGTTATGGGCTGAATACACTTATATCTGAATAAATTCCCAGGGAGGCTGAGAACCACTGACATGGTAGGTATGTAAAACCATGTAACTGACATCAAGGCCTGTTGCACTTGTGTAGCCTTATTGAATCAGTGGAGCGCTCAGTCCCTAGTGAGGCAGATGTCACTAGCATCTGCATTCCTGACAAGCAGCTGCACCTGAGGTTCAGGGGACACTTACGTATTTATGCTGAGCTGTGCGTCACTGAGACTTCATCACCAGCTTTGAAAAGTATATTTTTTGAAAACTAAGACAACAGATTTTATATGTTGATTGGGTGTAGAGGAAGGTGTCATTAGAGAGTGAGTTCTGGGGTGTCTGTTCAAGTGTCATGAGTTCTGTGCTCGTACTCCAAATGAGACTGGTTCTTCTTAGATAACATCATACCGATGCTAATTAATTTCTAAATACATGAAGTTGATTGTGACTCTTGTGTTTTCTCTTCAGTTTATCTTAAACATGACATAATGTCTCATCCCTCCTTCTCTCTTCCTTCTTTTGTCAATTAGTTTTGTCTTGTTTCACAGCTGTGTATGGCACAAGACAGGAGAAGGACTTTTTTTACTCCAAGTATAATAGCAGTCAAGTTACAAGACAAAATGCAAGCCAGATAAATGAAGTGATGGAAGAGCACTATCAAAATCTACTTGTACTTTTGTACTGTATACCCTACAAAAGTTTGTACTGTATAGCCTACAAACAAACAAACACCAAGACATTTTCTTGGACAATAAAATCCAAGAAAAAAGTTACAATTCTTTCAGGGAATTCTGCCTCGCATTCTTTGACTAGACAGTTTTACCTGGACAGTAAAGATGATGTGATTATCAAAAAACTTTAAATCATAGGTAGCATTGTCTACAAAATGTAGGCAAAATGCGTGAAATGTGTGTATATGTGTGTATATGTGCAATTACTCTAAAGCTAGACACTGTTGTCTACGTTTATTTCTCTTTGATTCTGTGGCTGACCTAACACTACGCCTTGCAGTACATGCCTGTATTCCTTAAGCCCTGGCTAATACGTGGGCTTCTTGTGGTGAGTCTGAAATTCCACTGCAGGATTTTGAGTGGAGAAACTGTTGTGGTTTATGGCATCATCAGTATCTTGAGATGGAAATGAGGCTTTATGGAAATCAATCTTCCTAAACGGTTCTGTACAATACAAAGTACTTAAAAAATAAAAAGTGAGTGCTGCTTTTACTGTTTTGGCATCAGCCCAGTCTGTGTTCACTTATGGATAGTTATACTATAGGTGGGTGCTCTTCAGCCACAGTGCTTGCTGCTCTGGTTGAAAAATAGGAAAAAAAACCTGATTGCAAAGGGGGTTTGCTATTACTTTATCCTCTCTCCAAATTCTCACACACAACTTTTTACTTCTTCTTTCCAAACATCACCTGTCCTGTTTCTGTGAAAACACAGCTTAATTCTATGTCTGCTTCTGTCTGTCTATGTCATTTTCTACAACTGCGCTTAGGGAAAAATGGCTTTAACTTGATTTGACTACATCTTGTGTTAAAGGCTGTTCAAAAGTCATGCAGAACCAATAGTGCCCTTCTTTGTGTAAATTCAGTGCTTTTCACTTCCTCAGATCAGTGAAAGGACAAGTGTAAGCCACTGCATTTCTGCATGTTCTGGCCTACTGCTGCTGCTGTTTGCTATGTCCTTGCTGCTATGAGTGTACCACAATGTAATTGTCTAAACATGCTCACACTGCTGTGATGTGCCTATGGTGAATCCTGCATAGTAATTTGATTTGATTAATGGACTTTTGAAGGTGTAGTGCCCTCCTTAAAACTCATGTGGTTTGAGACAACCATTTTATAGGTAACCTTGCTTGTTTAGCTCCACCAAATTGAATTAGTTACTGTAGTCCACTTAAGAAAAAAATTGAGAAAAAAATTATAGGAGTTGATCACATAGCAATACCATGTTGCATTTGTAATGACTTGGCAGCAGTTATTTCATGCTAAGAGAAGTGCAAGACATACAGGTATGCTTTAAAATGCTTATAAATTATAACTGTTTATTGTGAGCTTTACAAATCCCTATAGAGGTCTGAGCTTATTGTCCTATGTGGGCAAAATTGACATTGGCTTGTAGTCTTCAGTTTCCATTTGCCTTTTTTAAAGATTGCAGGAATATGGACT
Source organism: Urocynchramus pylzowi (assembly GCA_013397555.1). Taxonomy (NCBI): domain Eukaryota; kingdom Metazoa; phylum Chordata; class Aves; order Passeriformes; family Fringillidae; genus Urocynchramus; species Urocynchramus pylzowi. Next base: position 100,498 of record VZRH01004172.1, on the reverse strand, counting down.
GAATATACAGAATTTTCTGTGATATTGTCATGCTGGAGCCAAGCTCAGTTGGTCTGCCTGAAAACAATGAAATTTAGAGTTTTACATCCTTCAGAGAATTATTTAAACCATTTATTTTCAAACTTTGTCATCACTTAGGAACAGCTGAGGGAGTCTGTGATTGCTGAGAGATTTGCTTGGCCCTTCTGTACACCATGATACTTTCTCTTCACTCTGTAGAGTAGATTTACAATGCGTTTGGCTCCATGTAAGTGCTTACAGTGGTTGGCATGTTGTTGTCCAGACTATTCCTTGGTTTATTTTAAAATGGACATTTCAGATGTGAAGTGGAATCTGTTAAGTTTCTGGGTTTCAGAATGCATATTCAGGATTGTGTTTGCAAATAAAATTATGTGTATATGTATATATATATATGAGAGAATTAATTTTATTTTAAAAATTTATTTCAGTTTTGCTGTAAAATGCAATAAATAAACAGGGTATAAAATATTTGCATCATCATGGCTGTGGCCTGAATTTCATATACCGCCATAACCTTGTCATCTTTTGGTTTTGATATAAAAAATCAAAACCAAGAGGCTTGTAATCCTCCATATATTGATTTTTTATTATTAAAAAGTGAAAGTTGAAAGGCAACTCTAAGCCTGCTTTATCAGCCACACTTGGACTGACTTTGGATGCCATTTCTAAGAGCTGTAGATGTGCCAAAGACATTAAAATTAACTTTTTGCTTGCATTTTGCCAAGGTATCCTACTTTTCTTTTTTTTTATGAAAATAATTAATTTTATTTGCTTTGCAACAAATATTTTTGTTCACGGGAGTCTCTTCTGTATTAAGCACAGTCTGCCCCCTGGGGTAAGAGGGCAGCTTGTAAAGTTATCAAAAGAAACTTGTGAGTATGAGCACTGTTATTTCCTTTAGAATTTGCTCTGCTAGAAGTACTCTAATGACAGTTCATTGGTGTCCATTTGGGGAAAAGGGATTGGTATTTTTATTTGAGAATTATTTCACTTGGGAAGCCTCGAACGTAATAAGCATGAATGAAACAATTGCAACAAAGTGTAATAAAATTTGTTCTCTGAGAGAATGAACTAGAAAAGGTGTTCATTGGCTGATGCAAGCTTACCTATCATAGACGTGAATCCTTACAGATGTGTCCCCCTGTCCTTCTCTGAAAAAAGGAGTGTGAATGCTACGGAAATTCCCTAGTGACATTTTCTATGTCTGTCATTTCTCTTCAATTCTTCCGTAGCTCAGTTTGCTTATAACCTTGCTGTGGGGCAGAGTTGTTTGAATACTCATGAAGGCAGGTCAAGTTCACAATACAGAAATTTATTGAGGTTACCTTGAATCATAAAATCATAGAATTAGTTAGGTTGGAAAAAACCTCTGAGATCATCAAGTCCAGCCTTTGACTGATCACCACCACCTTGTTAACATGACACCAAATGCCAAATCCAGTTATACCTTGAACACTTCCAGGGATGGTGACTCTACCACTTTCCTGGCCATTCCAATGCCTGACACCTCTTCAAGTGAAGAAATTTCTCCTGTTGTCCACCTGAACCTTTCCTGGTGCAGCTTGAGGCTATGATCTTTTGTCTGGTCACTGGTTGTCTGGGAGAAGAGACAGAACTCCACCTGGCTGCAACCTTCCAGGCAGCTGTAGAGAGTGATAAGGTCACTCCTGAGCCTCCTCCTCTCCAGGCTGAACAACCCCAGCTCCCTCAGCCACTTCTCTCATACTGGGGAGACTACACCCTTCACCAATTCTATTGACCTTCTCTGGATGCACTCCAGCACTTCAATGTCTTTCCTGTTGTGAGGGGCCCAAAACAGGATTGGAGTTATGGCCTCCCCAGTGCCAAGGACAGGGGGACAATCCCTTTCCTAGTCTCACTGGCCACACTTGCTGATACAGGCCAGAATGCCATTGGCCTTCTTGACCGCTTGAGCACATCTGGCTCATTTTCAGTCACTGTCACCAGCACCCTCAGGTCCTTTTCTACTGGGCAGCTTCCCAGTCACTCTGCCCCCAGCCTGTGGCACTGCCTGGGGTTATTGTGCCCAAAGTGTAGGGCCTGGCACTTGGCCTTATTGAACCTCATGCTGTTGGCTTCAGCCCATCAATCCAGCTTGTCCACATCCCTCTACAGAGTCTCCCTGCCCTCCAGCAGATCAACACTCCACCCAATTTGGTGTTACCTGTGAATTTACTGCAGGCACACTAAATCTCCCCATCCAGATCATCAATAAAGGTATTTAATGGGACTGGGCCCAACACTGATCCCTGGGGGACACCACAAGTGAGCAGCCACCAGCTGGCTGCAGCACCTTTCACCTCCACTCTCTGGGCCTGGGCACCCAGCCAGCTCTCAACCCAGTGAAGGGTGCACCTGTCCAAGCCCTGGGCTGCCAGCTTTCACAGGAGAGTGCTGTGGGAGACAGTGTCAAAGGCCTTGCTGAAGTCTAGGCATACAACAGCCACAGCCTTTTCTTCATCCACTGGTTAAGTCACCTCATATAAAAGGAGATCAGGTTGGTCAGAAAGGACAAAATTCTATATTACATATAGAGTCGTAGAGTAGTGCTTCATAGACTTCAGCCTTTCAAAGGCATGTTTTCTTTACAATCATAAATCAAGGGGAATGTTGTCTATTTCCATCTTAAAAACAAGGATTTGAGATATGGAAAGACCATGATTTGTCCAGAATAGACAAGAAGTGGCTGGTGAGTCCAGCAGTTAAGCTTCAGTTTCTTTGAGGATACCCACCTCTACCTCTTTCTCTGAGATTACTGTGTGACAAAGCGTTAAATATGTAAAAATACTGGTTTTCTTTTCATGTGATATAGATTATGAGATTTCTGTTTGATGTTTTAGATCCTTCTCTAAACCCCCCCTAAGACTCAGTATGGCTTGATTGCCCAGTTTGAATTTCCAAGCATTTAGGTCATTTGCACACATAATTCAAATAGTGAATCTGAAGCTGACTAAAAAAACTGACTAAAAAAACCCCCCAAACAAACATTTTTACACAAAAGCCACGGTCCCCTCTGTGCTCATGCCCATCATATATCAGGCCCTTTAAATGGAAGAATGAGAGGGATGGCAGAGGCCTCAGCATGGCTCAAGTTGGAAGAATTTACTCAGTCAGAATTTCCATTATGTTTTGAAAAAAGAAGTTTTATATGAATACAGGGTTAGGCCTGCAAATGGTGCTTGTTTATTTCTGGCATTTAGCATTCTCTTTCTTATTCTTCCATTCAATCCATACTGTCAATATCTGTCATTAATTTCATTTTATGACAAGGTAACCCACCTAGATGACCAAGAAAAGCCAACTGATATAATCTTCTTGATTTTCAGTAATGCTTTTGACAGTTTCTCTGCTATTGGCAAAGGTCAGAGGCCAAAGCAGCTTAAAATTCAAAGAGAAATATAAATAATTTAGAAACATTTTTTTTCCAAATAAGATTGTAGATGAAAATAACAGCATTTTGTGTCCTTAAGCTTTTTAAACCATTTGTTGCACTTTACCATCTACCACATTATTGTTTTGGTTTTTTTTTCCTTTGGCATAGAGAGAAAATAATATACTTAGAGGGAGGGTGGAGGGTTACTACAGCACTTCCATTTATTTTTTCAGTGGATACCCTGCTGAAAGTTGCATTGACTGAGCACAGGACAGACACAAAGATCAATCCTAGTGGGACCAAAACCCTTGAGGTAGTGCTTACTCAAAATCGATCAGTCTTTTCAGTTGTCCCTGGCAGTGATGGCTGTTACATTTTCTTACCATTCACTACAGCTTTTTCTTCCAAGTTATATTGAGAGCATGGTCAAAGGTGCCGCCCTCATCTGTGTTCCATTCAAACCTCAGTGATTTCCTGTAATATCAGTAATTTTGCTACATTTCAGTCTGCCTATTCTTTCTAGATGTGACACTATCGTAATACAACAAAAGAAATTTATACTTTACATTGATAAAAGGGTTTTCAGTGTCAGTATAACCTTCTGAATTGCAGTAAATAATCACCAGATTTGGAGAGTTCTGACATTTTCTTTTTCTTGTACAGTGACTTAAACTATCTTCTATTGCTACCATTCAGGAATCATAATTCTGCTACAATTTGCATGTTGTGTTCCTTACTTCAGATTTTTTTTGTACCACATTGGTCAGAAGCTGGTGCTGGGCGTATTTTAGTACATGTATAGAATGACAAGGTTTACTACATGAGGAAATGTACAAAATATAAAGCAAAATTATATATATTTCAAATATGTAATTGTAGCATTTTGGTACTTGTGAATGTATTGTATATGTGCATAAAGTGTATCCCCAAATATGATAGAGTGTATTATGTCTAACCTCATTACTAACACTGTGCAATTACCACATTTGCCAGCAATACAAGCCAGTACTAAAAGGCTTTCTTTGACTCAAGAAGGGACCTTCCCAAGACAGAGGGGAACTGCACTGTCTTTGCTGTACTGTTTGCAAAGGACTGTGTTTCTTAGGACTATGAATAGGGTACGCTCCCAAGACCAATATAGGAAGAGGCATTATTTTTAAAAGTAGTTGCTCTTTTAATGTTCTTTACCATAGGCTAATGTTGTCTCTGGGCGCTGACTATGTAGGCACTTTCTGGTTGAAGACATTGAGAAGTCTTTGGTGAAAGAAGGGATCAAGCACAATAACAAGTTTAACCTTCTTTCTCAAAGCAGGTCATATCTGTCACAGTGATGTCCTACTAGTAGAGTACTCTTAACTGTGTCATTGAAGTTGCCTCAGATAAATGGAATATACAAGGAAGTTGGTATTTGACAATTCTCTGTTCCTCTCCTGATGCAGATATTGTTCTGAAATGCATTCAGTAAAATAGCATTTCTTGTGGTTTTATGAATGCTACTTCTCTTCCAAATTTATTTGGATTTTTCAGCTAAAAAGGATCCCGTGTGGCTGTGGTCAGAAACAATAGAAATAGAAATTGTGGAATTCAGCACAGCCCTGAATATGAGATTGTTTGGAAAATATCACTGGCTCATCTATCAACTGTTAAATTAACAGAAGAGTTCTCAGGAGATAATCATCAAATTGCTACTAGTGTAGCTTTCCATAGTTCTTCTGTTTTAGTGCTCTTAGACTTAGCACTTCAGAACCTTCTTCCACCACAGTGTCCCATCCACATCCAAATATATCTCCCAAAACATTCAATATGTGTTTACTAATTGTGATCAGGGTAAAATTCAAGTGCTGTGCTTATGGGACATTTTTTTTATCAGAAGCTGTATTTAAGTGATGATACACATTAATTTGTTCATTCTTCTGTCAGTGTAATTTACAAGGCAGCGACAGATAAACATAGCTATACAAGATTCATTTACAGTGACACAATGGCAGATACACAGAGCAGAACCCTGCCTATGAGATAAAGTGGACTGAGTGACTTATGCAGTAATTAGGGGATAATTGTCATTAACCTCGCAAACAGTAGTTTACCCATATTGTTTAAAAGGCTCCAGGATGCATAATGACAAGGTAATCTGTCAAAGCGCTAGGGGGAAATATTAATAAGATTTGTGCAAGCCTGGATAGAAAATATGCAGAAAGCAGCCACATTAAGCTAATTGGTGGATGAATATACACTTGTAAAAGTGCTTCTAATGGCACGTTTGCTGCTCTCCAAATGACTACTGTTAATGTGGAGAAGTGGGCTGCCTAGAAAGTCAGGACTGCTGGGACATGAGGGTATTAAGACATGAAGGCACAGTTATTATTACTTTGTACACTGTAATATAATTTCCCCACTTTCTCTTGCATTTCACTGCCTCTAATAGGTTCAAACTGATAGCTTGCTTCATGCCCTTTTATATTCCAGTGACCCTTGCCATTTTGGTGTCACGTCTGCACCCTGCTGTGTCCCTTTTGCATCACATTGCCACCTATGACACACCTGTGTTTTATTGGTGTAAATTTTTTCAGTAAGCAATAAAAGAAAAAAAGCCTCATTAAGATATTGTAGTATATATTGCAAGTAATAATGCATAGTCCCCTAATGAATAGTAAAGATGGAAATCAATCTCCTGATTCTGCTGCCATTCATATATCCTGCATATAGTACAGCTGAATCCCTTTATTGAGACACAATTTGGGTTCAATCAGAAAACCAAGCATGTAATGAAATCCAATTTATGAGTAGAACTCATTGGCACTTTCATTCTAGTGTTTATGGCCTTGGACAACTTCTCAATTTCTTACAGTGCTCCTGGATAGGCAAATTTTATACTGATTTAGCTCGAAGTTTTACTGACAAGTCCAGAAAGACTCAACTTTTCTTGGTTATGTTTTCCAGTTAGGGTTATGGCTTCAGTCAGTTTAGATTTAAAGTGAGGGAAGAACCCTCTTAAAATTTGATTTGACTTGACTGGTTAGATGACTTGCCCTGCATTTGGTGCAGTCCATATTAGTAGAGCAAGGATATCAGACATGATTTGTTTATATTATCGCATAGTGCATTGGGAAAAGTCTCAGCTGAAAAGAGGCTGGGTGTCTCTTGTGGCTGTGTGTATTGCAAATACAATACCTTATGAGTGCTCTTTGTGAATATTTCTTGTTTCTCATAAAAATTATGCGTCATTCTTTCAGTGTTAGTGAAACTGAAGCTTGGAGAGCACTTACTACACTTACTGAAAGACTGCCAGAGCACAGAAAACCAGAGAAAATATAATTTTACTTCTCAGTGAGTTTTGCAGCACTAACACCAAAAAGTAAGAACACAAGTGATTTTTGGTGACTGATAGTATCAAGGCAAAATTTTTTTATGTACTATACCAAAATGGGTAAATATGTATGCAAAAATTGTTGAAAGTGAGAATTAAAACCAATCATTGTTACACATGCTATTGTGATATGCATGATGGTTATTTCCAATACACTTACATGCAAAATTGTGTTCTAAAATTATTTTGTAGCTGAAATTATTTCAGCTTACCATGTTCATGTCTCTGTTTACATGGTATCTGAAAAGTGCCCGTGGCACCTCATGCACTCTAAATTTTACACACATACACCATGTGCTTGGTGATTTAATTACCTCTAGTAGCCATGTTGGCCTAAGGACAAACATGCTGTTACTTGCCACAAATTAGTGGCAAAGCTTCTTCAGATTCTTCAATGAATTTTCCACTCGAGGAGGTTGTAAAGAAGCAAAGGTGTCAAAATATTCTGTGTACTTTGGGTCCAAAGTTATGGATTTCAAAGCCATTTAAGAAATTTGAAAAAACAATTCAATAAAGTCTTGATATTCTACCATTTCAGGAATGTTGAGAACAAACACTTCCCCTTAGTGTGCATTAAAAATATTTTTGTGAGCAGATAGCATAAAGTATATGTTCACCTCACATTCATTTCTCATTTCCAAAAGTCTTTTGGTCTTCACAACCAAAACAGATGGTAAAGGGAATAAATGTTGGCATTTGAACATTTGTGCAGTTCTTGGGGTGAGAAGGACAAAATACTTGGGAAATGTCCCTAGTACTTCAAAATAAATGAAATAAGGAGAACTGCTAAAAAATTGCTTTGGATCTTCTTAAAGCACAAAGTGTCAATTTGTATCCATGCTAACAGGAGTTTTTCTGTCATCAAATAGTGGGATCTTTTGCCTTTTAACACTTGTCACCAACATGACGGTTGTAAATCAAAGCAAATTTTGTTGACATCACAATAACTTGTCCTGGCTTTGGCTGGGATAGAGTTAACTGTCTTAGTAGCTGGTGCAATGCTCTTTTGTGGATTTAGTAGGAGAATCTTTTGAACAGCAGTGGTTTCTAGTTGTTGCTAAGTAGTGCTTACCCTAAACCAAAAAGTTTCTCAATGCGCTGCCAGCAGCCAAGTGCACAAGAAGCTGTGAGGGACCATGGCCAGGATAGGTGGCCTGTATATTCCATACCCTTGAACATCATGCCCAATATATAAAGTGGGGGGAGTTGGCTGGGAGGGGTCAGTCCCTGCTTGGGGACAGTCTGGGTATCAGTCAGCAGGCAGGGAGAAATTGTATCGTGGATCACCTGTTTCTCTTGGGTTTTATTCCTCTTTCCTTTTCATTTCCAGTAATATTAGTATGTTTTATTTTATTCACTCACACAGGGAATAGTGAGTGAGCAGCTGTGTGGTGCTGTGGGGCAGCTGGGGTTAAACCACAGCAGTTATACCACTGTGAAAACTAGTAAATGCAAGAAGAGTATCAGACTCTGGCTGTACTTAGATTTTTTTCCTCTAAGTATGGACAGACATCTGCTGTGAAAAAAAAACAACAACTTGTCTGGCACCCAAATATAAAGAGACTTGATGTATTTGCTATGATTAAATAAAGCTCAAGCTGTTGTGATTAAATACTTTGTAGCCCCACAGTGATCTATTATAATTTTAAAAATAAAAATACTGTGTGCAGTGTTACTCAGGAAAAAAAATAGTCACTGTCTTGTGAATTATACATATATACTTATTATCTGGTCCATAATCACCCATAACAAAGAGAATATTTTATCACAAGTCAAACAATATGTTTTAAAAATCAGACAAAGCATTTAAAACTAGTGCCCTTGCATCCTAATAGTTTCACTGGAGCTGCAGAGGTGAATGAAGAGGGGAAAGAGTTCAAATTACTGGGCTTTTTCTGGAATCAGTAAGAGACATTACCCCCAATCCACATACCTGCTTTATAGTTGGCAAATGAGAGTCTCATCCTCTTTCAGGGCAAGGATTTCAAGGGCATTTTAAGGTTGATGAAAAAGGAAAAGGCATTCTGGGATTGGGGTACACTATGAGGAAGTTCAGTCCCCAAAAGGAGTCATGTGTTAAGGATCCTGTGTTTTCATACCATTCCAGGCAGCTTAATCCAGAACCAGCACCCCAGCAGGTTGCTTGTGCAGGGAGGGGTCTGCACTCCTGGCATGCATCTTTGGGATAAGATATGAAACAGAAGACCTGCATACTTTTGGTCAATAAAGACCCTGAAGGCCATTAAGCGAGAGTGTGGGTGGTTAACGGCGGTGTCCTGGCCAGGTTTCCGCTGTGGTTATTGCATTCCACTGCCTTATGTTTCATCTGCAGTTTCAGCAGGACATGGTGTTCCTCACTTTCACTCCAAAACTGTTGAGCAGTGCTCCTGTGCATTGTTACACAGCTGCTGTGCTCCACCATGGTGGTACGCCCCCGATATATATTCACACAGATTTGGCTCTACATACTGTTTCAGGGCTAAGTTAGGTCAAAATTACTTTCCAGCGTGGTCCGTGGAATTACTCCAGGTTTATGGTGCAATTATTCTTGATCTAAAGTGCAGCCAGATTTGCCCCATTGTCTACAATATCAGTTCATAAAGTTTGCAAAGATCTTTGGGGGTCCTTTTGGTGAAAACACAAAATGTTTTGCTGCTGAATGCATAAAGAGATATGGCCAAGAAAGAGGAACCAGGGCAAGTACTGTTACAAACCTGGCAGCAAAGTAAGCATGTAAGTATATGTATATGTATATGTATATGTATATGTATATGTATATGTATATGTATATGTATATGTATATGTATATGTATAAAAGTAAATAAAGTCTCCTTCATGCTACTCTTCATTTGAACATGCAGTGCCAGTGTCATTCTCAATGAAACTCTGGGGAGAGACAGCCACCTTCTCTTCTCCTGTAGCATGCAGGTATCATTATACCTACCCTGTGTCTTTGGGGCAAGGCAAACAAGTGGTAAGAGAAAGGGGGTGCCAGAAGGGAAGAATATCTATCAGTTCTAGCAGAATGGAGGCTGCAGTGAAGTCAAAAGGTAAAGATTTCCATTATTGACTGAGAACTCAGTAGTGCTGCACTGTTTGTTCCTGCTGCAGCAGTATAACTCAAGGAAAGGACTGCTGACACTTTAACATTCATTTTTTCATACGGTTGCCGTTGGTGAAGGGAAGCTGGTGGGAGGTGGATAAGAAGTGACAGCTGAGGGGAAAAAATTTCAACCATGCCTCTTTGCAGACTTAGTTTGTTAAATCTCATATTAGTTTCACATGTAAAATCACAATGAGCAAGTAGGTACATCTTTTCTTCATGTTTACACGAGCAAAGGTGAGGGATATTCAGCATGATAGAAACTCCTATCAAGAAAATGAGTATCTGATTCCATGTGTGATTGTATATTTCTGTGGAAAACTAGATAGAGGGCTTACTTTGGTCCTACTGAGGTCTGTGGGAGTTAGCCAAAATGAGTTAGAGATGTTGCATATTGTCCCATCTGTACTAATCTGAGTTGGTGTGGTGCTGCACAGTTTTGGTAACTCTTACCCCAAGAGCAGTAGGACTACCCAGAGTGTAGCAGCTTGAAATTTAATTGTGAAGCAAGGAGATGCTTCTGGGAAATTCAGCCAAACAAAAAACCAACAAACCTTAAATCATGGAAATTATGAAGGCTTTTCTTTATTAGAAACAACTGTGGAATTTTTTTTTTTTTGGTCTACACCCTAATTAAAACCATCCTGTGCAATTATAGTATGACCAAATTAATGTATTTCATTCTGCTTTTCAACTGTTACAGCTGCATTCAAAATGTTTCTTTGAGATCAGCTAGAAAATACACAGCTCCTTAAGAAGAGCTTATAGAAGAAAATTTCATGATATACCCTGAGCTAGCCTAATTATTTAATCAAACGTGTATCTATGCAATATTTTGTAACAAGGAAACTTCACTGACATGCATCAAAACCCACTGTTTAGGTGCATAGGCAAACTTAGTAAAATATGAAGCCTAGCAATTATTTCTTTTTTCTGAGTAACTTTGAGTGGTTCTCAGAAGTTATCACAGAAGTGCCTGAAAATAATCCTTGAGTGTCTCCCAGAACATAAAGCTAGTTTTAGAAGCAATCTATTTTTTAACCTTTATATTAATCTCAGCCTTGTATGCACATCTCTCACTGTGTATCCAGTCAGGTGTATGTATACATTTTTCCTATCCTAAGAAGTGAATCAGTAAAACAGCATAGAACTGCAAAAAGTTGGTGTTGTGTATGTACTGAATGTATTCCTCTATGTGTAAACATATAAAATTTCTGCCTGTAATGCAGTCACAGCAGTCATGGGAGCTTCTCACACAAAGTGAGAATTTGAAACAACTGATTTCATAATGGAAGTTCCAGGTTTAAAGTGTATGTTTATGGTATATGCTTGTGTAGACTGCCCTTATTTTCTAAATAGGCAGTTTTTAAACTGGTAGGTTTTAAAGCTCAGTTGAAAGATTTAAAGGCTGAAGGCCTTCAGGAAATGAAGACTCACATTCGCAACCCTCCCCAGTTAAGCTCGTAAAAATCAGAATGATCTTTGTGTCCATCCTCTCTTGTAGTTGGTGTCATTCAAGATAATCATCTTGAACCCACCATGTGTTCTTCTAGACCCTGAAGTTTAAGACAAGATGTACCCTTGCATATCCTGACATACACCTTTCTTCCTACGGTCAGCAAAATCCAGGAGGCAGATTCGGGGCGATAAACCATGGCATTACTTTACAGATCTAATGTCGTATGTGTATATGTGGATCTGTTTATTCAAATAATAGGCTTGAGTGTGTGGTTAGAGTTAGAAAAGGTTATGGGTTATGTCTTGGATCCTTGGAGGTCAGTTTAATATAGTTTAAAGATTAAAATATTTTCTCCAACTAAAATTGTGAGAAAGAGATCCACACAGTAAAAATTTAATGAATAAATAAATAAAACAAAAAAATTTTATTAGATTAAAAATCAAAGCAAGGCTGTTTGGGCAAAGTAGGAAGAACATTAGTGTATGCTGTACAGATTGGGTTTACTTGTCTCCTGCCTGGCTTAGAGCTGTATGCATGCAGTCGTATCTCTGTACTCACTGACTTCCTTGTACACATTGTCACTGGAGGCTTGGCTTAATCAGTTGTGAGCTGAAAAAAGTAATATAAATTGGAACCTTTTGTCATGAAGTATTTAAATGTTGATATGCTTTAATGGCTTCGGGGAGAAAATTTAGCATGAGAGATTGTAAGAAACAAGAAATCGATTACATGTAAGAAAGGACCTGAACCTCTAATCAAGTATTACTATATACAGAAAGATCCCTAGCTAGTTATAACTAAATTCAAATGGGATAATGGTTAGATTTTTTTGTTAATTTTAAGTTTTATCAAAAAATGACATTCCTATTCACTCTTTATCTAGTTTTGCATAATACATGCTTACAATGATTTATGGAAAGTTTTCACTGTGTAAATATTGAAGCGTATGCTAGACAGTATCCATAAGCAGTGAGGGCTTTATGAAATATAGGCATCTGCATATTTCTCTCTTTTTGTTGGGTGAAAAAGGCCAGAAAACTTCTTGCTGAAAATTAAAAAGATGAAGCTTGATATAGCTGGTAGGAGTAGGCAAGGAGTATTTAAGAGCAACTTTCTGGTTCCCTGTTTTTTCTATGACAGCAAGGGTAACCCCATGACTATCACACCCTTAACTGCCGGTTTCTCTGATCAGTGGGACTTAGCAGCTGCTGAAGGTTTGGTGCTCCTCATTGTAAATTCTTAAACAAAGTGAAATAAAGGGTGGTGGTGTCTTATCAAGAGGTAACTCATGTAGTGCCAGCTTTGCTCAGTTAAGATGTGGAGTAATTCCCTGAAAGCAGAAAGGGAACCACTGCATTTATAGGCTTGCCTGACTGTTCTGTGTATGCAGAGAGCTGTCTGTGCTGAGGGACTGTATGACACTGCCTTCCCCTTATATGTGGGAGTCTGTTACAGACTCTACATATATGATCTCTACCCACTATTCTCATGAGTTATTGTTGTGCTAGCTGTGATTAGGTTTTAATTATTTATATGTAATTTTTTGTAAAGCATCCATCTGTTATATGTTTGATTTACAAATGAAAACAGAAACAACATAAAATGTGGCAGTAGTATATTACAAAGCAGCCTGCAGCTGGCAGTCCTAATTCAGGTAAGCAGTGTAAATTAGACAATGTTATTTCCATCTTTAAACTATGGGAGTTACAGTTAGAAGGAATTAATATTTGTGATTTGGGGTGGGAAATGTGTGCAGATAGATGAGGTCAGATATGACAGCAAAGGCCTGGAGATCAAAATCTGATTCAAATCTGGTTTTGCAGTTCCATGTAGGAACTACCCATATGTTGAACTGCTATGGTTGGCTGAAAGTTGTTGAAATAGATGTAAGAAACTTTAGATCTTACCCAAGGGGAGAGTAGCTAAAGTTATGTGTGTGGAAAAAAAACAAATATAATTTTGGAGCTTTAAAATATGAACCTGTCCTTTAATTTTTTTTTTTTTTTTATGGCATTGGTGGTTTTTTCCTCCCACCCCTCATCTCATTTAGGTTTGATTTTGTTTCACTTATTTTTCTTGTTAGGGTTGATATTTAATGTTCCAGGTGATTTCTATTAGATAGTACTGACTGCCTGTAAAATACTGCTACATCAAGAAATGTAAGGACATAAAAATTAAACATGTCCACTGTGCTTAGGGGTGTTCAAAGGTGAACACATTTCCATACTAATGCGGCAAACCAAAACTAGCATCTGCATCTGAAACATCTGAATGATATTTCATTCATCACCATAAATACAGAATGAATATTTTCTACACATAGATGGGTTTTGAGGCTTTTAATCTGGGTTAACTGAGTAAGATTCTCCAAGTTAATTGCTGTTGAGGGTTTGACTGTCTTTCAGGGCTTGATTGTAAAAGTTCATGTGTGGAGCATTTATAAAGATTTTGTAGTTGTTTCTAAGGTACTGAACATACATAGCAATTATCTTCAGCATTATCTTTATACCCAGAGAGGTGAGCTGAACTGAACATTTTCAAACTGAAATAATAAAACCAACTCTAATTAATTAAACACATGCTTTATTATTTGACATTGCAAAATTGTATTTTTTTGTACTCTAGGAAATGTGAGGGAAGAGAAGCATCAATCATCTGAAGACTGAAAATAATTAAATAATTTAATAAATAAAAAAAAAATCCAGGGGGTAAAGGGGCTGGAGGGGAAGAAAGGTATTTCAAACTTCATAATCAAACAAGAGATAATGATTTTTGCAGCAGTGTGTAATCCGAAGTCTTCAAGTAAGGTTCTGAATCTGAGATTCAAGATGTAAAAATACCAGAGTCAGTATGGCAGTGTGTCCTGTAAGGCTTTCAAACTGTCTAATGCATGAGGAAGCATTGGAATAATTCTGGTTTGATGGCCTTCCACATTTCTTGTTGGTTATAGTTACTGTGCTAATTTTATGTCCAGCATTTGCCCAAAAGGAAAGATGCCAATAAAATGATGTATTCATTATATAAGTATTTTAATATGTTTTTATCAATACTTGCTTGAATGGATTGCCTGACATTACATTGCAGAATTTTTAAGTCCTACCTTCAGGCAAATCTCATGCTTACTAGCAAAAATGAAAGTGTGAAATGCTTTTTAATGTATATTTAACAACAGATAGTCTTGTGATTACTGATGTGTATTCTCTCTGGATTTTTCCCTTGCTATCAGAAGGCAATGTTAAGAGACAACATTTTTACACATTTATGCTATCTACATCCATCAGATCCTTACTTTTTTACATATTTTTAACTGTCATTTTTAAGAAGGCTACAAAAAAAGTAATCTCTCAAGTCTAAACTATACCAAGGTTGCAAGCTTGCAATCAATCAATTGCCAGTAATAGTCCAGGAAAAAATGGATTAAGGTACAAGTGTTACGTGCTATTTTCAAGACATTTTGCCTTGCATCAAAGTCTCTTATGAAATGGCCCATAAATAGTTTCAGTCTTACATCTGCTTGTATTTAAGGAGCAAATCTATCAATTGTATTTATTTAGCTCTTCCTAATAGTGTCACCATTTAATAGTGATTAAGGTACATTTTTTTTGTATTTTACAGTGATGTGCACAACAACAGTTCATGTTTTACTAATGTATTCTAAACAGTAGCATTCTACAGAGATCACTGTTGTTAAAATAAAAGTACTGAAAGCATTTTAGATCACAGAGTCCCAGGGTCTACATTTTGTGTACTCTGACACTATTAAACTCAATCTGGCTTTCTAACTGTGACTCTAATTACAGTATTTGCATGGATGGAAAGTTTGCGTTGTTTGGTCAAGTTCTATTAACACTGCATCTTGTTTTTCGAGCTTAGTGTTTCATGTTCAGGCAGCAGAGGACCTTCTTCAATAATTATGCAGAATCAATAAGCTTTTCTTTGTGTTTTGTCTTTGTTGTTTCTTTGATATGGCCTCTAGGATGCTGCAGGCAAGGTGCTGGACCGCTGGGCCATCATGTCCAGGGAAGAAGAGATCATTACCCTTCAGCAGTTCCTGAGATTTGGAGAAACGAAATCTATTGTGGAGCTGATGGCAATTCAAGAAAAAGAAGGGCAGGCTGTGGCTGTGCCATCTTCAAAGACAGATTCAGATATAAGGACTTTTATTGAAAGCAATAATCGCACCAGGAGCCCAAGTCTCCTTGCTCACCTGGAGAATAGCAACCCTTCCAGCATTCATCATTTTGAAAACATCCCGAATAGCCTTGCATTCCTGCTTCCATTCCAGTATATAAATCCAGTCTCTGCTCCACTGCTGGGGCTGCCTCCAAATGGCCTCCTGCTGGAACAGCCAGCAATGAGGCTCCGTGAACCAAGCCTTACGACCCAAAATGAATATAATGAGAGCAGTGAATCTGAAGTTTCCCCTACGCCTTTCAAGAATGAGCAAGCATCCAGCAGGAATGCTTTGACCAGCATCACAAATGTGGAGCCCAAAACTGAGCCAGCCTGTGTCTCTCCTGTTCAAACACCTACGCCAGTCAATGATTTATCGAAAACGGAACACACAAAAAGCTCATTCCGAATTCACAGAATGAGGAGAATGGGGTCAGCCTCCAGGAAAGGAAGAGTGTTTTGCAATGCATGTGGCAAAACTTTCTACGACAAAGGTACTCTTAAAATCCACTACAATGCTGTGCACCTGAAAATCAAGCATCGATGCACTATTGAAGGCTGCAATATGGTCTTCAGCTCTCTCAGAAGCCGCAATCGCCACAGTGCTAACCCAAATCCCCGCCTCCACATGCCTATGCTAAGGAATAACCGCGACAAAGATCTAATTCGTGCTACATCAGGTGCCGCCACTCCTGTCATAGCAAGTACAAAGTCCAACCTAACTTTAACAAGCCCTGGACGTCCACCGATGGGGTTTACCACTCCCCCTCTAGACCCAGTACTACAGAACCCTCTTCCCAGTCAGCTGGTCTTCCCAGCTTTAAAGACTGTCCAACCTGTTCCTCCTTTTTACAGAAATTTACTTACTCCTGGAGAAATGGTGAGTCCTCCAACCTCACTCCCAACCAGTCCCATAATACCAGCTGTAAGTGGCATAGAGCAGCATCCCCCTCCTCCTTCAGAGTCATCGGTACCTTCAGTGTTGATGCCCACCCCAGAGCCCAATGCAGACCTTGCCCCCAAGAAGAAGCCAAGGAAGTCAAGCATGCCTGTTAAAATTGAAAAGGAAGTTATTGACACTGCTGATGAGTTTGATGATGAAGACGAAGAGGTGAATGACAGGAGCACAATGGTGAATGACATTGGTCATGACAATCACTGCCATTCTCAGGAGGAAATGAGCCCAGGCCTATCTGTTAAAGACTTTTCCAAAAGTGACAGAAGCAGATGTATGTCCAGACCAGACATAAGAAGGGCAGACAGCATGACATCAGAAGACCAGGAGCATGAGAGAGACTACGAAAATGAGTCGGAGTCATCAGAGCCCAAATTGTGTGAAGAATCCCTGGAAGGCGATGATCGTCTCCATGAACCTGGTGAAAAATCTATGATGCACAGTGACCGACCAGATGAAAACCACAATGACTCTTCCAACCAGGATGTCATTAAGGTGAAGGAAGAGTATACAGACCCTACATATGATATGTTCTATATGAGCCAATATGGACTGTACAATGGAGGCAGTGCCAGTATGGCTGCTCTTCATGAAAGTTTTGCTTCTACATTCAACTACAGCAGCCCTCAGAAGTTCTCCCCAGAAGGTGAAATGTGCTCCAGCCCAGACCCCAAGATCTGCTATGTTTGCAAGAAAAGTTTCAAGAGTTCCTACAGTGTGAAGCTTCACTACCGAAATGTTCATTTAAAAGAGATGCATGTCTGCACAGTGGCTGGCTGTAACGCTGCGTTCCCATCACGGAGAAGCAGAGACAGGTCAGTAAATATTAATTGATTTTCTGCATTATTAAATGTGTTGAATTATGGAAGAATAGGCAGTTTAGGCTATATGAAGAAATAGAGAGATGCACAGTAATGACAAGTGACAATTGTGTTCCCATGACATTGAAAGAGATTTATCATTTTAAGATTTTCATTGTTCCTTGGCATTCAGAATGGCATATATTGGGCCATCCTCTTAATTGACTGTCTAGATAATAAATGTCATTATACTTTCTATATTCCTGTGAACATGTGTATTGTACTTCTGTTTACAAGCTACAGCCCTCATTACGTTTATTTTCTTCTTACATTTAAAACAAAAAAAAATCTTCTATTAAGTGTATAGTAAATTATATACAATACAAATATCTCCATTGCATGCATATCAAACCATAGAACTGTGAAGGAGGGCAAAGGTGGATGGGTGGTTGAATGAAAAGATGGAGATAGGTAATAAAGGACTGGAATTATTTCCATCCTCATAGGGTCATACAAAAGCAAACAAGAAGCATTAGAAGGTTGTCCTTTACTATATTTAAGTTTTAAAACTAGGTGCTGTGTTGTAGTGAGAACAAGTAAATATTAAGAATTAAGAAAATCATTGTCTATTTCTTTAGTAGAACTTACACACATCTCTATCCATGATGGTCATTTAGTCTACATTATTATTTTCTGCATGTGAGCAACTGCCTTCTCCACCAGTGGTAATTATGCACATTCAGAGAGAATAGGCTTCCCTACATATTTTTAAGATCAACCAGGGTATAGTCTGCTGGCCCTTCAGATGACATCATGCCTGAGCTATGCTGCATCAATACAAAAGCAGTTGGGCTTAAACAGAAGCAGCTGGTCCATAAACTCTTTGGTTTAGGGTTTTTTGTTGTTGTTGTTGTTGTTTTGGGGTTTTTTTGGTTGATTTTTTTATAGACTGTTCTTTTTTATTCTTGAGGAGAATGTAATACAAATGGAATTTGTCAAAGTGATAGGATAACACAGGTATTTCATACTTGTGGATAAAAACTCTCTCATTTGATGTTACATATACTGTTACATAACAAAATCTCTCTGGTTCATGGAGTAATGGTGAAATTGAGTCACCTCTTTTCCTTTACTTGTGTTTCATATTTTTTCATTAGGCTGTAAAAATTCAGCAGACACAGGAAGGAAATTAAAACAGGCTAAACATTTCATACACAGCTCCTGATCTGTTTTTGTATTTTTTTCATTTAAATTGGTGTAGTTTCAAAGGGAGTGTTTCTCATCCTATAAAATGAAAGCAAGTTAGTGTTAAGGATACTGATGAGCCAAAATTCACTGTTTTCATGAAGAGTACCGTCCCCAAATAGCTCATGTCTTCTCTTATCATTTATGAAATCCACTTAACAGAAAAATATGAACTAACATAAGAATAGAAGTTCAAAACACCTAAGAAGGACAATCTAGAAAGCTTTCATTTCAGTAGGTTAAAGTACTAGATACAAAGCAGGTAGATCTAAATTAAGACTCATTTCCTTGCTGTGTGCTAATAAGTTTTATGAGTCTTGAATTTGACAAGGGAAGTATGTGAATCAGTGGCATCATCTATTCTAAGCTTAGATGTGTGAAACCCCTTTCAGTTCCTGAAATCCTAATCTTTGTTAGTCAAGAATTTGGTTTGGTCGGTCTGTTTCCTTAAATAAATTATGAAAAATCAGTCATGTACTACACAAAACAGCTTTGAATTGAGCATGTGAAGCAAGAGCTGATTAGGTTTAGGATGTGGAACTTTATGCAGTGTATTAAATTTCAACTGTAATACATTGAAAGATCAAGGTAATAAAGTTAGCATAGTAAAGATTTAGATATTCTAAGAGTGACTGTGACGACATGCATAAAATTTTTCCAAGACAAGAACCTGCATGCATATAGGGCACATTTTGAAATTTTTTTGTGATATACATAGGATACTACTATTAAGCTTATTGAAAGAAGCATGAAATAAAAAACTGATTTAGGGTCTTAAATTGCAGGCTGCATATTTAAAGATAAAATTATTATTTGCATATAATTTTGAGTTGTGTTATGGACAAGGCCATCTTCTTACATCATTCCATTAGTAACATTCAGAGTATGATTCAGTTATGTGCTGCACCTGGGACAAAAGACATTTTTTGGCATACTATATTCTCTAATTGCAATGAATCAAGCATAGTTCTGTAATTAAAAAAATTCAAAGGTGTGGTACTGTTTGTGTGCCCTACTAGTTTTTATTAGTTGTTTATCAGTTTTTTGTTACAGTAGTCAGGAAATGCCTTGAAAGAACCAGGAAATTCTCTCATGGTTCAGGATAATTATTTTAGATACTTGAGCAAGAAACAGATACAAAACTTCCCTGGGCTATCCATTTTTATCTAGAAGTGCAACATTTAGAAATGTGCAGAAATAAAAACATATGTACAGCATGTCAAAGAAAGGTAATGAAAGATTTAAGTAACATTTTCTAATACTTTGTCAAAAAAGGGACAGTTTTGTTAAAAAAAATTAGGCAGTAAAAGTTAAATCAATATATTCTCTCACAGGTTTTTTTGGGGTTTTTTTTTTGTGTTGGGGTTTTTTGTTTTTATTTTTGTTGGGGGAGTGATTGTTTGTTTGTTTGCTTCTTTGCTTTGTTTGTTTGTTTGGGGGTCTTTTGCAAACTGTTTAATTACCCCCAAAATTCTTCCATTAAATTTGTTTTCATTTTTTTTCTTTTTTTTTTTTTTTTTTTTTTTTTTTTTGAGAGAGAGAGAGAGAGAGAGAGATTATATGCAATTCCCAGCTTTTCAGATTATGGAGATCACCAAAAAGATAACTAGATAACTAGATTAATAGGATTGCAAAGTGAGAACTTCTTCCAGCCACTTAAATCAATTTCACTTAAAAACTCAGGAGCGTTTTGCTTACAATTGCTGCATGAGAAATAAAGGTTAGCTACCTACAGCTGCTACAGTTATTACACAGTAATAACTCCTGGATTTGGAGTTATTATGGATTTGCATCCCATTTTTGACTCATTGCAAAAGTCTCTGTGATTTGCTTGTGCTATGAGTCACTCATATAATCCTTGATTAGCTGGAGTGTCTTTGCTTTGAAAATTAAAATTTTTTTTTTTCAGTACTTTCAGTACTATCTCTGTAATGAAATCCGAGTTCTAGCTATTCAATAGCTTACAGTCTTGTGAAATTATCTTTTTTTTTGTCATTTTATTAAGCCTATTACTAGCATTATATTAATTATATTATTAATCCTATTATAACTAGTTAGATATCCAAAACTCACAACTCTAGCTATGTTCTGTAATAAAATATAAGTTTAAGTGGAGATAGATAACATTGGCTGACTATTTTTGTTTCTTTTAGACGAATCTGATTTGGCTTAAGTCCTTTTCCAGTGCAACTCTAGTTAATCAAAGGTTAATCAAATATTCCCCCTGCCTTGTAGATTTCCCGCTGACAACAATTTCCCCCAAACTGTTGACAGCGGGTGGAGCTACTGTAAAATGGGCTTTGGAAAGGAGGGGTTGTGATACAGGCTGCTTGTTACCAGAGGTAGCATATGACATCAGGAGCAAAAGCAGCGCTGCTTGGACAGGGTTTTATCTGTGTCAGAGCTGCAACCCATTTTTTTGGGGTTTTTTTTTTGTGTTGGAATTTATTTTATTTTATTTTATAAATTTTAGCAATTTATGCTAAGGTTGACCAAATCTAGCTTTATCATTCCTACATCATTCCTGCCAAGGTCAACACCTGCATGAATATCCTTCTGTCTGAAATGTTGGAATATCCTCTGAGATCTTTGGCTAACCAGTACTAATCTCTGCAAATTATGCTCAAGATCACCAAAAGATTTTAGAGTCCCACTTTACATGTGCTTTTTTTCAATTCAGGAGGAAAGAAAGCAAAGTAAAACTTCTTTTCCTTACTGTCAAAGACCCAGAAATTCTATTATCCCTTCTAAAAATTAAACAGTATTGTTTTCCAATAGTCAAGCTCTGTTTAGCCTAGATATTTTCAAAAGTGCCTATTTTCATCATTCTTCTGAGTTGCAAGTAACATCAGTCATTAAATCCCCCTTAATACCTAGATTTTTTGCTCTTTTCCTCAGAGTATTCTTTCTGACTTCTTTAGAAGCACTGGACTTGAGTAAACCACTTTTTCTTCCATACTTCAACAACCACTTCCTGAATAGCTGTTCATCCATTTCTGTTCCTGTATTTACTTCAGAGGTCCTTTCTTCTGAGGACATGATGTTCAGGCTGAGTCTTGTTGCAAAAAGACAATGGAGAGTAAATAGGAAAAGAGACCATATTAAAAATTTTGTCAGAAACAATGTCATAAGCCTCCTTTTGAGTGGAAAGACATCGTTTCAAGTAACTTTTTAAATGGAAAAGAGATGGGAAGAGGATACTTTCCCTTGAGGACTGACCACGTGAATGGAAAGATTTGTCTTTCCATTCAATCTTGTGGATTGAATTCTCTCTGCAGTCAGAGATCTTTCCTAAAATTGAGAAGAAAGGGCCAGTGGCCACAGTGGTCAGATCCCCCTGGGATCTCTTTCCCAGCCTCATCTATCAGTTTTACCCCAGGACACACTGAGTTTTCCTTACAATGAGATAGGTGTGGTTAATCCTTGAAGTCAACACAGAGGTACAGTTGCTCAGGGAATGATCCTGAGCTGTGGATGAGACATGTGGATGGGAGGAGGGAAGAATTATTTCCTGACCAAAGGGGACAGCAATGCTAAAGTTTATCTAACTCTGAGTCGAAGAGCACATCCAGAAGTAAAGGTCTGAAAGGTGCAACTTCAAGCAGTTGGCTTCATTTTGGTCTCTTACGTATAAGAGCCAAGAGTTTTGTGGTCAAAACCAGTGATGAAACAGGTGGCAGGTGGACCTTTTGCCTTCATTAGGTCTTGCTGAGAAACTCTTTTTTTTTTTTTTTTTTTGGAGGAGAAATAGAGCCACCTTCTCAGTAAGTGCATGCTAAATCCCCATTTCACCTCAGTACTGACACTATTAAAATCAGTTTTAATCAGGGTTTTAAGCTAGGACACAACATTAATAACAATAGGTTACTATGTTTTCCTTTCTCTCAAAGTATGGAAAATAAATTAATTTCTCAATGTACCTGTTCAGAGGAACAAACCAAAACTTTTCATTTTGTCTGTCTGCTACTTAAGTAGGACTATTCATTACTCAGGTTTGTCTTTTAGGTTTAAGTTTTCTCAAAAACTGAGCATGCATGCATTTGCATGTGCATGTGTGTGTATGTGCATGTGTGTGTGTGTTCCACAAGATGGGAAAGCTAATTGAGCCCCATGAATAAATTTAAAAATAAAAAAATGTCTGCTAAGGGTGACTTATAAATAAATATGAGGCAACTTTGGTGCCAAGTGTGATCGTGCCATTTGATTGCAAGTTAAATCAATCCAGATTTAAAAACGTAAACTCCTTGATTTGTATGGAGCAAGACATCTGTAGGTGGTTTATTAAAACCTGCTGATGTTTCCAGAACTAAATTTGTGCAGATATGGGCCTCTGGGTAGCTGTATGGAAAAAGCAGAGGCATACTTTTTGTCTGGTTACCTGACTTCCAGCCCTTGTACAGGTGTGCTTGAATAAATTAACATCAGTTACCTATGATGAGCCACTGCAAACGTTATCAAGGGAGGTGAAGATGTGAGAAAGCTGTTACCTGCCTCCTGTTATCACCTTCTTGACACAACAGTATCCATTTTTTAATCATTCTACTAGGATTGGAATCTTCTACAAATAACTTTTTAGAGAATTATTTTCTAGAAATGCACTCAATTCTAGCTCCAAGAAATATAGTACTTTGCATTATACCATGATAATTATTACTGTATTCCCCAATTATAATTAGCTGTCATATACAACTTGAATTTCCTCCAATAAGAACAAGGAAATCTGGTTTTAAGACACTGGGTGTTTGATGAGCCATTTGTCAAGAGACAAAAATTGTATCTGATAAATTTTTAAAAATATAAACACATTTTACACCTGTACTATTGTTTCTGGACGTGATGCAGCTCACAAAGAGACTAGCTGCATATCCAATACAATTGAATGAACCATTAGGTTTTCCCTTGCAGAGACACTAAGATGTGTGTCATTGCTAATGTTCACATAACTCTTCCTTACCTAAGAGAAGCTGTATCATAAAGAAACATTTTGTGCCACCCCTAACACAGATCTACTAATCTAACCTCTTCCATGAGTAGTCATGTTGAACACAGACTGCCTGTCATATTGCATACTCACCAGTGTGAACAGAAGAATCAGAATTAAAACTAGAATGCATATAAAAAAATGTCTTCATAAGATGTTTAAATAGATTTTTAATATGATTTTTAAATTTACAAGAAAATAAATAAATTGGAGCATGACTCTTACTTATGTGAGCAAATGTTAAAGAATCAGTTCTGGTGTGGTGGGAGTTTTTTTCCAGCTACATACAGTCATTTATTTGGGATTTGAATTGGAGGTGGTGGTTGTTTTTTAAAACAACTTGCTGTCTACATTTTCTTGTTCTGCTTTGGTATACAAAATTATATCACTTAGAGAGGGAGAATACAGTTTTTTATGCAGTTCAAGAAGTCTCATTTTTATGTGAACTTGCAAATGACCAAGAGTATTTTCAGTGACCTGAAAAGTTTGTTTAAACAAACTGCTACACCAGGATTAACATAGGTGGGAAGCATAAGTAAAACATTGAAAAGACTAGCCAAAAGCAGAACATGTATCGAGCAATATTTTTGCCTGGTATGTACTGTGACAAATAGTGTAAATGTTTAATGAGATATGTCCAAGTTTCCTGCATAAGTTCGTTGTGTTTTCTGTTTGGTGAATGAGGTTATCTGGGAAGGCAGGATGGGGAACATGAAGGCCTAGCATAATAACCTGGTTTCCCCTAGGTTCCTAGAAAATACTGGAAGAACCACAAATTTTCCAGAGAGTGGGAGACAATTATTTTCCATTCATCTGAGTAAGTGCTCCCCATTTATGAAGATGTCCCATCTTCCCTAGAGGGAAGTGGGTTGAATAAAACATCTACCCACATAGGTTCCTGCAGGGAAAGCCTCTAGCTGTTCTTTTATACTTAAGAGCAGAAGGTGGTAAGATTTCTGCTACAGTGAAGGAAGCTGTACTTTACAGACGGAAGATAACACCAGGACATTACAGCCAAAAGTCTGGGTGGAACAAGACACTGCACACTCTCAGGTGCAGGAGTCTGGGAAGAAATAATGAAAGGTGAGGGAAACAAATTTGTGTTTACTGCCCTTTGGATTTACAGCTTTCAGTGAAGGACTGAGACACTCAGGCAGGTAATGCTGTCATACATACAATCATGATCCATTCATTTGTCAGCTGTGCATGTCTGTTTGAAAAGAGAAACTTTCAATTCAAGAAGTAAACTTTTCATCAGATCTTATACCCTGACCAAAAATTATTAATAGCTGAGACCATTTATTTTTCCCCATAATGACAATGCTGCTCTTTCCCCTAGATTTGAGCTGTTTCATTCATTGGAACATGAACTGAGTGACTGTGTTGGGACATATACGAATTAATGTGAGTAAGAAAATTGGTGAGGCAAGTCTTATATATGAAAACAAACAAGCAAACAAACTCCAAAACAAACAAACACACACACACCAAAAAAAAAAAAAGAGGAAAAATTTACCATGTGTAGATGCCTCAGAACAGCTATAATGCTTTGTTGAATTAGAGTATGCCAGTTCTATCAGTATATCTAGATAGGTGTTGACATTTCAAAATATATTTTGAAGTATAATTATGTAGTGATCAGTACAGTAAAACAAAGATCATTTGTTTTACTATACTGGTGATCAGTATAGTAAAACAAAGATAATTTGGATTTCTATTCCATTGCTTTTTGACAAAAAACACCTTGGCTACTGAGGCCGGTGAGACAGGAGAGTTTTCCATTGAAAGACATCTTAGTGAAAGATGTTACTCAAAAATAGTTGTCAATTTATGGGCTCTGGGGAAAAGAAACCCAAAATCCAACTTCTCTAAATCTGGAACATTTTTTTATGATTATACAAGCTGCTAGTCATTAGCAAATATGACAGGGAGTAGAAGCAAATTTGTGAAGTAGAGTCAGAAATATACTGTTCAGTTAGAAAATATTAGTGGTAAACTATAAATACTGCTCACTACTTATCTCAGGGTGATCCTGAAGGAAGACACAGTTATGAAAAAGAGTTAAGTGCTCCACAGTGTCAAGGAAGAGACCACTGTGTAGGCACTGCAAGTGCACTGCAAGACACTGTGCACAGCTTTTTACTACACCTTAATCCTGACCAGCAGTACTAGAAGTTTGCTGTCCTTTGTCTCTTCAGGCAAGCAGTGCCACACATCATGTACCAGTATTTGTGATCCTATGCTGTAGTACCTCAGTAGAAACCACTCATTCACGTCCAGCACGTACACATAAAACATTCTCTAATGGTACCTTTAGAGGTACCTCAGATGGTCTTTTGGGGCCTGAGGTAACACAGCAATATCTCAGGTGAGATACCACGTATGTCTCATCACAAGTTGAAATTTTAATGGCAAACGCTGGATATTTCCTGACAACAGTTTTAAGCCCACTGCTTGTAAAAAAATCTGAGGCTTTTTGTAGTGTTTCCTGCTTTCCAGCAACATCTTTTAAATGAGCAGTTTGCCATGTGCTAAGAAAACTATTTTTTATTATTATTTTTTTAATTAAGAGTCTATTTCACATTTAAGCTTGCCCTGAATTGCATTGCTTTAAAAGATCTATCTAAGAAATAATTTAACATTTTTGCCATGAGGCACCTTCAAGCTTCATATAAATGGACCTGGAAGAGGAATGAAAGAGTTTTAGATTTGCCAGAAATGTATGCTCCCATAAAAGAGAAAGAATTGCAGGACTTTGTTGGCATTGTGAATAAATGTAAAATGGTGTGTTTTGTGTGGAGAAAGCAGGGGAAGAGAAGGAAAGAATAAGATTGTGATAAGAAGATATTTTTTGCTGTCACTTTGGTTTTCTTTTTCCTTTTGAATAAAAAGGGGTAAGAAAGTCCCAAGCTGTATGATTCTGTCAAACTATATGAGTCTAAAACACAAGATGTAAATTATAGGGTTTATAAGTTGTTATTTCCAATGTTAGCGATTCTGGTTTTAGTGCTTTACAAACTTTATTGCTTATTTTATTAACTAGGGAAAAGTGTTTCACATTTCCAGTTAAATACATTTTTTTCCCTTTCTTTCCCTCTTCCTCCCTCTCTCTCCTTTTCTTTGTTATGCTGGAATAAAGAAAGTAATTACATTTCAGCCACTTACAACTGAAAATACAAATGGGACATAGTTAATTTTGCTGCCTGTAAACCTTAGGTTGTACTTTTGTGTTTCACATACAATGTGTGGAAATAAAAATAGACCAAACGTATACGTGTGCCTGTGGATGTGTGTACTAAAATAAAGACATACACTATATTATTAGATAAGGATGTAAAAATACAATGGATAGAAAGAGAACTTGGATTCCCTCTCAGATGGTAAATGAGCCCTTGTTTCAAGAAGAAGATGCACACAGATATATATACAATATATATATTATATATTATGGAAGACTGAGAACTAAGATTTCATGAGGAAGGGCCCTGGCAGGAAGGATAACAGATCCTGC
Source organism: Urocynchramus pylzowi (assembly GCA_013397555.1). NCBI lineage: Eukaryota > Metazoa > Chordata > Aves > Passeriformes > Fringillidae > Urocynchramus > Urocynchramus pylzowi. The sequence continues at coordinate 73,489 of VZRH01004172.1, read as the reverse complement.
ACTGGATTTCTCTCAGGTCTGATAGCCAGATAGGGGAACAGCACTAATTCTGCAGCCTTTTTAGTCGTTCTGTCACAGAAGGGGCACTGCTGGGTCAGTCAGCTCACTAGTAATTGTGTTTTACAGACTTCTAAAGCAATTGGCTCAGTCAGTCCCAATTCAATAAAAGTGTAGAGCGAGAGTGAGAGCACTTTTGTTCTATTTTTTACTTGAAATTATTTCATTCAGCAGTCTGTCTTTTTTATTACCAGGATTTGACATTAGCACTCCAAGCTATATTAGCATCCATTTCAGCAGTTCAGTAATGGTATTAAAAAAACACTTAACTTCAACGGTGAATGGTTGTATGACAGTACCATAAAAATCCACATTAAAAAAAAACTTATGTATTTGTCCCTGCAAATTATTTTTCACTCGTTTAACCACTTCAAAACTACACTCTCTTGACTGGTGTTTGCAGGAGCTTTAGCAGCAAGGAAGGCTTGTAAAGGGGCTGCAACTGCAGCAACAATGGCATAAAGAGAAAAATTAAGACATTTGAAGAAGAAAAATGTGATAGGAACATGCAAGCACACATACGTATACAACAAAGACCATTCATTTTGAGTGGGTGCCTGTCATTCATCAACTGAAGTAAGATTTTTAAACTCAAATCACTCGAGGTAAAATCTTTGGCATCTTCCAGATTTCTGGGATTTAATTTTGAACCCAGCACTCTCCAAGCTTGGGACGGCAGCCTAACTATCTTGGCACTGCAGCACATTCATAAATGACTGCATTAGGTTCTAAATTTTGATTAAACATTCTGTAATTAATCAATGGTAGACATGAAGCAGTTGGCAAGGTCCAGAGCTGCAAAATGTTTAAGACATAAAACATTACAAAGTAATTAGAATGTGCTCCTTCAAGAGAGGGATTGCCTTCAATAAAGAGGTAAATGATAGCATCATGTTTATTGTGGACGTAGGCAGCCAGTGCAATATGATAAACTGCAGGAGATACACGTATCAGTAATCATCCACATTATTAGTGTCATTAATCATAATTCTAAAAATATGACAGCAGCAGCCAACTTTTTGACCAATTTTGCCTCTGCCTGTTGGCTGTTATAACTTCACTAATAGACTGCAGAGCTCCTGTGCGTGGCAGTTTGCATTGAGAATGGAAGGTTAATTATATTTGAGCTGCTGATTCCTTCTCTCCTCGGAAAAGACTGAGCACTTTGACAATCCCAGGAGCTCACTGCTGTTAAACCAGTAAAAGTACTTTATTGAAATTTTCTTTGTTGGTCAGGAATGAGTAGATGTTTCAAATGAGATATAAGCACCAGGCTGGGACGGCCGCTAATGTTTCTTCCAAAATAATCCTTGGACAGCAAGCTGAACTTAGCACATTCTCCTGTGGATGAGTAAAAAGTTGAGAATTTAATAAATGCTGACAATAGCATGTATAGAAGAATCTCAGAGGATTGAAATTACTGAGAAGTGGGGGCATCAGTGAAAGGAGGTTTTAGGATAATCAGCTATCTGTTGACCTGATAGGGGTCCTTATTTAGTAATGTAAAATGACTAACAGAGGAACCCTATTGAAATGCCACATCATATTTGGTTTTATAGTTCCTCTGGTATTATATAAATAAAACCAGCATTTTTAGACAAACAGACGTTAGGAATGAGAATTACTGTTGCATTTTGATCAAAATAAATGGTTTACAGATTTGCTGTGGCACCTGAAATTGTACAAAACTATCCCTGGACCTCAGGTTTTATTATTATTTTGAACTTGAGGTTCAATCAGTAAAGAATCTGTAAATCTCCTAAGCAAACCATGAGATAATGTGCTGCTGTGCATCAACATCTGAGAGAAAAAACTTGGCTTGAAATCAGAGCTGGGGAAAAATAGGAATTCTACCTGAATTTTGTCTTTATTTCTGCATTTACTAAAACTTGGAGTTCAGTAAAATTCATGAGTGGCATGCTGAAATTTAGGGTCTGTTTGCAAAAAAAACTTGCAAAATTATCACATTTGGCTGTAGCAGTAAAATTAAATGAAGGATGAAAATTTCTGATTGCAAAACTTGGATCATGTAAAATTTAGAGCATTTAGCTTTGAAAAGAAATGTTAATGCATGTATTTTTCACCCCTTCAGTATTTCTTAAGAGAAAATACACCTTGTGTCAAGAACTAGCCAATACTTCAACAGAGTGAATATGAGGACTTAATGCATGACTGCAGTACACTGCACCAGCTAAACTTCTCTGTAGAGCTTGTGTAAATTGTAGAAAAAGCTTTGGAGTGACAGACAGCAGTGCTAAGCACCTGTTATGCCCATCAAAGGACTTTGTCATATGTATAATGACTTCTTGTGCATGTAACATTGTGACACTGTGTTAGTTCACTTAGAAAATATTCTGTCAGATAAATCCTCTTATTCTAAACTTTCTCAACCAGTCCGGATATTAGACAAGAGTGCTGGCTATTTTGTAATGAGTCTGTTTTGCTTCCAGGCAGCTAGTAAAGTGAGAGGTTGAAGTGTTGCAACACAGTTTTGATCGTTTCTCGGCAGCTTTGGCAAGTACGCCAGTCGCTGCGCTTTTTGTTTGTAACATCTTTTGATCTGTAATGGACAACAATGGCAATATATTAACAGTCCAACATAACCTCAATGCTTCTGAGCACACACAACTGTTGTGAACACGTAATTCTGTTCACACCATAAGGACCATTTCACTAAACACCTCAACAGGTATGTACTGAATTATTGGACCTTTCAAGAGTCCCAAGCCTGACAGATTTTTTATTTTTTTAAATTATTTGGTTGCAAATATTGTCATCAAATATCAGTTTCATATTTAACCTGAGTATTTGCCTGCACAGTCAACTATCCTGCCTTCCTAAATGCTATCACTGCATTAACATTTTTTATGCATTCCATGGTGATGATAAATTGTTTTCTGACTCTAACTGTGGATTAAGTATGCAAAAGGCATGTTTGCCACTGCCAACAAACCAATAATTCTCACTAACATCTTCAGAGTTACAACATTTATAAAGTTGCAAAGTGGAGTAAACAAACCATCTGTTTGGCTTTACCATATATGTCATGCTCTCTTATTAGCATATTACAATTCATTTAGTAAACAAATTTGGTGATTTTGTTCATGTCAAAGTTAGAGGGAGCTTGAAGATGATTAACATTCCTGGGACAGGCACATTAATACATTGCTTCCTCTACAAAGTTAAATGGCTTCTCAGGAGAATCACCCCTTGTTGACAAGATGAGACTGTCAATTTTGTTTGCCTGCCACATTAGGGGCCGTAAGGGGATGGGAAGCTCTGAGAAAGAGGAGCAGTGTAGGCAGCATAATTCACTGTGAATTGAAAAAAGAAGTCTAATTCTGATAAATGGTCGACCCCAATACATCCTACCTGTTATTACAACAGACGTGCCGTATCTGTGCAGTAAATTAGTTAAACCCCTAAAGAGTTTGATAGGAGCTTATCTTCAAGTGAATAATTTGAGTGTAGAGGGAGCTGTCTTCGTGACCAGTGTGAGTGATTTGTTTCATATTGAAAGGGATTGAAATGACTGGGCTCCACATCTTTAATTTGCAAGAACTTGCTTGTCCTTTATTTCCTGTATTTAATAAGCACTGGGTTTTTTTACTTTTTTTGATAGGTGCTGAACTGTATTTTACCTTTTGGATTTTCTTCCTATGAAAGGTTAATATTTTTCAGATTCTATGCAATTTCAGGCCTCAAGAGCTGTTGCTATTACCTTGTTCATGTAGAATTGCCACAGTTTTATCGGGTAGTACAGTATTTTTGCTTTGACTCTTTCTAAAGTCTAGCCACTATACCTACTTTTCCCCTTACACTCAGAGGCAAATTAAATATGATCGAATACATGGAAGCACTAATGCATAGATTTAAACTTTGTCCCTGTTCAGATAAATGTAAATTTTATAATTTAGGTCAGATCAAGATTTCAAACTGTTACTATCTTTGATTAGATTTATAGAATTTTTTTTCTTTTTAATTAAAAAAATCCAAAACAAAACAAAACAAATCCTATATCAAAGACTGCTGATAGAGTGGCAAAATTAGAACAGTAAGTGAGAAGATAATTTCTTTAACAGTTTCTGTTACTAATTAAATTAAACAGGAACTGTCTTATTGTTGATTCTCATAAGCAAATAGGAGAAATGATTGGTGCTTCTTTCTTGAAGAAATATCAGAATTTAGGCCATGTCTTACTCATAAATATGTACACTGTTATATTTAGCCAGAGTTTTACTTTCTGGTTTTTTGATTTTAGCTGCGTGAAACTCAGCACTTTCAGTCTGCAGAGATTCTGAGAAAGCATAAAATTCTGGGTTTACTTACTGTAGCGTTCACCTATTCTGGGCCTATCTATGAGTTTCAGCCTTAAACAAGCAGGAAAGGGACATGAAATTGAGGTAAGAAAATATTACTAAATTGTGTTAGCAACTGAAAATTTAAAACAAAACCAAAAGCCTTAATTCTCTTTGCCTTTGAGGTGAAGAGAAACAAAGAAAACTTTCCTTTAACATTTCATTATAGGTAAAAATGAATACTGAGCTGAAGAAAAAGTCTTACAGGAGGAGTAATGAAAATTTCGTTGTTTATATTTTAAACAAAATTGATAGAGCTTAATTGTAAACTAAGTATAGCAGGAGGATTGCTTTTATGGGACCTGTACAACTAAATAAGTAACTTCCATAACCACCTTTAATAAGAGGTTCATCAGTTTGTACATAAATCACCAACCAATCGTGTTCTGGCCTTTGATTTTCTAAAAAAACCTTCTTAAACTGCTGATGATTTTGTGGTTTCAGGTTTTGTAACCCAATAGTAGCTTCTGTCTTCTTTAAAAAAAATAAATCTACTGTCATTGGGAAAAAAATTAATTAGATAGAGGATAATTTTATGCTGTCTTCACATGCATTAAGTCTCAAAATATAATTTTATAGTGTTACTTAATGCTGGGATCACTTATTGATCTTAAAACAAAGCTGACCAAAGACTGATGGCCACCTGCTGGCACGTTCTGTTTGTGATTTCTTTGCAGTGTTAGAATGGTAGGGCTAGGTGGTATTAATTTATCAAATCATGTGTTTGCCAGAAAAGTCGCATTCAGAATATCTGAAATGTGAGAAACTGGGATGGTGGCTTTCTTGGAAACATAGGAACAGTTGTAGCTGGATACAGCTGGAAATGTGGAAATAGATAATTTCAGAGTTTTAATGAACAATACAGTTTACTTTGATGGCTGACTGAGATCTTTATCAGGGAGCTTTGTCACTTATAGTCAGACAAGAAGTAGTAGCTAGGACATTTAACTGGGACATCAGTTGGCTTGGCTTTTCTATCTCACTGCATCAAGCAGTGGCAAGTGGGTTTCCACAGTCCCTAACTGACTGCCCTAACAACTGTGCATCTCTTTCATTCTCACTCCCTTTTTCTCCCTCATCCCATAATATTTAAGTATAATTATACTTTCCTCTTGTTAAAATAATTAATGAAATAATACTATATGCTTAATTTTCAACAGCCTGTCTTGGTTCTGAACTGTGAACACATTCAACCTAATTTTTCGTGTAGTTGGTTTTGTGCCCTCTATAATGCTCACATCTAAATAAACAGTGCTCTTTTAATCTGAATTCTCTATCTCTGCTCTGTGAATCAGAGATGAGGTTTGCCCTGATGCAGATAGGACTGCAGCTATGGGTGCATCCAAGTTTGGCCTTGAGTCGTACATAGGATTCATGCCAATCTCTATATTGGCAAATTAGAATATATACAAGACAAATTCTACTCACTTCAATTCCTTCTCACTCACTTCAAAATAAAATTAAAAGACTGACTAATTAAAAAAAAAATTTTAAAAAACCCAACAAAACTAGACTAAAGTGGCCATTACATTTTTCTTTCCAACAAATGGACAGTAAATTAACAAAATCAGATTCCTTGACAAGTGTAGAAAGAAACTGCTAAAGAGATCCCAGTCAGGATTTATGATCTGTGTAAATAGAATGTATGTTTGATTGACCATATTTCCGAGGCTTATAATCCCCTTCCTTCTGTTGGTGCATAGTGCATCTGTCGCTAAGAAACTTGCAAGTAGTAGGTGGGGTGTAACCAACAATGAATTCTAATTGAGAAAGAATACTTCCATGAACTTTGCAAGAGAAGGAAAATACTACCACCTGTGGGATCATGCCCAGAGTCAGGGAGCTTCTGAAACTGTTGTAGGATTCTGCATTGCACAGTTACTGAAACTCCTGTCTGAAAAGGCAGCGGTGAACTCAGAGGCTGACATTTCACCACAACCACAGATCTTATGTGTATTATCGTTATCATTATCATCCCCATGGCAGAACTGCTCCATTCTTATGTCCAAATTCCCTCTAGTGAGAGCTTTGTATACACTTTTGCCTTCCATATATATAATTAATTAACAGTAACTTGAAAAGAGTGGTATTTATGTCAAAAAATCAGGTATTCTGAGTCCTTGAATTTGCTCAAACTTCCTTGCCACCAGAAGCTGCATTTCAAAACATCTTGGAAAAATACCTTCCTCATTTTTAAGGGTATCTGACATGTAGTACAGACCTCAACAGGTGTTTGTACATTCTTTACCCCAGATAGTATTTTCAGAACAAACCCTCCTCACTATCCCTTGTTGCCTAGAAACTGATAGGTGTAGTAACTGAAGTAGAGTGAGATATGCCTTTAGTTAAACTCATTTGATGTCATATTTCAATCTGGAAGACTTCAATCACTAGTTGTCTTTACACAACATTTCCACTGTGAGGATCAAATGCCATTCAGGAAGTTGATGTATAGATGAGCAATCTAGGAAGTCCAGAGGCATTCAAAGGATTTAATTAGGTCAATTATTTTGTTTCATACACATATATTTATTTCTGCCAATCATTTATGTTCTTTAAGTTCTTTTCCCTGCAGACACTGCAGCAGTTGACGCATTGCAAATGATACCAGAGATGGCCTTAAATTAGCTAGCTGAGGTATGAGAAGTAATGAAGCCATGGCAATCTGAAGCTCAGCAGGTTTTGGCATATTTTGCTTCAAGATTTTCTGTGTGTTTGATGGCAGTGTTCATGCATTGGCACAAATCACTCTGCCCAAGCTGTGCCTCAGCTTACTCAGGGACCATTGTTTACACATACCTGGGAGCAGAGGAGGAAGAGGTAAGGAGCTTTGTAAATCACATCAGGGAATAGAATAGCTGAAGCAAGAAACTTTAGGTGTCATGGGGAGGAGCAGATGAACAAGATGACAGGTGGTTAGCATTGGCTGAGGGCTCGTAGGGGACTCCTAGGGTTTTGGAGTGACAAAGCAGAGGAGAAAGGGTTGGATTAGAATGGAAAAATCTCTGTTTTTTATGCAAAAGGGGGTCTGAGACTTTGGGGTTTTTAATAAGATTTCCAAACTTCAGCATCTAAATAAATGATTTTTTCCCACAACTCATACCTCCTTCTCCACTAAAATGTTTTCACATATGATATTTAGGGACAGTATTAAGCACAAGTGAAATAGATTAAGAAATGAATGTAAAAGAATCAATTCTTTTGAACTGTGGTTGCATAATGGAAATCGACTGCTATGAATGAACCTATGTTCAGAAGTTATGAACAGCAGAGCTAATGCACTGCCATGAGTTCATCTTTATTATTGCATTACACCTGAATCAATTGATAAAGTAGCTTCTTTTTAAGGCTAGGAATGGCACTTAATTGAATAAAAGTCAATGTAATTATATTAGGAGAATCCAACAGTACTGCTGACAGCGGAAAAGGGACACTACTGAGCAGAGTGCCAGAACTGGTCCACACATTTCTGCACATCGTTTGCCTGACAGATATTATGGGCTGGTACATACTTTAACTAGATTACTGATTGTTACTACTGTAAGTGAGAATTTAATAAGGGAGACATCTCTTCTTATCAGAGCATCAGCAGAGTTTGCATCCTTACACTGGTCTTTCTCAAAATGGCCTTTGTCTGTCTGGGGCTTGGTGCCCCCTCTTTAACATGGCAATTTATTCTTATCTCTTCACTTAGCAAATGCTGAAGTTTTTTTCACTGCATGCCTGACAGTTGTTTTTCTTAGCAGAAAACCAAGGAAATAGTAGGCACAAATGCATGGAAGCAACAGTTACAGTTATCCTAACTAGCTTGTATGCTGAAACAAATTCCCATAACACAGGAGTGAAGAGGGGAGAGAAGGGGAGAAATTATAAGTACACACATGAGTACTTTATGAATAGTTTGCAGTTAGCCTTATGATGATAAGCACAAATGTGCTTTTACAGTCATTTAATAACTCTGGTCAGTGTGGACAGGCCCTCACAGTAAGCGTTTCCTGTACTGCACTTAGCAACTTTACATGGAGATATATTCCATCTGAAACCAGGAAGGCAAGGGACCATCAGGACTACTGTTTATCATTCATGTATGTGCACTGCATGCATCTGTTCAGAACTCATTTGTGGATAATAATGGGTATGGTGTGAATATGCTTTGATTAATTTGCTTTATGTTTTCTGTATTGTGTGATTGAGTCAGTATCCATCAGGACAACAGTATAAGCGATATTACAGCTGACAAAAACCAGGTTTACAATCAAGACTTTTTTTAAAGTCTGTGTTTTATTGGTTTCAGATTTTTTTTTTTAACCAGATATGTCTGGATTGGAATGTGAATTTGTTCTCTCTCTCTCTCTCTCTCTCTTTCTCTCTCCTCCCCGCCGCCCCCCTTTCTTTCTCTTTTCTCCTCTCCTCTCTCTCTCTCTCTTTTGTGATCTCAATTTAGCAAAAGATTAGAAAGCTGATCTTATCACAAGGTAAGCTCAGCCTTACTAAGTGCAGTGTGGGGATATGCATAATTACACTTCTATGCCTCAAAAAAGCAATGGTGCTATATTTGCTTGTGTGAAAAGAGTATTTCCCATGTGGGACAAAAGCAAGAAATACTCTCCACTTTTTCCGCCCTTGCCCATACCTCTCAACTGTCTCTCATTAGGAGAGAAATCCTCTGTTCTAGACCACCCCCTTACTGGAATAATTGTATCCCAAGCACACACAATTCAATTAAACTGCATTTCAGTATCAGTTTTATGTCAGAGAACAGTTACCTGCATTGTCAGGTGAATGGGACAGATTAGTTCTATTGCTCTTTGTTTATTCCTTAAAGTTATGTGCAACAGATAAATGAATCACAAAGTGTTAGAAAATTACAGAGATTTACTCCACATCAATTTAATCTTCCTACATTTGCATTTGTTTTACTTATTTGCATTGTATTGCTGTACCATGTTTTAGACTTCAGTTGGTTGAGAGGTATGTTTCGAAGGGTTTCTTAAAATAAAGGCTTCCAATAAGGAAATATTGCTAATAGCTATTGTTCCTCTTCTCTCTTTTTTGTTAATGTAGGACCTGAATGTTTGTAAAATATTTGATCATTGTTATGTCTTCCCTTGCCAATTTTGTACTTAGTGCTTTTTGCAAATTAAGCTATTCCTATGTTAAAATTCTCTCTTTCTCTCTCTCTTTCCCCA